>CM052326.1:17796734-18179953 GCA_028455615.1 Lasioglossum zephyrum | reverse complement strand
GCATTCGTTCTGACTCCCTTTCAGGGTCTCTTGTGCAGCAACCTCCACGTGGTGAGACCTGGGCAATCGGCATTATCCTCTATTCGTAGGAACTACCAGTATCTTACGAATAAAGAAGAATGTCGAGCTAATAGCTGCACACTTTGAATTTTCATTAATATTATAAATAGTGTAAAAATAGTGTACATTAATATCCAAAATTATTTCAAACCTGTTCTCTTCCATAACATTTTGTTATGTCACGTTCCCTTACAACAAAATATGCACCATATTATTCAAGCTTGTTCATTTGATTTTTGTATCAACGCGAATAAGATTGCTTCGAGTCTCGATCTACTATTGTTCTATCACTTTCCCCACTGTCCATCGTGAGCTAATTAAGTTCCTTTCTGTTCCTAGTCCTTCAGTACGCAGTAACTTACACTCGTCTCTGGTGCAAAATTTCACGTGAATTTACGCTGATTCCAGTAAAAATTAGCTGCCGATGCCTGGGAAGCAGCCACCTACACGTAGCCGAACATTGACGTATTCGCATGGACATTCATAGCTACGTTACTGCAATCCTGCAATCTTCCAATCCTGCACTCGTTTCTTCTCGTCACGATACACATTTCATATAGTGTAATCTTTTGGTGAAAAATAAAGAATATTAGTTGCAACAATTAATGTGTACTTTCTTCCTTACCCTACACATGCACTTTCTTCCTAACCCCACACATTGGCGAAAATTTTCGAAAACCTCGAGAAATGAACTTTGTATTAGGAGAACATGATGTCGAAGGAGGTATCCGGTTTTCAGTAGTACAATTCAACGGCAAGTCAGACGGTCGAAAATTGGCGAAAATTTTCGAAAACCTCGGAAAATCAACTAAGTATTAGGAGAACATGATGTCGAAGGAGGTATCCGGTTTTCAGTAGTACAACTCAACGGCAAGTCAGACGGTCGAAAATTAGCGAAAATTTTCGAAAACCTCGGAAAATGAACTAAGTATTAGGAAAACATGATCTCGAAGGAGGTATCCGGTTTTCAGTAGTACAAAATCAACGGCAAGTCAGACGGTTGAAAATGTCGAAAATTCAGTGGTATAACTCAACGTAAAATCGGATGTTCGGGAAAATATTGGGATTTATCAAATAAACGGCAAATACGCTTACTACACTCTATTTATTTATTCGTTTCATATTCATACAAGTGATTATTTTGTACATGTACATATAAATTATATTCTTATCATTTATAACAAGACTGTCGAGTTGCTCGACAGCCCCTGTGCCTATGTCTAAACTTGACGCCACTTTTTGGCACGCTCACGCTTACCACGGAACAGCTCCTATACCGGCGGTAGAGCACACTTTTGCCACATAACAGAGAGGACACCAGTTCTAGCATGATACAGAACTTTTACTCTCTCTCTAGCCTATGGTATAATATAATATTATTTATATAGCTAAAGCATCCGCTCTACCACCGGTCTTGGAGCTGCTCCAGGCTAAGCGTCCGCTCTACCGCCGGTCTAGGAGCTGATCCAGGCTAGGGGGGCAGCACTATATCGGACACCGTCAAAACCTGGACGTGAGCACTCTCATTTCCTCTCTGTCGTGGCACTCGAATAATTCGGTGTTTTCTTACGCCCGCGCCCTCTACGATGTATTCTAGCTGGAGTAAGAAACAGAAGGCCATCGACGTGGTCTCGTCGGTGCAGAAGGCTACTGAGAAGGTTCTCGTCGGTGAGATTATCATGAATTGTTACAATCAACACCGAACGTATTCCAAGTTAAGCATACCTGCTAATATCGTCTGAAATATCTTTCAGACGATGTTTTAGTGTTGAATTTTAAGGTTTCAAATATTATATGCGAAACTAAATAACAAATAATTCTTACAAATATTTCATATAATTAAGAAAGCATTGAAGCATATTTTTAGAAAGATTAACAATTCCTACTTCAAATTTTATATAAGATACCTCGATTTATAATTTAAAAATATTTCATAAACGAGAATCATTACCTTACACTTTTCCATATATAAATGTTCCAAGAAACGATTTGTGGAAACAGCTATGTTGATACACACAGTAAGATTCACTGTAAAAAATTAGATACCAAGGTGATCAAGGGAGTGCTTGACAACTTATCAATTGTTAGTTTATCGATCTTTTACCACTGTACCACTGATTCAGTTCGTGAAATGAGAGATGGATGAGGGTGAACACTAAACCTATCGAGCCTTAAAAGTAAAGGGAATTAATAAAATGAAAAAAATTGAAATTACTTCAACTTTGTGTTCCTCCTATTGTAATACATGCTCTACTAAAGTATCTACTCAATCAAATTCATTCATTTCACAAATAATTGTAAAATTAAAAATCTGGAACCGGTCATTTCGATCGGTGGTGGTAGTTTTAGTATTAACACTCCAAAAATCGGGAAGGGAAAAATATATCGTATGTTCTATTTATTTACATATTTCATTTTTAAGATGACACCATTCCACATAGTGGTCAGCGATATGTAAGGAATGCATCGACTGCTACCCTTATTTTTGGAACAGATTATTCGCGGTCGCTGTTGGATGTCACCACCATTCATTGTGCTGAATTTTGACGAGGTTTTGATAGCAGCATATACCTGTAAATTCATGATTAAGTGATTTTTAAATAGTCACATATTAATATATAAAATGACATTATTTGATTTATAATGTGAATTAAAAAAATTTTATTGAAAAGGTAGTGAAACGGTAACGTATTTATCTACCGCTGATACTGTCGGTTCCTTTGCAAGCTCTATACGCTATCTCTACACCAATATAAACCTTCCAATTAACAAAGTAAAAGAATTTGAATTATTCAATCTATATGAGCCGATAATATTAATAATAATGAAGTAACTCCGCAATTTTCGAGCGCCAATATCTACATACAATAACATTTTTATTTATTAGAACTTGAGTAAATAAAACTCGTGGTAAAAAGATCAATATGAGTATTTATTTCATTTATCAGTAACGTTCGAAATGGTTAATATTTATACGGAAGTTTCCCCGAAACAAGTTATACTATTCTGTTATTTGTAGGTAAAGTTCGAACTTCGTGACTTTTATTTTTTTAATGAGAAACACGTAATCGAAAAACCTAACATGTAAAAGTTAACTCATCAATTTTTTAGTCATTTCTATGCAAGAATATATATTTTTTTATTTATTATGGGTATTCAGTCTTTGCAGTTTCAAATTTTTCAGAAGAATGAACTACTTCAATAGTTTCCAAGAGCACATTCCTTGCGCGCAAATCGTTCGATACCCATTGCGAAATAAAAATTAAATTCATAGGGTTGGTATGTAGTTAAATGTATCACCATTGTTTTAATATGGTCTGTCATAATTTCATCGATTGCGGTTTTACGCTTGCGGCGGGCTTCATATGAACACGTGGCCAACATTATCACTTGTCACTAAATGTATTCTCAAGCTGACGCCAATAGTAGCCAGATTTATGGCAGTACCAGATGAATTTATAACGCGTGAAGCATATTCATTATTATACGCTGTAATATCTAATGACGATTATCTGTAAGTGTGATTATGTATTAATCGTGGTATTAACTGACCACAAATTCAAATATACATACGTATTTCATATATATTCCACTATCGCGGCTGACAGAATTATTAAGTGTAACTAAAGTGTAATTGTATGATTTATAGTTATAACTAGCACTTCCTCTGTTGTCTATTAACACTGTGCGTATTGTCTACACATTTTAGTTGTACGTTTTTAAAAAGTTCGTGGAAATTATTAAGCTTTACAACGTTCAACCCTCGGTATAGGAGTGCTGGAGTCTACTTTGACCGGAAACATCCAAATTGACATTTAAGTTCTCAATTTGTAGAAATTAAACTACCTGGAAAGACTAATATGTCTACAAGAGATATCTACAAAAGTAAATTGTTAAAAATGATTAATTAATTATTAATTCTATTTAAAATTATCAAAAATTATTAATTATATAAAAAGCGTCCGTTATCCGACGGTTAAAGAAGGACGTTTCTTTATAAAGGAATTTTCTCTACCTAATGAGGTACCTAACCCTTGCAGCAGTATAACATTTTTATAACATCTTTTTCTAATTTCCAAACCAAACAAAGAAGAAGCTATGCATAGATGGTATGCCGGGTGTGAGAGAACATCTCAACCGTGCTCCATTATCGTATGTTTCGTTATACCAGCAGCATGTGGTCGTACATTACATTGCACCAAAACGACCATGCCACGTCCGCTGCTTTTATAAAGATACGCTTAAATGAATCATTTCATCATTGCGCTACATTACAATAAAATATCACTCTAACAGTAGCAAATTCTAATTCGCCAGCATTCAAAGCTAAATTCCAAAAATATAAATTACCACAGTGCATGATCGAAGTTTAAGAACGATTTTATATAAATAATTTATATAGACGAGATTCGATTTATTTACTTTATATAGACGATTTATATAGAGTTATATAAACGAGTTCACATGGAAAAATATTTTTCACCAAATTCTTCTATAAGATATATTAATATTTCAATATATAACTCTTCTATAAAATATAATCAATATTTATATATTCAAATATTAATATATTTTATAGAAGAATAGTAATTACATAAATACACAGGGTGATTCTGGAAACTGCGACAAATTACTGCTCTTTTCTAAGTAAAAAAGTAACGAAATTTTTTAAATAAATTATAAATAAAATCAGTAATTTATTTGCTTTAATAATTCTAATATGCATTATATAATAAAAACTTTCATTTCGAGCAAACATTTTTCTTTACACTATGTCATTAGGCTAATTCGAAACTGTGTAAAATTTCTCTGAGCATCGGCTTTGGCAACCAAACTGTTTGTTAATTAATATTCATTGTTATACTACAAGCGTTGGTAAATATGGATATGTTTTCAATTCTGTTGGAACATCTGTAAAAAGAAAGTCTAGTGTTGAAGGATACTAACAGTGTCCGTGTATATTCTTAACGGTTCTCAGGTCAGAAGTGGACGGCCTGCAGTCTTTCTCTTCTAAGAGGGCCTGAGCAGTAAACTTAGGGTCCGCATGTTTTAGTAATTTCCCGAGTGGACCCAACAGGGTTTTTCCGCCCCCAAACTTTCTCTTTTAGCGTCACTCAGTTTTGGATTGCAAACCGTACAGACGTCTTCTGACTTGTTTCCTTGGTCATAATAAAGAACAGTATTGGATTCTAACGCGTGAATTTTCTCTCTTAGTAATACCCATTTCCATTAAATTACCTCCCAGCACTTCGCCGCCATTCAGTCGAAAAACGGCATTGAAATTTTCTGTTATCCATTCCTTTGCAAGACTATACCCGTCCGAAATACGTACAAAGTGCAGTGGCAAAGGTACATTTCGTCAAAGGACATGTTCACTGACCGAATTCCTAACAGCTGGTGATTGTTTTTGTAATATTGTATTGTCAATGTATAACTTTCAATTCCATAATGAAAACAAATATGCCGAGACAAGTTAATTCGTTTCCCAATTTTCTATTTTAATAACTGTTAAATTAATCGCTTCGTTAAACATTGTTTCGTAATAAACAACAATTTGAGAGAGTTATGTTTTTTTGTATCTTATAATTAAGATACTATAATTCCTGTTATCATACTATGACAAATATTTGATAAAAATAGTATTAGATTTAACATTAAATATTGTAAGAATTATAATAAACATTTAATAAGTACGACTAAAATTAATTAACATAATTTCACCGAAAAATTTTCTTAGAAATCTTCTATTTCTTTAAATATTTTAGTTTTAGTAAAGACAATGTCACTGAATTTATAATTTATCTGAAGAACATTATTCAGATTTACAACACTGCTGACAAATATAAAAGAATTGAAGTTAAACAAAATTTTTTTTCTTTATAAATAGTTACATTTAACAAGTCAAAAATATAATAACTATATTTTATGCATTTATGTCAAAGAGATGGAGAGGGAGATTTATATCATTTTTTCAACTCACTAAAATTATTTGAAAAAGAAATAATCTTCTATGTAACCCCTATACGTTGCAACAAATGCAATTTTTATTTCACATAAAAATCCGCAGTGATAACAATTCGTACCATTCAAACGCATCTGCCCAAAAGCCATGATGTTCGCAGCAGCCAAACGATCTGTCAAGTATGTTTGTAAGAACGTTCCATTGTAGTCACATAAAAATCGTCGATCGTTCGTCGCGTTTCCCGGTCAAATTGACTTTATCAAGCATTTAAACAGAAAATTCTAACTGGATCGATACCGAAAAAAAATATGGAACAAGAGATGAACAGACGCGACATTGTTGACGGTAAACGCGTCACGAACAATCGGCACGTTTCCGTCGATTACAAAGCACCGAGCATCGACGCGACGGCCCTAAAAATATCGAATTTCTGGAATTCCGGACGGAAGAAAAAGTTGGAGGGCCCCGGGGGCCATTGAAAATTTCAACAGAAACCAAATCCGTTTGTGCGTAGTCAACGGGCCGCAGAGAAGTGCACACACCCCCAAAACTATGTAAACCACTCATCAGTTTTAGGACGTTTGTGAAATACAATCTGTTATTATTGTTGACTCGATCAATAAATTATTCTGGTTGTACCCCATTCTACCATTTAATTACTTAAGTTTTATGTATAAGTACAAGTTTCATTTGACGGTGAATCTATTACGTAATTAGTGATCCTGTGAATTATCAAAATGTATATCGAATATACATTGTTTTATAACAACTACAAGACTGAACTTATATAGACTTGCCACAATTTTTATAATAATACGTGCTTGAATAAAGAAATTGTTCGAATAATTTCTAATAGAAGCAACTTAACCCTTTTAGTACCGAACGACGATATATCGTCGTTCTACGACGATAATTCTTTTCGCCGGTACTAAAAGGGTTAATATTTCAATAATTAAAAAATAAAAATTGTGAAATCGGTTTACTATCAGTTGATGAAGAATAAAATATTTTAACCCTTCGCTGCATAGTGTATCATATCTGATACAGTTACCAAATCTGGTATATAGCAAGCAAACTAAGAATGTGTTTTCTTACCATGTATATTTATTTTTGTATCTGAAAATGTTGTTTTAATTTTTTAAAAGTATTTTTCCCTTAATTAAAACACGAAAACTGACCTTCTTTCAATTTGTTCATCCCAATTTAAAAAATTATGCAGGGAAGGCTTAGTCAGATTTATTTTACAGTCCTGTATATTCCATGTTAAAAGAAATGAAGTCACAAAGTTTCAGGCGAATTGTCAACAAATGGTAAAATAAGATGTATAAGTGAAAAATGTGTCAAATTGACAGGAGGGTCAGATAAGGGTGAACCCTTATCTCGGAATCTCCACTAAAACTTGCGTTACAATTATTTAAAATATTGTTCACATTATTAAATATGTTAGAATCTAACCAATTATCAAACATATAAATATTGTATGAAGTATTCTATCAATTTCATATGTCCATAAAATGAAAAAAATCATACAAAAGGGAATTAATCTAGGTTGGAAGAAACGTTTAATGTTCGAGTTAAAATAGCTCCGAGTGCAAAGGGTGAAGATGACTTGCGATCAGTGGTGTAGTCAAGGTCCGTCGTAGTCGACATATTTTTGAGCGGGGTTGTAGGTACCAATAATTCCGGGCAGTGTTCATCCGCACGTGCACAGTGTGCACGTGCACTGCACACACGGAGAGGGCCCGTGGACGCGGGAGGCGGTTAGCGCGCATATAACGCGGGCAAACGGCGGATTACGAATGGAGCAGTCTAGATCTGTCATTCAGTTTAATCGTTTCCTATGCACTCCGCCGTACCCATTGTCGACCGAGCTCTATAATAATTTAATGCCAGATATAATAAGTTACTTGCTGTCTGGCCGACTGCCAGGCTTGCCCTATTCATTCCTCTATGAAAGCTGAAAAGCTCCCGCCGAACAGATGGAGCGTTAACTTATGGACCGTACGCCTCGTGGTGGCGCGGCGTCGCGGACCCCAGCGCTGCGCTTAAGTGAATTTAAACGTCGTCTGATCTTAATTGGTCAGCCTCTAATTGAGACGGTCATTATAGGCCATTAACGCGGGATCAACGGACATTATCATTTTCCTGGTCGGAAGGGAAACAATAACGTCGATTACACTTCGGAGTCCATCGCTTACTCTCTCTCTCTCTCTTTCTCTCTATCTCTCTCTTTGTGTGTGTGCGCGCATCGCCCGCACACCGTGATAAGAAATGACAAGATTTTAATGATCGTTCCCGATGAGATATCGTTCCCCGATTCAATGCGATGATGGATTCGATTTTGAAACGGTACGGTCCGAGCCCATTGTCATGGAATTACCGCTACTTAACGTTAGTTCGTTATAAATGCGCGAGGATGATATCTGATTCCGTTGGTCGAACACCGGGGATACTTTTACGTGATTATTGATCGATGCTCCGGGAAAGATGATCACTTCGAATTTTGAACACGATTATGTGGAGAGTTGCAAGCTGTGCTTGGTAACGTTTGACGAACTAAGGAGTCCGGGTTGATGAATAACCGATCCTAAAATATCCGGGACAATTGGAATAATTTGACCAGCGCAGCGTAATTAAAACTGCAAAGGTTATAGCTCATCGCGGGGATAATTTCCTGAATTCTTTTAGATCGCACAAATTCTAATAAACTTATTTTTATGGAACACATTAATTTTATTTTCATCCACTTAAAATGGTCAGCAATCAGGCGTTCCATCCAATAGGCAAAACTATTTGAACAGTTTTTTAAATCAATTTTATATAGTGCAGTAAAATTTAATTAATTTTCAAGAAATATACGGTGAAGAGCAAAATGGAACCGATGCGATGAAACTGTTTTTTCCCAGAAAAACGTTACTTACGTGAAATACCTGATCATTATCGAATGAGTGTATTGAACTGCACGTGTTGCATATAAATGTATATATTTAATTTTCATGATTAATTTAATACATTACAAGAATCAATTACTGACATGCATTAGAGTAAACAGTTTTTGTACAAGTGGACATATTGCAATGAATCAGACCTGGAGATATGAAGATAAACGCTTACCACATCTGCGAAGTTAACACCATAAATGTCAGTAGAAGTGTGACTCACAGCAAGCTAAGAAACGATTACGCTTCCATAACTCTCTTTGATGTAACCGCCATTTGAGCCATCATTCTGTTTCTGTTTCGGCAACAAAGAACGCTGAGAAACATGCTCGAAGTTCCAGGGACGGATGCGCAACGTCAACTAAAAAGTTTCGCGTTCTTCGTTCGGTGGACACACCGCGTACTAATTACTTCATTTATCCTTGTATCTAGTTCCCGAGCAGAACTACATAGAGAGCACACTGTCCAGTTCCTTCTGGACCACTTAGGCATTCAGTTTCGCTCGGCGCCGGTCTAACAAGTAAAACAAGTTGCACCGTGGTGCAGCGTGGTGCAGAGGAGGCGATATGCATTGGAACCCGAATGATTTTTAATGCATAATAGAGGCGATAAACGGTCGGGGAGAGACGCCAGGCAGCAAGCGGTCGGTATTAATACCAAGAATCTGGGAATTTGTCAGTGAGCGTAAGACATTTTAATTACAGCAATTTAAATTCAATAATTTTGGTATTTTGCTCGGGTTGGAGAAGCTGCGCAGCTGTTCTGCGAATTAGCATACTAAACTTTATCACCGGCAGCTCGACAAAGACGTGCCAAGACGGCTGAACTAATTTCGAAGATAGAATAAAGTTGGTGGCGTGCGCGTTCGTCCCTAGCCACCTTCGGAAATGATAACTTAAGAGAAACTAACATCGTCATCGCTATTTATTTTTACAAAATATCGCCGCGCTTAGCCATGACAGCGCGCTGTCATCCATAACGGGGACGCGTCATTAAATTACCGTGAAAACTTCCGAGTTTCTAGTCGGTTTATTACTGGCAGCTTTCGAAACAAAGTTACGTGACTATCAAAGGTATATTGTGGTTAATCACTTTGTTTACATGCAATCGTTTCAATTGCTTTTGTCTGCGAGCTTCGTAGACAAGCAGATTTTTAAGAGATTTCTATAGGCTTCTTTTTGAAAATTGAATTCGGAGAACTTATTCCGCTGATTTGATGATTCATTGTAGCAAAACTGAAAATATTGTCAATTGTTAGAAATATTGGATCTCCTAACGTTAATTCGGACCTATTCAATATTTTTTCTGATTTATTAACAAAGCACAGACTTACACCCAATAAATTATTTTCATTATTTTTTATAACCGTTTTTCAAGGAATTCATTGATTTTACAGTAACACGTAATTAAATTATAACTACAACACATTACAATGCTTCGATGCTTTTCATTTGGTACACGACATAAATATTAAGGGTGGGCGACTACCCTAATAAAGATACGTGTATAAATCATAGTCTAAACAATTAATTGATTAAATTTTCATGCATATGAACGTCCATGAACCATTGAAAAATAAAATAATATAATGTACTGTGCAATAATATAAACGTTCTGTTTCATTTATTTATTTATTTAAAGAGATATGTAAACTTTGCAAGGTTGAACAATTTTCATGCTCGATTTTAAAGTGATACTGGGTCCAACGTTATAATTCTCTTTTTGTAATTTATTACGTACCCTTTCGTCATACAAGGTAATTTTTTATACAGATTTAATTAATTGTTGCCTTCATTTCATCTCCTTTGTAACACTGAGGGAAAAATTTAACATGTGATGGTAAAATATGTGGACATATTTTACATTGTCCATAATGAACATGGCAATAATAAGAGTTATTACAATTATTTCAAAGTATGCTGGAGTTTAAATAACGAACCAATCGATATAAAAAATACATATGCAAGATGTATGTTTTCTCTCTTAATTTGTAAAAACTCTTAGTGTGTCGATAATTTGATGCACTTTTCACATCTCGCAAACACTTTGTATAACGATCTAGATAGTTTAACGACTACTGGAAAAATGTAAATTTATTCTAATTTCACTGAAGAAATGTATATTTTGCTTTCTAAAAATATAAAATAAGTAACTATAAATATTTGTTTATCCACGACCCTTCGTTGCTAGTTGAATGTAAAATTAATAAAAGTTGTATCGAAGAATTTAATTTTACATTGGAAAAACAATGAACCTATATTGTGACTTACGTTGAACGAAATCAACATAGTCCATCGCCGCATAGTTCTCCGAAATCAGTATAAAATATCCGCCGGATAATTCCCGTTTTCCTGAACCGATCCCGAGACGAAGTTCTAACTTATCTTTCATTACCACTAGCCGCTACTTGCGCAAGCAGATCAGGGAATTATTATGTTTTATTATCTCCTTTTAATCCCGAAGGTAGATTAATCTACCCCTCGGCTCGCGAAGTAAAATCTAAGAAAAGACACAGCAGCAAGTTCGCATTCTATATTCTGTTCATGCTCGCGGGGTAACTTCGCCTCTGAACAAGATAACAGATAAAACACGGCAAAGCTTGTTTCGCAGCGGATGACAAATTAAAAAATAACTCCTGCTGTATTTCATTACATTCTCTTTACGGACTGGTTTCGCGCAGTTGCCCGATAATTCCGGGGACAGACGTGGATCAAAATCAAACAACAAGCAGAACACAAAAATGTTCTAGGTAACTCTATTTCGGTGATCGGTGAAGTGAAACCGTAGACGGCGCGCGGCGACGGAGGTCCGGAAATATGATCTTTGCAATATTCAATGACTTCATTTCTGGATCAGCCGGAAGGGGTTTCTAATATTTCAATATCTGAGTGATTCATCACAAAATAATTTCGCGAAACTATTATAGACCCGAGATGACACGGGCAACGTCGGTCTGCGGAACTCGGCAAGGGTCTCCGAAATTATCGAGATTTCAATTTCCCGGTTTCTAACGGACACTTTAAAATACGATCCCCGAGGTATCCCGCTCATTTTTATAGTCATTACCACCGGCATAATTTTTCGTATATCCAGAGAAAGGGTGGGAGAGAGGAAGTAGGTAAGTCACGGCCGTATTTCTGGCGCGGCCGAGAGACCGCTTCTGGTTCTGCTTGCTGGGCGATGAAGAAGAGGGGAAAAACGTGGGCAGAGAAAGAGGATGGATAACGTTGGGTGGCGAAAAGAGAGAGAAACAGCGGAGAGAAAGAGAGAGAGAGAGAGTGTCAGAGGCCGAATGGAACCTGGGGGAGGAAAGGGGTAGAACGAGTTACGGAAATTTGTATTCAATTTCAGTGGAACTGTTTTGTTTTACTCAGTTTCCCTGCATACATTACATCACAAGACGTGCTCAGCTTTTCAAACGATCTTTATATTATCAATGCGGTTTTAGAGCACACCTCCCGACGCGGAAGACGAGAAACACCCTCAAAGGGTATCGTCTGCGTGCGCGTACGCTCACCCCCGCCGGCAGCTACCGACGCCTTTTTCCTCCTCGAGGATTAGTAGAATGCTCCGCTGTAATAAACGACGCCACTTTCTTCTCGGTTACTTTTTTTTCATAGTCGACGCCGCCACCGACGCCTCTGTATATTCTTTTATAAACGTCAGTAAAAAGTTTGACGGCTCCTACCACCATGCACGCGCACCCACTTTCTGCGTTATCAATTCGAATCGAAGGATCGCGACGCACAGTGGCCCGAGAATGTCGGTGACGTTTTCGTAAGACTTTCAAGCTACACTGCTGGATAAAATAATGAGAGATTTTGCATTGTTTATATATTTTGTTGATTTGAAGTATCGTTCTAGCCTGGAGATTCAGGATGGCACAACAAGAGGGGGAAACTTCTCGCTCCATCCAATTCTCACCTGAATTGCACACCTGGGTAAAAAATATTTCAACTTAGAAATAAAAATATTTGCAAATACTATTTCTCACAACTGTCACATATGTTTCATTTGAAACTAATGTTAAATTACTGTTTCAGATGAAACAAAAGTAAATTATGCCTTTTTCTTATTGTGTCGGTGCCTTGAACGTAGATTTTATGCATATATGACAAAATTGAAAATAGTGTGACGATTAAAAGAATTTAAGAATATCAATATATTATATCTGATCTATTAAAATGATTTAAGAAAGAATAAATTTTCTGCTTAGTTTCTCCAATTTGTATTTTTCATGAAGACTCCTTAATTTCATTCATCTAATTATAAATTAACACATTTGCAAATCGAGTATCTAAGCTCGAATACAAGAAAGAAATTAAGAGAATAATTATACTAATTAAGTAACTAGTAAATATAATTTATGTAATTAGGCTAATAATTAAATAGAATAATTAAGTCACTGATAATTGAATAGAATAATTATTAGATACCACCTTAAAAGTAATAACAATAAATCTTTTCATAAGCAGATTTTAATATGTCAGTTAAGATATTTTCAGCATTCATGGAAAACAGTATATAAATGAAGACATTATTCTGTCATTAAAATTCAACATGTCACTAAAAAGAGACACAAGTGTAAGGTCAATTATTAACCATAAACTTAAGTATTCATCAAATATTTATTGAGTATAGTGAAATTATTTTCAAATTATAATATTTTTGCTTCGTAGGTTAATTGCTACATCATAATGTAAATTAATTAAATCATAAATCAATTTGAACTAGTCATTTCAAAATTCAATTTGGACATCCTCCTTTTTAGATCACTTTTTAATAAAATAGTTCTCAAAACCGTAACATCGATATATTATTGTCATTTATAAATTTATCACAAGAGAATATGTACGAAACATGTCTATACATATATGCATTCTATAATCGCACACAAAATTGATAACGCGTCTATAGGAAGCGTATTTCGTGTGGCTTGCGGAATATCCTGATAAACAATTCTAATCCTTACAAACAGAATTTGTGATGTATTGAAAATTGTCACTGCACTGCGTTATTTACCGCGCGTATTATATTCGATGTTTAATTCAGTTGCTTCGCGTACTCCAATTGTATGTAAATGTATATACATAATAATACATATATATTCCTTTCTTTTCCAATTGTTTTAAATGATCGAACTTCGCCGCAAAGAAATACCTATATTATATTATAAATTACGATCGCGAACCAAACCAACCATTATATACATAATGTTTCCAAAGTATGTGACCAGTTTTTAGAGAGTCGAGTTTAAAAACTAAATGAATGAAAAATTTCTCCTTTGCAAATATATAATCAAGTGTTCCATTTCCTTTTCCTTACCCACTTTTCATATTTTTCAATTATTTATCTAATGTGATTCATATTGTGTAATTATAACACAGATTTTGAAAACTCATTAAGTTTTACTTTGTATAATTATATTCACCGTTATGGAACTGTAATTTTGAATTATTAAAGTAAAAATAATTCCAAACCATACCGTACAGGATAAATAAATAATCGCAGAATATAAAAGTACATAGAAACGGAACTTCATATTAATTTTGCCTTATTTTGCACCGTGTCATGCAGCAGAAATCTTTTGTTGCAATGTGAAAAATAGTAAATTGTAAAGTTATTGTAGTACTTTTCCGCAAGTGTAGCAGTTGCGAAGCTGCATTAAAATTACAACTTTAAATTTCTCCCTTTTCCGTAAAATTTTATGCGGTCGAAATTAAACCCCAGAAGAATGAAAGCACGAAAAGACAAACAAGGTGAAAAATGGCTACTATCCGGTTGTCTTTCGACGCGGGATACGTGGCAAGGCTACATTAGAGTTTAACGGGATTATCAGTATAATTTTACGGGTACTTTTGATCGTATTCCGCGGAGAACTTTCGGATCCATAACAATTACTCAGACTACTACACGAACTATAAGTGGGAGCCGTGTAAAATCAGCGAATCTGTTCAGTATTCGAGACTCTGCCGACTAATAATGCACCATTTGACATTTGTAGTCGAACTTTTGCGACCCCCTTGCCATCTATATTCGGGAAAACGTGTGGAAATGCTAATAAAGTTACTTCCTGGGTGAAACTTTCCCGAAAAATACGCACGGTGTGCTGATATACAGGATGTCCTAAAAATATTCAAGTTCCATGAAAGAGATCTCGAGATCATTTGAAGCGACATTTTCATTTGCGAAAATTTCCCCATGGTCTTTGTTAAGGAATTTTTAACGAAAAACACGAGAACGACTTCACGGCAGGTTCCACTAAGCGTAGCAATGGCATCGCGTCGCGGTAAAGCAGTGAACAATACAAGTAGCAGAAATTGATTAAATTAAAACTCACTTATTCATTCCTAAGCGCATTTACTGCTTCGAAATGCTGTTGCTGGGCCATTAGGAGACGCACTGAATAGCTGATTTCAGGTATTCCAATAAAATAAGTTCACCAATTGCAGCAGTTGACTTTTAGTTTACATAAAACTCCGCACAGTGATTAATAGATTTTTATGCATTTATGCATTTACAGCAAAATTGATTAAATGAAATTTGTAATTGTTGGACAATTTTTAAAATTTAGTTTCTATTTCTTGCAATCAATGCAGACAATTTTTAAATGTGATTAATAAACACACATATATTAACAAGCGTGAAACTCGAACCGACACGTATGTATGTATAGATATTCTCCCTACCGCGGGTCGAACGACACTGATTGTAAGGTATGTTTTTTTTGGAAAACGTGGCGTTTGAGTCTCTATTGTCCTACCCTTCTTCAAGAGTCTTTCGAAACGAAGGACAGACTTTTCTTCGAACAGTTACTAATCTGCAGCAAAAAAATTGAAACATGTGACGGCCATAAATTCTAGGCTTACAACGGTCCCTCTCGTTAAATCATTTTCTGTTTCTGCATTCTCTGTTCTAAAATTAATACTAGATTAGGATAAAAAACGTTAATTCTCTATTTTACTGAAAAATAGCAGTATGTTTAAATAAATTGTTTCTCTTCTCACAATGAAGTACGCAATCAAATGTGCGAAATTATATAAATTCACGATTTCTTTTGCCAAGTTGATGTATGTTAATAAAATATTTATACTGCTAAACATTTACGAAATTGTAAAAACGTGGTAAAAGCTAATATCAAAATTCTGTCACTTAAGATTAAATTAAAGGAAAACATTTAAGATTCTACGAAATTCTAAAAAACAGAGTAAAAGTATTTAAATACCGAGAGAAATTGTTAACCTTTGAAAATTCATTAAAAGAATTATTCCTATCTACTGATTAAATTTTGTTGCTTAAAAATAAAATTTCTATCTCTATCTGAGGATTTGTTATATCTCCTGAACAAAGTCACGGGTACAGCTGGTAAATAATAAGAATCACAAATTACTTCCCGTCATTTAAATTAAAAATGCAGCAAAAGGAATCAAATCCTCACTGTGAGAGATTGTTCGAAATGTTTGATGAACGTACGTTATAAATGCGGGAAATTGTTAACCTTTGTCAACAGAATTGTTACAGATCATACAACAGAGAGATCATCTAGCTACGTTTATTAAAATAGTCGAAGTTCGTTACGGGTTACCGTCCGCCAGAAAAACAGTGAAGCTAAATTAAAAGTGACTAAAGAGTAAATCGTATTTATCTGAGTAGCGGCAGATCCCCGGGGGTTGTCCTGATACCGTGTATGTCAATAACAGGTAACGATTTCATGAGGAACTTTATCCTCTCTGTACGGTTTTATCGGGAGTGCAATTAATCTTGTCGATGTAACGTCCGGCGG
Source organism: Lasioglossum zephyrum (assembly GCA_028455615.1). Lineage (NCBI taxonomy): Eukaryota > Metazoa > Arthropoda > Insecta > Hymenoptera > Halictidae > Lasioglossum > Lasioglossum zephyrum. Next base: position 18,163,209 of record CM052326.1, on the reverse strand, counting down.
AGCATAACTCTTATCATGTGTGACATTACCGCAACGTGTTCTTCGTGTATCAGCATCTTTTCTACCACGCTTGTGCTTCAGAAGATTTCAACAATTCGAAATCTGTGCCGTATCCTTTATTGCTCTGGTGCAGATAATTTCGACGTTTAAAAAAGTCATTTCGAAGTTGATTCCATGTATAGCGTAAAATATAAACGTGTGCATTAACTAAAACAGCATTTTCATTTTATTCTTACCACAATTTTTCATAAACACAATCTTCATAAAATATCCTATGAAAATGGAAAATTGCATAAAAACTTCATACTGTAGTAATAAAAATATAATATGACTTGAGAACAAATACAGTCGAATTCAAACTTTTCTCGTGAGTTTTCTGCTTGAAAAAATATAAATCAAAGGTAGTTAAAAAATAATTTAAAGAAGAGCTAGTTGTTTAATTTAAGTCTCTCGATTATATGATAATGAAATGAGGATGACTATTAATTTTTAGTAATTTGAAGTTTTGTTGTGTGTTATATATAAATTAAATTTGTTATTATTTAATTAAACTTTCGAATTCTTGCTGACGAATTAACTTTACGATGTTGCATATTAGTCTAGCCTTCATTTGCTTCGAATGATTAGCTTCTTTTTAATTAAAGAGATATTTATTATGTAACTTCTGTAGACTATATATCAAAGACGGAGCGTGTTCATCGAATTCTTATTTGTTTTAGATTTACCTCACGTATTTAATATGAAGCGTTCCAAAGGAATAGTGAAGTTGTTGCTTCCCCGAAGATGTGCTTCTTTATGAATGGTCATAATCGAATAGAAAGTTTTATATTTCGCACTCGATGTTTTATGAGAGTCGTTTTCCGCTATTCCGCTGGATACGTTCGCAGATTATGCGAACGTTTCCTCGGCATCAAAACGAACATTTGCGTCGAACGTTCCTCCATGTCCGGTTTAACGATGTATATCGGGAAGCTTCTGGAAAAATATTCGTTTCTCGTATTATTCATTGCAGTATCTACGTACATATTAGGAATTTCCGCTTTCGTGATAATATTGAAAATCTAAGATTCGTTGAAAATGTATATTATAAATGCACAATCGTTCGTTAGTTTCTTATATAACTAATAAGAAAATAATGTATTTCTAGTTTCATGTATCAAGCTAGGATATTGTATCGCGAGTTAAAATTGTTTGATAAAAATAAAAAAAAGCTTTTTAACACATTACCAATCGGTGTTTTTTGCATGATTTTGAAAAATCTGTCGTACATGGCTAAACATTTTTTAATGAAACCTTCAATAGCAACAACAATTTTCTTTGTGAACTAACAAGTCACCCACAATAACGTGATCTAATAATTTCATTTAAGATTGTAAAAGAAAAATTCTATGCTTTCTTTTGGTACAGCACAATTATTGAAAATCCTATTAACCCTTAGCACTCGAGTGGCGCATCTCAGGCGTCACTAAAAATTGCTGTATTAATATTTAAAATATTGTTTACATTATTAGATATGTCGGTATCTAACCAATTACTAAACATTTAAGTACTGTATGAGGTATTCTATCAATTACATATCTACCCCAAATTTAAATAAATCATAATGGATGGAAATATTCTAGGTGACAAAAGCGGTTGAATATTTGATTACACTAATTTAATCTAATCAATTACTAAACATTTACGCATTGTATGAAGTATTCTATCAATTTCATATCTACAAAATTTTAAAAAATCGTAATAAATGGAAATATTCTAGGTCAGAAGAAGTGTTTGATTTTCGAGTTAAAGTGCCTCCAAGTGCAAAGGGTTAATAGACTTCCGGTAGGTGAAGTGTTAAGGATTCGTGACACTGAATAATACTTTCTCCTCGGTTCAATATTTGATTACATCAATTTGCCGATTCACCAAAGAGCTGGTGTTAGCTTGAAAGCAACAAGTTCGTCTCATCCTGTCGCGACAATAAATATGTCACAGGTTTATTTGAGAGTCAAATAAGCCGTTGCTTTCGTACGACCGAAACTTTTGTGTCAAGTGGTCCGCGCCGCTCCAGACAATAATCCTTACCACAAAAAGTTTAATCGGCGCAACCGGCGAACACCATTCAAGTAGCAAAGTCTCATCGACACGGGTCCGTGTGCACGTCCAAGACCTTCCCAATGATACAGCTGGGAAATTCAAATTGAATTGTTATTCTTATCTTTCGCTGTCGTAACTATTCTGTATATTCTGAAACTATTTCGAAGATAAGAATAAATGTGAAAGTGATTATACAAGTAGTCTGAGTCAAAGTCCGAACAAATCTTACTTATTATATCATTTAGTAAAAAGAAAATTATACTTTTTATGTATATTGTCATAATGAAATATTTTTTAACAAATCAGACCCGAAAGTTCAAATATCTCGACCAAAAAAGCTTTTTTTTTGTCTTACTTTATATTAACTACAAGTACTTTAATTTTAAGCAATTTACATGAACTATAAACAATGTATGTGTATAAAATTTCACGTTTCATTAGAAACAATATAAAGTACATCTTTCTAATACTTTCTGAGAACTATATCAAAACGAAATTATAGGCAAAATTTGCGAATATGTTGTTCCAAATAAGTTGAAACAAGAATAAATATATTTAAATGATAGGGGGCCATATTCAGGACACATACGAATGATATGAATGCGTCTAAACTCAATTTGTCTCAAACTTTGCGCATTAGTAGTTCTACGAGTTTTGCATAAATTTTACGTGACAACTCTGTTAAGCTGTAATCTCCTTTGCGCGTCTGGACGCAGCGTTTTGCGATCCATACTCCATTCGTCGTAGCTCTTTTCTGTGCCTCTGGATGTACTGCGTTCCTATGATGCAATTTGCTGTCTTTCCGTGTTTTTCACTTGTAAAGAAAAGAGCATTGTCCAAATTCGAATACGTGATTCGATCGATTTACGATACGTGTTCGGCGCACACGTTTGCGCTTGTATTTTCGCTTCGAGACTTTTCAATGTTGCACCAGACCAAAACGCAAGCGTTTGTTTGACTCCTTGCTTCCAAAGCAAGCCATGCGTTTATCTGCCCACTGTTTCAGAACTCTTTTCGGACTACTGTTTCGGATTTTGTTCAACTTTGTATTTGTAAATAAAATTTAAAATTGTTTATTTGTTACTTATTTGGTAGTTTTTCAGATAATTTAAATCACTGACGTCTTTGGTGGTAAATCTCCCTGTATTTCAAGAAATATTCATACTATGAAGAATAAATGTCAAGAAATACACAGAATAGCTATATGAGAATATACAGAATAAAATTCTATTTTTCTTCATTAATCAATTATACATATAATCACTATTCTTTTCTAATTGTAGAAAATTGAACCATTTATTAATTTTAATTTAACCAATCTTTAACCCTCGCCACATAGTGTATCACATCTGATACAGTTAACAAATTTGATTTTTCTGAAAATGTTATAATTATTTACATATTGTCCCCTTATATAAAACACAAAAACTGACATACTTTCAATTTTTTCATCCCAATTAAAAAAGATCATGCAGTGTTAAAATAAGGGTTAATATTTGACCAAAGAATTTTATTTTCAAATCGGGTACGAATTTATGCAATCGTGTAATATGTAAAGTACCACATTATTTCGTCGATCATAAAGATTTGCATTTAGTCGAACCCAGTGGAAAAATTGCATCACCGCAAAATTCCAAGGGCAACAATCGTCGAGGGACGAATTATAGTGGGCTCGAATACTACTTATCCGACGTACTTTGGGAACTGTATCTACGGGTGTAACGAGGTGGCAAGACGGGTGGAGATCATTTCTCGGAACGACAACTGAGTACCTGCTTATATGTACATACATCCGTGGCGTTAGCAGCGCGTTGCGTCGCTTGTATACAGTCGCAATTGCGCGCAAGGTTCGGTATATAATTGGGATGAATATTGAGAAGTTGGCAGTGAAGTTGTAAGTAAACTTGGATGCCTCGAGGCGAGCTCGCTCCACTTGAGAGCAGAGACGTGTTGCGGACAGATCTCCTCTGCTCTCTCCTCGCCTAACCCACTCCTTATTCACCTATCGCTGCTGCCTTCTGCAAAACTATACGAATATTCCGGATTATCCCGACGCCTCGAAACTGTATTTATCACGTATATTTCATTCGGTTGTTTGCCGAATAACGGACTATGAAAGATGAAACACCCATTACAAACATGTCCTCGTTTAATCTTAACACGGCCCAGAGTCTGTGCATCCGATAAATACGTTTTCATTTTACCTGGGGTCAAAGTTATAATTACACTGCGGATTTTATTCATTTATGACAAAGATTACCAAATCAAATGTAGAAAAGTAAAAACAAAAATTTCTTTGAGAAAAGAAATAAATGTCTATGTTAGCTTGTGAATCTTGCTTCATATAACTGCGTATTAAAACATTCAAATGTTTTTTATAAAATGCATTCACCTGCCTCTAGTAATTATTTAACATTTTATCTACCCATATTATAGGTTCAGGTGGGATTTCATCTAGTGCTTTTGATCATGAATGCATAAAGTTCGCAATACAGAAATAAATTTTACAATATAAAGAATTTATTTTGCAATATAATGTACATTTTCGGGCTGTTCATCTCCCGATAAAAATGGTTAAGCGAAGTCCTACTGTAATTAGTAGACTGCGGATCTTTACGTGTTTATAGGAAAGTTGAGTAGATGGAATTCAAAATTGTTGAAAACTTTTTAAAATTAAATATTTCGATACATGATTTCTTCTCTATTAAAATTATTAAGGGAAGAAGTAACATACAATGTAGTTTCTATTTTTCGCAATTGATGCATACAATTTTTATTTCGCATAAAGATTTGCAGTCAAGTAATTAGTAAACGCGTCGCAGAATGTTAAACTCATTTTCAGAGAAGGAATGTAAGACTGCAGCGAAAATAGAACCGGTGAAAGAATTTTCAGTTTCGCAACGAGTTCCAATTGTTTCTGAAAGTGGCGAAAGTGTATTTTAGTTCTTTGCCGGGTTCTCTATGTGGTAAGAAAATATTAATTTTCTCGAACAAGGGATGACACTTCTATGGAAGTCACGATGTTTGACAAAACTTAGTACAGGATTCCATACGGTCAGACGGTCCCGAGTAACACGTACTGTGGTTTGGCCCTAGTTCATTTTTCCCAGTTAACCTACATTTGTTCCCATACCCGACTGCCTCTTCTATCCAATTACAGGAATATTTGCGAATGTTCCATTCGCCGAGGTTAATACAAACAAAACCATTTTCTACGTGCTACTTCGACGCCACAATTTTCCTAACGCACGCACGAAAAAGTAAATGTCTTTTCATTCAGAAAATTGTACTAGCGCGCGTAAAACGCATATTACACGCGGGACACAGAGTGCTTCGTCGTTTTAATAACGTGCGGTCTAGATTCGACAATACCTCCAGAGTAACATAGAGTAACTTCACTTTAATATGGTCGCGACCATTTTCAACGAACTCTAATCCGACTCGAACGGTTTATCTTGTATTAACCATTTTTGTTCATTACTATCATTTTTTATTTGTTAAGCCCGACAAGAAACTTCTTGCGACTTTACCTGATTATGTTATTGTAATTATTATTACGTAATACGTATACATAGTACTTTGTACAAATTTGAATTATACAGTTGATATCGTCAATTATGTACTTAATTTTGTCACCTAACTCTTTGCTATTTTCTTAATTATATTTTCAATTTTACATATTTTCCTACGTTCGTTTCGGTAATAGCATGAATTATTAACGAATCAAAAGGACATTAATTCCATAATACACAACTATCCTCGAAGATTACACTTTTTCATGATTACACTGTTTTAGTTTCATTTACGCGATGTAACGCGAAAATATATGTAGTTATTTGGTAAAAGAAAATATATAAAAAACCTTTTTAAAAACCACGCTTATATTAGAATGCACTAAGAAGGAGAAAATAATATTTTTAAATATTCGTGACTATAAGTAAAAGCGTGGAGCGCCCACGAAAATTACGTTAATATAGTTTAGAGCTCCACGCTTTTATTTATAGTCACTGATATCTAAAAATATTGTTTTTTCCTTTTTAGTGCATTCTAATGTAAGCGTGGTTTTTAACAAGTATTTTATATATTGTTTTATTTTCTACTTTTTAGTCTTTACTACAAAACCCAATCCAAACTAACTCAGTAAGTAAACTGAGCTCCTTCGCTGCGAAGTGGGCCAGTGGAGCGAGGTCCGAGTCGGAGTGGGAACGCGTCGTGGAGTAGGGAGCGTGCGGAATGGTGTTCGCTGCACGCGATGACGTACTACCGACCGTCGCACGGCGAGGGGCGAAGGGGAATATTTAAAAATATTATTTAAATCCTAAAGGCACAGTCTTTTCAAAAAAAAATTTTTTGAATATTGCATTGTTTTGAGCTATGTTGAAAACTTCAAGTCTCTAGCTCATCGGGAAGTGGTTTAAACTTCTATTTCCAGATTTGACGCATACAACGACAACGACTACAACGACAATTCGGAAAGCTAATATAAGCGTGGTAAAAATGGTTTTGAAATCTACGAGAAAAACCTTTTCAAATACAACCCCTGCGCCATACTGACCATTTGATGTAATTAAAAATTACACATACAAAATTGTTTACTAAGTCAAAATTAAACAAGATATTCTGAGAGTTACACTTAAGTGAGACACCTTGTATTTTTTACGCTTCAACTGTTTTGTCTTCCCTGTAATCATTTGCCCTGCAGCTTATTAAATGGACTGAAACCTGACTACTTTCCATGAAACGAATCTCTATAACAATTGACACGGCGTCTATTCGAGAGTAATATCAGACCGAGTAAATTCAGAAACAAGCACTATCCAATAGAAATCGTGACACGCGTTCAAGCAGAAAAATAAAAGCAATCTCGAGACGAGTGACAATAATAAAGAGTAACGAAGCGACAAGAGAAAAATAAATGGTTAACAGGGAGACACTTTGGACACAGAGCGATCGCAAATGGCAACAATTATAATAGCAAGCTACGCGCGAAAAGTTTCGAACGATCTTGTTGCTTGAAAGCAGAGACATGTTGCGGACAGCTAGTACTCTGCTCCGCTCTCCTTAACCACGTTATTCGCCTATCGGAGTTCCCCTGTGCAAAACTATGCGAATATTCTCGATTATCCGACAGTTTGATGGAATTCGTATTTCGTGCACGACGACGGGGTGCACTACTCGGATATCAGAACGTATTCGAACAAAAATCCTGGCGACATTTCCGGTGTTTCCTATTCCCGTGATTGTGGTGCGTATATATTCGCCGATAAAGTGCACCGATGATGGCGCATTAAAACGCGTCGACGCAGTTAAACGCAGTCTAAGGGAATGTGATATTGAATCTCCTCCGACGAACAATAATTTTGCGGTATGACGGGTTATCGATGAGGCGTTCCAATATTTTATATGCCTACATCGGGCTTTTATCGAATCGTTTTCTATCGTTTATATAATGGAACATATTGAGTGAATGAAATCATTTGTTACTGGAAATCGAGAAAGGATGCCCGTGGAACGACGAGCTTATATAAGCCCACCAGTATTGGAATGCTCGTCGTTAAAAAGAGTAATGAATGGATTGTAAATCTTTATGCAAATTCGCATTTCTATGGACTGATTTATAGCGACAGGAGTTAAAGATGGGCTCATTCGTCTGCTATTAATTCCTTAAAGGGTCCTTCTCTAGGTCACCGGTCGAAAATGTCGAACATCTTTTGCGGTTTTTACGGTTCTACATTCTACAGACAAAGGATAGATACCGTGCTTGTGAATGTGTAGATGTTGTAAAAAAAAATTGAGGAAATGTAAAATTGTAAAAAATCGAGGAAATATAAAATTGTATAGAAATTAATTTGACATCCTCAAAAATCGAAAGGTAGGCAGAGCAATCCTTCAGCTTCATAGGAAGTCGGTACTATACGGTTAAAAACAATTTCTGCGTGTCTAAGCTACTGGAAATTAATATTTTTGATTTTTTAAATAATTTCATAACATGTATTTATCTACAATTTTTCACTAGTAATTATGATCCTCATAAAACTAAGATGCTGCATTTTCCACGTGCGATCAACATTTTAAAATAAATTGTGGTTCGTGTACCATTTCACCGTAAATCTTTATGCAAATTAACGTGTCCACGGACTGATTTATAGCGACAAAAGTTAAAGATAGGTTCCTTTGTGTACTATAAATTCATTAAAGTCCTTCTCTTGTTTAATGGTTGATCAATTCGAATTTCTGATAGATAAACTGTGCCTGCGAATGTGCAAAATTGAAAAAAAGGCGAGGAAATATAACATTGTATAGAAATCAATAATTGCATAGACTCAAACTCGTTTTTTTTTGTTTCCAAGAACTACGTTAAAACTTGATTGCCGTGTATAACATTGAAGCACAATAATTTTGAATCGAATTATTATTTTTATGCTCATATATAACATCCGATATCTATGAGCATTAACTTCGTTTGGGAAAAGAAACTTTGAAATTTAAGTTTCATATTTATTAGCAATCATTAAGACAATAAGAAATTAATTGAATATCTGGAAATTTATGTGAGAACACGTTAAATGAAAATGTTTGCGAGTAAGTATTGCACCATCTGATGGCAAAATTGCCATCATTGTTATTTATAAACGTACGTTTGTAACAATACATATCTGAAATTCTGTTATACATTAAAACTGATCTTTTATTAATAATATTAATTGATTGCGGACTTGACGCATGTAATACAAGTATAGATGTTTCAAGTATCATGTAAATAATGTATCACATATAATTGTACGAAACGCAATCAAATTCCAATGGTATTGAAATATCTTATATAATTTTATTAACATATCATTTTTTTATAAGTTTATTTTAAACTTGTATCTACTTAATCACCTACTTACGCATGAACAAACAAATTAACGAAATAATGGAACATACTAATCACTGTGCAAATGAACAGTAATATAAAAAATTGATTTACAGATCGTTAATTAAATTTTGAACATTCCTTGCATAAAAATTCACTTTTATTCCGTGCCTAGACATTAAAGCAAACTACATTTTTCGGTAATTTTACTTCAATTTAACGTTTTCATAAAAAAAAGAAATTCTGAGTGAAATTTGTTAAATTAAAATATAAAATATGGTAAAATTTTACCGGAGGATCTTTCATAGAATTATTTCGAAGCGTATGAAAATTAAACAACATGCGAATAGTCTTTTAATTCATTAATGTTATGTAATTAATGTAGTTGGAAGAACATACTTAAAGCTGACTGTCCATGGCGTTATAGATAGTGCAAATAAATCCCTTCTTCTTCTTCGGGGACAAGGTCAAAGAACAAAGGAGAATCACACTGTAAATCTTGAGACGGCCGTGAGGAACGACGACATCTTGTGCTTCGTTAAAACGTCTTACACGGATGGCGCGTAGTATTTCCCATGAAATTTTGCGCCGGACGAAAATTATGCGGGATTCTCCACTCCAGTTAGTAATTATGCGCTCGCCAGTCGAGTTAACTGTGTAACCGTAAGTACTTGATATTGCAACCGGTATCAGGCGCTGACGGGACGAACCGAGTCGTGAAATAACGTAATTTGACAAAAGAAAACGAACCTTAGGTACACCGTGTTCGATTCATAAATTCGTCCCAATTTGTCGCCGTCTGTTAAATTTCTTCGTCTTTGTTGTACGTGAAATCCACGACTTCTTAATAAGGCCTACACGCGTGTGAAAAAGTGTGAACAATGGGTACAATGGAAATTACCGACACAAATTTCCCCGACACGGTTTTCACCGACAACGATTTTGACCGACACAAATTTGACCGACAACGATTATAGATTCTTTGTCGGTCAAAGGCGTTATCGACCAAAGTAGTCGTCGGTTAATGGTATTGTCGGCCAAAGTAGTCGTCGGTTAAAGGCCTTATCGACCAAAGTAGTTGTCGGTTAAAGGTGTTGTCGGCATTAATAGTCTTCTGTTAAAGGCGTTGTCGGCCGAAGCAGTTGTTGGTCAAATCTGGTGTTAGTGAAAACCGTGACAGGGAAAGTGTCGGTGATTTCTATGGTACCCATACACAATACTTGTGAAAAATTTCTCCCCACTACATACTTCGGGCTACCTTCTGTTATGTGATTAGACGAGGTAGAGTGCGAGACAAATCTCAACCCGGCGACACTGACTAATTCAAAGACAAAACTTTTTTGTTTTTAATTATTTTTCTATTTAACTTTCATCGAAGCATTTGTGGCACTTTCCTAATTAAAACGAGGCCAAACATGACACAATTTTGAGTATATCTGCTTCTTTAATCGATGAATCAGTGAAACCTTGACTATCCGAACTGAGCAATGTAACTGAAATTATAAAGGAAGTGGATTTTTATTCATATTTCCAACGAATCTCGTACTGCAGAAATGTAACGTTTTTATTTGTTCAGAATTGACACGTGCACGATCGGTACATCAACTTGTCGAGGTTTCTTTCCCTACACGTGGCATATTTGCAGAAGTTCTTAGAAATTTCGTTTTGTGTTGCTCTTTAAGAAATATTATTACAATTCAAAACAATGACTATATTTTACACGCATAGCAAAATATTTACGTAAATTTGAAACTACTGACTATCCTGTGCTATTGTTTTCCACTGAAAATTCGCGATTTTAATTAGAATCTTGCTCGTTGGAAAACCACGAACCGACAAATTTTCGATATCCAATACAAAAACGAGAGCGTAAACAATTTGTACTTTTTATTGTATCCGTACGAGCACAACTGCCACAGTTGTTTTCATAAATTGAAATACATGGTTAAAAATACGGTTAAAAATATGTTGAATTCATTGAACAAATTTTATCCAAGTGTAATAATACATTAATGGCGAAAAGAATTATTTACAGATAAAACTTTTCGTTTATATCAACTTTCAATCCTTATCCCGTTGGTTGTTATTCTAGATCCCTTTAAATTTCCACAGGATTAAAAACTTTCTATTCACAGAGTGGACGCTGTATAAACCATGATTTACCGTGTTACTTATTTTTTTACCGCTAGGGTCTCCTGGAAATTCAATAAATTTAGTTTAAATGTTTAAAAGATACAACATTATTGATATGATTACTTTTGTGAGTTGGAAGTAGCAATTCTCAGTTTCGTAATAGTACTTCCATTATATTCATCCAATGTAAAAAAAGAACATTTAAAATATTCAATGCTGTACCGCGTGAACTGATTAATAGTTTAAATAAAAAGCACGACCTCAATAACATAACTTTACCTTAATGATTTCAAAATGGTACGAGATATTTTAATCTTGTGAATATAATTAAAAAATATAAAGTAATCACAATATATAGCAAAAGAATATATACAATAAAAATTAAAAAAGTAAAAATATGGGCTCAATGTTTTTAATTTTCCTCGAACGAAATATCATTTTAAAATTTTAAATGAGCTGGAAAATTTGTTATAACAAATAGGATATTTTGATCTTAAGGTTGTCTTTATTATAGTACAAATTAATTACTTTATTTAAAATAATACTTTGCTAACACTAGCTATCATCTTCCTTTGGTAATACTCCAACGATAGGCAGTGGAAAAGTAGGAGGGTTTCAGTAAAAATTTTAATCCGCGAACGCCGATGATGTTTAAATAAAGAAACTTCCATTGCTTTTATGCAAAATTCGTGTTTAAGGCGGAGAAAGTTTCAGGATATAAGAAGTATATAGAGCCGAAGCCAGGTGGTGAAGAGTATGCTTGCTCAATATTTATGTACCGGAAGTTTGCGTTCAGTTGCAACAGAATTCTTCTCGTTTTTCAATGTTTTTCCAAACTCGTTACTAGATTTCATGCTCGAGGCAGAAATCACGCGGATTTTATACGTTATTAATTGTGCAATAAATCTGAAGGATCCGTCATTAATATTTCTTCACTTTCGACAGAGGAAACAGAAACGAAAGTAACTTGAAAAATGTTCCTTCCATCATTGATTGTTGTTTGAATGACATAATTCTAGTTATTAATTTGTAGCTATTTATATATTTTAAATTATTGGCTAATTTTATTAGCTGAAGCTCCTAAGATTCTTTTATGGAAAATTATACAATGAATTTGTTTAAACGTAACTGAATAAATTTGATCTTGTCATTTGTACAACACACGCCACTCCTTTAATGCTTGTTATGCTACAAGCAGATTGTATATTTCATGCAGTAAAAACGAAAATGAGAACGCGAATCCCTCAGCCTTGCAATCCTGGAAACGAGTCTACCGCCTTAAGGAAGGAACTATCTGCTCAACAGCTGTTAGCTATAACTGAAACAGACGATTTTTATTTTGCACAAAGATTCGCAGCCGAATTATTAAAAACAATTTTAGAATATATTTCACATTCGATCGATTTGAATGGACCGTAGAATATTCGTAAATGGACAGGGCGGAGATAAATATCTGAGATATACGCCGGCAGAGCCAAATGATTTTTCTATTAAATATGACCTTCGAGATTCAGTGTTTTGGGACAGGATGGACGAATGTTCAGCCCGACTTCGGAAGAACGTACCGGAACTTCTGCGATTCCTTTGTTCGATTGATGTTCAATACGAGAAATGTGACGGCCGATACTTCACCTCGGCTGCGATATTCCTTGGGATAAATGTCGACGAAGATCGCGGACGAGTATTCAGGAGACAAATAGTCGAGCAGTGAGACTCCTATCTCTGGCAGATTGCGGATTCTATGAAATTCTATGAAATTTCACGGTCGCTAAACTAAACTCACTGCTGTCCGTTCGACTAACTATTGCGATGCAACATCGTCTTACCAATACTCTCAAGAATACAACAATGATTCATTATCTTACACATCTAATTAATAAATTGCAGTGTTTTGTGCAGGTTTGAAAAATACAAAATAATATTGACATTAATAAACAACAATGACGAGCTGCGAAATATTTGTGTATTTTAAAGAAACAATATACTAAATGATGCAAACCATATGGGAATACAAAGTGCTTTCGAATTTTATAACGAATTAATTCATGAGGTACGGTTTAAGTGAACAGAGTATACATTTCAGAACCTTCAACGATAGTAAAATAAATTAATACTGGAATTATCAGGGAAATTAAAGTGAATAATTTCAGATTGCAGATTTTATGATTATTGAAGTCATAATGCACTTCTATGGGAATTTATTGGTTCAGATTTACGCAACCAACAATAAAAGTCTTTTAAAATCTCAATAAATGTATTGTGGTAGTTTATATAATAAAATAGAACCTCGTTTGTTTTACCCATCGAAACAAACTAATACTACAATTCGTTAAAAAAATAAAAATTCAATACAGTTATATTTTTTGAAAAACTTTTAGTATGACTGTCCCAGAAATATTTAAATTAATGAATACCAGAAATTTATTTACATTTAAATAAATCATAAAATATTCTCAAAATATTAATTTACTAACTTCCCAGCATTGCATGGAAATGATTAAACTTCAAGTGCACATTATGCATAATTATGCATGTCCACAATATGCACTATTAACACATAAGCTGTTCAAAACTGTCTTATAAATTTTAAAAGTGAATAAGAGTACGTATTGTCACATGTAATATTTCTTTTACTTTTATTTCTCGTACGTTAATCCGTTGAGAATACATAAGCTGTTCAGAACTGTCTTACTTTTAAAAGTGAATAAGAGTACATATTATCAGATGTAATATTCTTTTTTACAATTATTGCTTGTATATTAATCCGTCGAGATCAAATTAAGATTCATTTCATACTATGGAAAAAGGTTGTCACTCACAGTAAACGTCAATTCATTTCCCTTGTATTCGGGGCCACACCGTGTAACGTTTAGTGACAACCAGGAAAAAATGAAAAAAGAAAAACGAGAAATTCATTTCCGCTGCACGATAATCTCTGAATACGGTTGGATATGCCGTTTTTAACGTCCATTGTTTAACGTTTAAACGTTTCCCTCATACTCTTCATTAAATATAGAAGTAATTCTACGTGATTCCATGGAGCATGTGTTTGACAAGAAGTCATACTCGAAAAGAACTTCTCCTCTGTAATAAAATAAATCCGGTCGAATTTTATTTCATATTCAACAAATATTATCGGCATACATAAAAAGGATTCACATTTATGAAGAGAACGAAATTCATCTTGTATTTGTATTGAAGAAATGAAATATAGACTTTGACGTCATTTTAAAAGAACACTAACACGTTTTTGAGTATTTGAAAAATATAAGAGACGGTTTGTCCTCCGAAATATAAAAATTGCAAAAACTCGAATTTCATATCTCGATCTCTTGCTCTCTTCGCGCATATTTTACAGATTAAAATTTTGTTTTGAAAACATAATCTTTGACCTAGTATTTGTTTTGTGCGATCAAGTGTGGTTTTAATATTCATCCGAAATAAATACTGTTTTCCATTCACCGTCGGCTGGAGTAATCTATCCGATCTCCTAGAATACTTGACATTGAGGATCCGATTTCCTGTGATACGCCCGTTTTGACAGATTAATGCCGGGGAATTGCAATACACCGCAGACAAGCGAGACGGAAAATAAGGTCAACCTCGGTTCAACAAAAGCGAATGTAAACCGAGTTGCACCGAATAAACAATGTCGACATCGGTAATCGCCTAGATACGTTCTGAGTTAATACCGATGCTACTGAAGCAGCAATCCATCGTACACTGACAGTGATTACGAAAAACTGAAGTTATCCCCAGGTATTGAAAATGTTAAAAATGATAACGTTTACAAAATATTTTCTTCAGCTCTTAAGTGAACTTTCAAAATATGCTTTAAAAATGCAATGATTCAATTAAATGGCGTTTAAAAAATGTTATATTGATATTTACTATTCATCCCGATCAAAATGGTAAATAGAATTGTAATGGTGTAGCAAAATTTTATCTGAATCCACAAATAGTTATATTAATAATAGGTACACCACAAATAATTATTAATATAATTTGAACGGCACTGCGTCGGACTCAGTAGTTCACTTAAGGATTATAGGTCTGGGTTAGTATACGAATGTTCATGTAAAATAAAAATTTTCTAGATCGACTATAAAAAACAACAGACGAGAATACATTTTTTCAATCAGTTTAGTAAATCTAAAATGATATGTAGAAGCATTCCTACATTCTTCTACTGTTTTCACAATCTTGTATTTCACTTATTTCGTACTTTAGTTAATTTACGTGTCAAGAAACATTCATTCTTTTAATGTATACTTTAATTTATAAAATGATTGACCATGTATCTTCTCGCAAAAGATATGCTACTGTTATCGATACATTCGAAAAATTCTTCGCTGGAGTAAACGTGCACATTTCCAATCATTTTAATCATTCAACTGTTCGATTATGAACATTGAGAACGACGAACAAAATTAACATGACAAAAATTTAAAATCTGTTGAACCGAAAGAAGAAATGTGACAATTTTTGACAGGTGACAGCAAATACGAATGTCACGAATGTATTGTAAAAAATGAAAAGTCTTTCTATCGGTAACGCGCTAACATCGCGAAGCTGTTACTTAATTCCATTTTTTTTTAGCCAAACCTGTGCACCACTTTTTCACTTTTCAGTTGATCGGTTCACAAACGTCGCTTTTCAATCTTTCCGCCATGAAACCGCCGTTTTGTTCCAACCATCGTTTCAGTCGCATGTAAAATTCGACCGAGAGGATTCACCCGTTCGAACAGCGCGGAGCGTTCGAAATTTTTGCCAAGAGGAGTCGTTTCTAATTCGCACGAGGTGCGTCCGTGTCGCATTTGCATCGCTTTCTAATGCAAGGTTCGACGGGTTCACGCGTCCATAAGTGGGCACGTGGGATATTTCGCTGAAACAAAACCATGGTTCCAATATTTATTTTCGCTTGCACCGAAAGTGGAACGCAGTGACAAGAATGCACCAGATATTTGGCTCTTCTTTTTCGTCCTTTTTTGTTCCTATTTCTCCCGTTCGATTTCCCTTATTCTTTTTTAGGATGTGTTCTATAAATGTGTTCTGTATGTCACGTCACCAGCTGTAGATAACTTTAGAATTGTTATTTCCACGGCTGAAATACTGAGAACCAATTAATGCATCAAGTGGAATTTAGCCAGAGTTTATATACGGAGATATTGTCTTGCAAAATGCGTAGGTAAATTATACCATAAATATAAACCCTATTACTTGACAAGATTTTTCGCCCACTGAAGCAAAAGGGTTAAACAACATAATATTGGATTCGTGTGATAGAAAATATATGTTATTTTTCAACAATCTTATTTTGAAATTATTAATAAATATTAGGTGACATATAAAGCAGTAAATAAGTAGGTGTAATATAAAACAGTAACAACATTAGAAAAATTTAAAAATACTGTTATGTTATTTTCAACCCGTTAAACGTATTAAGAAGAAAATAAATTTCTATTTCACTCCAGTTTGTTGCTATTCAGATAGAACATTTTTATTTTACATACAGATTTGCTGTCTATTAATAACATTATATTACGATATTGATGGCACCTATTCAATTTATAAATTATATGATATTATAGATCACATAAAATTTTTACAATATAAACGAGCCAAAAGAATTGTTGTAAGCAGTTTTTTATCGTGCAAATTCTAATATATCTGTTGAACGAGACTATTCGAAAGATTTCCTACAGTTTACAATTATTTTCATAACGATTGATTTGTTGAATGAAACGCATAAGAACAGATTTTTTCAGAAACAGAATATAATTTGTTCTCGTCGAAGCTTGCTAGCTATACTTGTTTATAAATATCCGTTGGGTGAGGGATTTAGGCTCCGCTGGCCATGGCAGAAGAAAGATCTCGGCTATAGAAAAAAGGGGACCCGCTGCGGGGACGAATGGCAAGTAGACATGTAAAAAGTTTGAAAGTCTACGCATACAGTGGTACGCGAAAAGTTTGAGGGAAGTCCTGGAAAGTTTCTGTTGGCGGCCAGAGAAAATCTTTCGTATAGTCACGCCCCATATGGAATATACTTGCCCCGTTGTCATTTCTTGCGGGTCTATTGGGGATGAACGATTCGTGTATCGTCGCGTTTCGTGAACCCGCTGTCACCTGCTTATAATACCACGGGACGTTTCATTATTTGCTGCGCGAACTTCCGATGCAGTCTGCGCACGCTGTCATCTATGCGAGGTCAAAAACTTTTTCGAATTTATTACACGAAAAGGAATAACCACACGATAGAAATCATTAATGGCACCACAACTGCATGGTGTTTCTGGTTTTCGAAATTTCTTAATCTACAGTCCGGCAATTGGATAATTTTAGAAAGAAAAATTTTAAAGACTAAAACCAATTTTCCTGGCTATAACAGCATCTCTTATTTGCTATGTTGATTGTAACTAGTGGATTATTTGCATTTCTGATTAAAATGAGTAGATGAAACAAAATTATGATGATTGAAAAATTCGATAGTATTGTTACACTATTTTCGACTTGTAAATAAATTCGCCAAAGTGGAAATATATTTTCATTCAGCTCCTGCTTCTTACAACCTTCCTGAAAACTAAACATTTCTTCCAACGTAGAATAATGCCAATCTATATGATTCTTTTTTATTTTACGGATATGAAATTGATATAATATCTCATACAATACTTAAATGTTCAGTAATGTATTCAATAGAAATAAATTTAATAACCTCACCAATACACTGCGGTCTGAAAGTCAGTTTTAGCGCGAATTAATTATTGTGCGAAGAAAAAATTGACATTTTGTGTAAAAATTACTTTAAAATATTTGAGTAAAGTAAATAAAACATAATTTACAATACTGACTACTTGTTTATTAATATAATAATTAAGTGTTACAAATATAGTATAGAAATAATCTAGTAATCCACTAACGCAATCCTTTCGTTTCAAATCCTTCAATTTGAACTATTCTTCGAACAACTCTAAGCGGGTGATCGTAGATACGTTTACTAAAATATTAAAATAAAATGATAATGGGATTCCGGGGGGTCGCGGGCGTTCGCGTTTTCTGTTTGCCGTTAATGGAAATGAAGTAAGCTTTCAAATTAAATACTTCGCAACGCGTGCAAATTTTGTAAAACTTACGACATTCTAATAATTTTTCTTAAAAAGTATCAGTTTATAAAATATATCATAAAGTGTGTGAAGGAAACGTAAACCTACCATTTCCAGTTACAGCCATACTGATAATATCATATATAACAAGATACTTCATATTATATATAAATTCAATATTTTGAAGTTATAATTTGTGACAATTCAGCAACGCAGGAAAATAAAATGTGCTTACTGGAATTTTGACAGTCTTGCCAACAATGATACGGTGATGTGATTTACTAATTTTGCTTTTGTTATTGTAGTATACATATCAAACTATCATACAAGTATAAATTTTAACAGATTTACGTTAGTTGGTTTTTTTAATTTATTCGCGCTAAAACTGACTTTCAGACCACAGTGCGATATCTTGAATAATGGCAAATTTTTAGTGGTTATTCCGAGTCACCACTCGATTGCTAAGGGTTAAATTTTCTCCCACCTGTAGTCGAACACCCTGTATACTGTATCAGCGGTAAAAGCTCGCCGAAGAGAAACTCGCTTCGTGCATTACAACGGAACAAGCCATGGGTTAAATCACAATCTTTCATTCGAATAAAATCTTGTCCATTTTCGTTGAAAAACAGCGACCATGGCCGGCGGGCATCAATCCGGATCCATGATCACCGAGAAACGGACAGTGACATACCGTTGAACTCGACGGACGGTACGCGGGCCAGGTGACAGAGAGAATAGTCCGCGTGAGAGACGGTACACAGTGACTCGTATACAGTCACGAATGAGCGTAATTACACGCAACCTTTAATGATAGGCGCCATTACGAAGAAGAATTAGGCGTGAGCCTCCGCAGGACCAGTTCTACATACCGTATTCTAATAGAGGACGCACATATAAACGGCGGATAATAAGTCACTTACACGAATCCTGGACCAGGAGGTTGGCTGCACGCCAGTTCTATTCGCGCTTCGGTTGTTCCGATCTATTCTATACCGTGCACGTCACACGCATGACGCTCTTAACTAAATTATGGACAAAGTAGTCCGATTTCCCGGTTTAAGGGGGCACTCGCAAAGTTCCGGCTCCAGCCTGGTATATCTCCATTGAGAATCGCACTCGCGCAAACTAACCCTCTGATCACGGACGCCGTTTCGTTTCGCGTACACACGTCGGCCTTGACATCTTAAGGCGTACTTTGACTTTTCAATTTTTAACGTGCTTTGTTATCCGTCCACAATCACATTTACAAAGAGTATTCTCATCCAAAGCGATCTGCTGATCTTTATACAAAATAAAAACCTTCTATCTGAGTCACAATATAAACTGAAATGAAGATTCGATTTCTTTCCTCATACGTTATCTTAAATATTTCTTACGTATTTCTCTAAAGTGTGTCGTGATAAATGAAGCAAAGCTTATTGGTTTAAAGTGTTAATCGAAAATGGGTGAGAAAGTATCATAGAATCTTTTATGCAACCATTTCTGAGGAGTGTATAAGGGTGAAAACATTAAAAATCCATAGTACATGGCTAAACACTTTTCAACCCCTTGTCGTATCATTTTCTTTACAGTTACAGTGATTAAAACGTCTTTACCCCCAAAAATGTTGTAGAAGGGGAAAGGAACTTTATATTTTGTGTATAGCTACATTTATTTTAACGCTTAAATATTAGCTAAATAGAAATCAAATTTTATTTCATGTAAAAAGAAACGCGTAACATTAACATCTGTTTGACTTTGTTAAAATACGGTAAATACGGTAAGGGGTTAATGGAACCCTCAACAGTGACAGCAATTTTCATTGTGAACTAACACAAGTCACCCTCAATAACGCCATCTAATAGTTTCATTTACGATTGCAATGTGAAAGAAAATTTCTATGCTTTCTTTTGGTACAGCACAATTATTGAAAATCCTATTAATAGGCCACCGATGAATAAAGTATTATTATATTTAATAGATTAAAAATATTATAATGGTACCTTGTGAAATTCTTCTAATGTTATTGCTGTTTTAAATTACATTTACTCATTTTTATTATAAATGTATATAATCCGCAGTCTAGTGATCAACAGATCTCTATGCAAAATAATAATGTTCTACTTAAATTTCAACGAACTCGAACGAAATAGAAACTACTTTTCTTTTTTAATACGTTTCATAGCACGAAAATAATGTAACAGTATTTTTAAATTCTTCTAGTCGTTTTTTCTGTTTTGAATGACACCTACTCATTTTTGTCACAAATGCATAAAGTCCGCTGTCCAGTGATCAGTGAACTGCATTGATCGGAATAAATGGTAATCTGATGGGACAATATCTGGTGAATATCGCGGGTGTGGCAGAACATCCCATCCTAGTTCCGACGTTTCCTTCACCGGTTTTGCAATGTGGACACCAGCATTGTCAGCTGAAAAATCACTTTATCATGTCTGTTTGCATATTCTGGGCATTTTTCTTCCGATGCTCGACTTCAATTAACTAATTGTTCTTAATAATGATTGGCTGTAATGGTTTCTGGTGCACCACACAACACTGAAATACATGACTTTAATAATTGAATACAGGAATCACACACAACACTGGATGAACAAACATTTCCTCGAATCGCGGTGTATCAGTGACAATTCTTTTAAAATAATACACGAGTTTTATTTAATTAATCCTGAACACACAACTGTCTTGTTCTATTTATTCTGTCAATATTTAACAGATTTTCCACGTCTTCCTTGTTCGTGTATTTTTAAAGTGATCAATTTCTGTAATTGTTATGTAAATTGAAAAGTTGAAAAAATAACGATGGACTCTGGGATTTTCTCTGTGCGTTGTCAGTGAAAAATTGAACACGAATGTGTTAAATTAATTTATAATAAGAAAAAGTATATTACTTCAATTTTCTATGAAGATATAATAGCATGTCCAGAAGAGTTAATTTATTTATATTAAGTAGATATGTTATTTATCACTTATTTCAATCTTCACTATCAGTTTTAATTTTCGAAGACACCTTTACGATTCACTTAAGGAAATGGATTTCTAATATTCGAGATTTTGCAGAGATATCTATGTTCATTAATATTATATAATAAAAGCATTAACCCAGCATGTAGTTTTAAAAATTGCAGATGCACCATTCCAGTTTTATGTACACAGGTTGTATCAATAAAGAAAAGAATAATTTATCGTGGTTTTTACACTGATAGAGAATATATATTAATTTTAAATCTAATAGGACATCGCTTATCGCGATAAAACTTTCATCGAAGAGATATTGTACAATTATTAATGGAATCATAGAATGACCACATATCTGTATTTCTGAACGTGTTTAACGAAGACGTGGATTTTCACTGTTTTCAGATAAAGAGACAAATTACCGTGATTAAAAGATAATTAAATTTAAAACGAGCCTCTCAATAATATTGATTGCTAAAAAGATCTACATTGATAACATTGGTTATTTCATCCAACGAGGTGATCAATGCGTTACATTTATTCTAGAGGAGCATAAAGATATTAAAGTATTATTTAATGAGATTGTGAAATTCTTTTTGCGCAAATAATCACTTTTAGCCTTCCATATTAATTAGAGCAACGAAGAGTGTAAAATTGACGGCATAGTATATCAAAGTATAGACTCGAATTTAGTGACTAACAGGTTTAGGATGACGGAAAATTAGCGTAACGTTAAGTTTAAATTACAAAGGAGACGGTTCATTGTAAACTTTAATCAACCAAACATATGTTCTGAGAAATATGAAATCTTACATCATCTACTCTTGATCGGAATAACTTGACCGAATAAATTATGAATATAATTTTAGCTTAGTTGAAATTCAAATATAAACAAGTGTTGTTAAATGAGCAAATTGTTGACAGGTCGTCTATTTACGAAGTAGACAATGTAACGCGTACACGCATGTGCGTGTAAATAAAATTATTCATAACGGCTCATTATCGTCTCGTTCTTTAATCACTGTCCGGTTAATCTACATTTTTCCGGTTTGCGTTATTCAGAGAGCTAGGCATTATGAAATTATCCGAGCCGGAGCACGTATCACGAAATTATCCTGGTAAATCGAGCAGTGACAGTAATTATGTCACCGTCAGGCCGCGTCTATCTCAATTATCCGGTTACATTTCCAAATTTTCGTCCGGTTTAATGGCGCTGCTTAAATTTCTCCGGGAAATGCATTGAGCGCAGCCTTCCCTCTTTCGTATCTCGGAGCAAATCGATGCTCATCGTACTAATTAATTTGCGTCCGGAACTGACGGTTCCGCACGGATCAAATTAAAATTACACCAGGCGAAAACTTTGATTATACAAAGACGTGTATGAGCTTCATTTCTTTTTTCATAATTTCCCCTTCGCTTAATTACATAAATACGCAACAACGTTCCTTATTTCTTTGACACTGACCCAGACGATTATTAATTAATTTTACCGGCCTAATCAATCGTAACAGTGAAATATTAATTATTAACAGTACATTAATTACACTTTTCTATCCCTTCAATTTCGTATTCGATAGGCGTATCAAATTTTCAACAATTTAGAATGGAACATATCTCTTTTAGAGAATCACTTATGACTTTGCATTCTTAAGTACTAAGAAGAAAAAATATTAATTTGTATTAAAGAAGTATAATTGTTCAATAGAAATAAATAATACCTATCGATTGTAAAATAATTTCTTAACATTATTAATCAGAAACATGTGCTTTTTTAAACAGATTCAAATTTATACTTTTTTAAATAAATTTAAATAGACTAATATTTCTTTTTTTAAATAGATGTCATCAATATTTATCATCAAATAATTAAAATAGATATCAAAATTAAATAAAATTAAATAGATATCATCAATACTTTAAAAATGCATTTCAATTTCTTTCTCGTAAAACAGTGTTTCATAAGGTGCATTGTACGACAGCAGTACATGCATCGTACAATGAAATTATTAAAAATGTATGTATCCATACATATACTAAATATGTTCCTTTAAAAGATTCAATTAATTTATTTTTATCATTTCAAGATAACAGCGCAGCTTTGGTTGAAAATATTGAAAAGCTGCTTATCGTAAAACCATAGGATTATCAATTGGGAATTTCTTTCTGTATCTTTATAACGGACTGTTACATAAATGTTTAATAGTACATTTCGACCACCAATTTGTACTTGTATATTGTATGTATATAAGAAGGGAATACTACGAAACCAAATTTAAAAATTGTAGACATCGTTCCGTAAACTTCGGAATTTTCAATTAATTTTACTGTAGTTCAATATTGGAAATATACAATATGTTTAAAAGTACTAAGTATTGTAGACATAGCTGAGAGAGTACGATGGCAGTATTTGGACACGAAGTAAATCGGAAATTCGACTCGCCCTACTCAACAAGCAAGGAAAGCAATGCAGTTTAAAGGATTGTTCTTGTTCTCGTACTATGCAAAAGCTAATTAAGCGGATAATTATTATTAGTTAACTAAGACCGAAATAGTTAAGAAAGTTTGACAGCAGCGTTTTGTGTGTTGGGTACAGCTCCGGTGTGCGATATCTTCCTTGGTTCATTGAATGAGAGGATGCCACAAATTCCGTTCTCGTGATTTGGTATGTACCAGAATTCTGAGGCTTGATGCGTAAGATGAGAAACATGATTTAGTAAATAGTGTTCGTGTTCAACTTGTAACTCGGTCAACTACTTTCCTGTTCCTTTTACAATCGGCACTGGCATCAATTGTAATTGTAATTCGATTGTTTGTAATGCAGAGTCTTCCATTAAGAAGTGTTATTTTAAATTATAAAATGACGCTGTTGTTTTCCAATTATAATTTTTTTACAATTAAATTTTTTTTTATATATAATAATATATAGTATTTGTATATAATAAGTATTAAGTATAAAGTATTTGTATATATATATAATATTTATATATAGTATTAATTGAGTATAAATTATATGTACTTTAGATTTGATTTAATATTCTGGGGAACAAATATTTTGACAGTGTACTTACAGTGTTTTCAGTGGTAATAATCTACTTGAATATTTTAAATTAAACCTATCCATATATAGAATTTTCAATTTTCAATTGTTGCCAAATATTCATGAACATCATCAATCTGTGAGTCAATGTGCATAGTGTCCCTTTATAACAAACAAGAACAAATAAGCAACTGGCCCAATTAAGTGAAGAGAATTACGGTTATTTATCGATTACGTTTTTTTCTCTAAGCTGTGTCACGCATAAACAGATGCATTAAATAATTCAAATAAGCAGAATTTGCTTTTATATGAATATTTATAAAATCTCAGCAGTATATTACAGGCGAAATATCTTCAAACGAATCAATTTCCAATCAACCAATTCTAACACTAGCCCTTTACGGGACCCTTCAGAGTGACGGGTTCTAATATTTTTAATTCGCGGTTATTAAGATTGTAAAGAAGCTTCCCTCACGAATTATGTTCCAAATTTAATTCTTTGGGTATATATTATTAGAAAAATGGTAAAAATTTCGATAGACACTAGTGTTTAATTTCATTACTATCGACATTTTCGTCATTACTAAACATTTAGAAAGTAATGTAGATGCATTAAATACCGATACGAGACAAGTAATTTTTTACCAAATGAACTGTTAAATGGGCCGCCCGGACTATTGTGCATAGTGTCGCGTCGAGGGATCGCGTTTAAAGGGACTTATTCGTCGCTCGGAGGTTCCGTGTTCTCGGTGGATGCAACAGTGTTATCCGAGGCAGCATGTCGGCCGAAGTTTTCCAAACAGCGTTCCCCGACGAGCTCAGCTTTCTCCTCCGGGTGACAGTCGAGGACGTGCTGGATGTTGCTGTGGCTAACCGTGAGGCGGGAGAATTTTGTGGTTCCTCCGCGCGCGCGTTGGACCTTCGTCTGGTCCTTCGTTCAGGCGATGTCCTGTGACCCGGTTAGCTTTTCGGAGCTTTCTCTCTCTCTCTTTCTCTCTCGAGCCGCACAACAGTCGCCGCTCGCCTGTAATTATCCTCTGCCCGGTACTCCATAATTTTCTTTAATCACAGAAGCCCGTTTTCGGCGCCTAATGCGACAAGTCGAAAGGATTCGGCGAACGTGCCGGCCAAACACGCTCTCTCCCTCGCTCTCATCCTCTCATTCTCTGGACAGACGGCTACCGTATCTGTGGGCGTACACCCTGGAATGGGATGGGTTCCGGTTCCAAGGACAAAGTGCACCGGGCATGAAGCGAACCTGGGAGGAGAGAGGGACGGCTGCCGGTGCCACCGGAAGAAGAGTGTAACAGAGGGAAACTGAGGAAAGAGGAAAACCAGTGGGCGAGGTCGATGCTAAAAAGTGAGAAGGTACGTGGAACGGGTGGTAGCCGGGGGAGATCCAGAACTTCGCACCGTTCTGCTGCTACTGCTACTACTACTGCTGGACGGACCGAATTAGAGCGCCAAGACCGATGTGGGTGCGGAACCCTCGGTGTGTGAGTCGGCACGAGTCCGTGGGTGTTTCGTGGATGCGAGAATCATCCGCGTGAATAACTATCCGTGCGCTTGGAACAAGTGGGAGGAGTTCGCCAAGCACTGGACACGTAAGGTTCTTTCAAAATACAGAAAATTGTTCGTGTCCTTTAGATCCTTCCTTCCTTCGCACGAAACTGCATCAAGGATATTAAGTGTCCCATTAAACTGACCAAGCAATCAGAAGATACATGTTTATGTAATATAAATTTTCTTTGAACTTCTTCAGATTTTAACCCAGCCCTGTGTAATGACGAGGCAGACTCGTGATCACAATTTTAAACAAGATCTACTAAATACTCATATTTTATAAACAGGGTGTACCCTTCTTTTTCGCCATGTTTTAGGCATTTGAATAGTGCAATTAAAAAATGTTTCCGACTAAATTGTATCAGAGCTTGGTGGCATGTTCTTAAATCTTAAAAACGTGGTAAAAATGCTTTTTACGTAAACAAAGTGAAGATCATCTTGAGTTTTTTTTAAGTGGCACCATTTTTTTGGACATCATAGTTTATTCTACGAACCTTGAAATATCCTTAAACTCGAACATTTTGTGCAAACGTAATTTTAATGAGAAATACACCCTGCATATGTTATTCTTTTATTTGGGGATGAAATAAAATTCCTTTTGTACGTGACTAATATCGAAGCGTTGAAGTAAAGTTAGGTACACGATAAAATTTTCTTTCTGTGATATACTCTGTGGTACATCATCTAATCGTTCCAGTCAAATACAACGATGTCCTCGATACACGAGACACCTTCGGGACCGAAGTGTCACTTATATGTATTATGTAAGGATACTAATCCTTGATCTCTTGCCGTTAGCGTCAAACACGAAAACGGATAGCAAGCAAAGGAAACATCAACATTAATACTAATCCAGTGACAAAACATTGTTGTATTTAATAATTTGTTCATGAAGCGTTTATCAACGTTTTTTTTATATTTTTCTAATTAAAATGACACTAAACACGATACGGTTTGGAGCATATTTACTGACTTAATTCCTGATGCAGTAGAGTCTCGATTATCTGTACTAATCGGTGGGACATGAGTGTTTGGATTAACTGTTATCTAGCTGCTGTGCTAGATTAATTTTGTAATTCTATTTTCATATTTTATGTTTGAACGGGTTTTTTTCTATTAGAGTTTTTTCTATCTGCCTGTTATTTATTTGATGTACTTTCAAACATTAAACATTAAACATTAAATAAATAGCCTCTCAAAGATGAGAATGGATTGCAAGTTCTAATATTTGTTCAAGAGAAACTATTAGGAGAATTTCGAAGCCTGGTACTAATTGTGAGTATGTGTGTTGCTAGACGTAACAGGTTCTCTCTTAATAGCAACTATCACGGTAGTGTAATTGGCTGGTGTGTTATTTGTTGTTCAAATCATGAAGCAAAGCAGTAATACATTATTGTGTAACTTTGTGTGCTCTAATTTCATGTTTGTACAACTAAATACATACAAGCTAATTATTTCGTCTGGTTAGAAAATTTACCGTTCGAGATAATAAATTAATTGGATTACCTACAATTTCTACAATCTGTCTAAAATTCGAGACAATATTTGAGAACTTAAACTTTCACGTGGAAGAAAAGAGGGGTGAACAATTTTTCTATAAACACAAAGTGTATGAACTTCATTAAATATTTGGAAATTAAATATTCTCAACCATGAAACTTCCTTTTAAAGGTAAAAATGCTGAATTGAAGTTTTTAACTAAACTTGTTGTAAATTAAACAATGAGAAGTGAAAATGATGCTTATAATAAGGGTAATATACGACGAAAGACCCAACCAATGTTTGACGTCTGAGTGTACAAGTTGATAGAACAGAAAACTTGAGCAAAGGAATTACTTAAAGGGAAGAATTTCCATTCTGGAAAGCGGTACGTTTTCTAATTTGCTTTAAATCTATTCGGCTTTAAAGGAGTTCTTCTCAGGGACTCATGCAATTACAGTTCGGAGAATCTTCTTCGTGGCGGGCTAAATTCATGCTCCATTTAGAAGTTATTTCATTAGACGCTTATACCACGATTTTGATCACTAATTATGGGTATAACTGTATTTTGATCATTGATATTGCTACTCCTTTTGTTCTGGAAGTTACTCCTTCAAACATTTGTAACCTTTCTTGGTTGGATAAGTTTATCGAATCTGTGGAAGGAGTCAACTTTATCCAACTTTAGTCAACTGCCAGTACAAGTTTGGAAGATGTGATATTATTCATTTAGAAAATTTTTTAATGCGTGAGAGTATCTGCAAAAAAGTGTATGTCTTGATCTCTTAAAAAACTTGTTTTCTCAACCACGTATCTAAACAATATCACGAAATTCTGTTTATAGAAAACAAATTATATTATTTCTTAAATAAACTTACGATTTTGTAGAATTTATTTCGAATGGATGCATTTTTATTAAACTTGTGGCTCATTATGGAATCTTTCTCATGTTGACTATTTATACGAATTAAGGAAGAAATATGTCTGAATCATAATCATCGAGACATTTTCTCCTCCAAAGGAAAAATGAGTACCATCATTTTTCTAAATATTGACCTCCCTCCGCGAGACATGTTGTGTACCGAGAAAGAAAAGTGCAATTGAACTTTCATAAAATAGCAACATCCCCGGAGAAGTTTCCTTTTCATATCTAATAAAAAGTTTTTATCCAATTTCCCGAAGTTACCACACTTACGCCTTCTCCGCTGAACTTTATCCTGAAAACTCACCAAGAGTGGTCAAAGATGCGTAACTAAAAATTTAAGAATCATTTAACAGCACGTTGTCCGCTCCTACTGCGTTCGTTCACAAGTTTTTCCATTTCTTATCCTATTCGATATTTGTACCAAACAAACTCCAATTAGTGGAAATTGAGGTTGGTACAACCCGCTTAAATGTCCTGTTCACGTACGATACCTTCAAGTTTGATTTGACCACATTTGTTCAGGAATAATTATTTACAGACTGCAATAAAATCCTTCTAAAATGCAGTTTTCTAAAACATTAAATATGTGATATGTATATAGGCCAGAAAAAATGAAGTGATAACAACATTACGATATATAGTGATTTTCAAAAATTAGGATAGTGAGAGAATCTCAATAAGAATAATAAAATTGACCATGCATGTCTAATGAATTTTCTTACTTGAAGGACGTACACATTCAAAAGAAAAAATTAATACAGTGAATATTGTTAATTAATGAATGATAATTCAAACGCAAATCCACGATCAGCGTAGAGAAAGATGTAAAAACAGTACCACAAAAATTTATAAAATTTATAAAACTATGCAGTAGAACATATAAATTAACAAATTAAAAAGAAGGGTTATAATTAATGTGAAACAAAGCTGGGGTGTGATAACAAATGTGAATGTTCAATTACACGGCGCACCGTCCTCAAATATTTGATTCCATTCTAAGATAATACAGTGCACATATACTGGCTGTTAAACTGACAGATGAATTTTTCGTGTGGACTGCGCGCGGAATGAAAATTTGAAGTAATTAAGAGCAGGATTGTTCCCGTCGCGACTTCAACTAGAACAATTAGTTCTTACTGCTTCTGCGGAGACACCGTATATAGAATTATAATTGGCAAATGCAAATGGTTATATCGAATGGGAGCTTCCCGCTACCCTGACATTAATTCCATTTGCTCGAAACACGAAGTGCATCGATGACATCTGCACACTAGTGTTACGACGAGGCTGCTGTAGCAGCAACAGTTTCTGCAACCGGAACACCACGATTATCCGGGACATCTAACGTCAACCACTTTCTACTGACGTGGTTCCTGCGATAATGGAACGTGTGCGAAAGTTTCGATTTCGGGATCGTGGTTCTCCGAATCGAGAACCGAAAATGATTCCGTGTATCGTACCGTTTCCAGTCTGCTCATAAGGCGCACTATGGGCTAAACCGACGAATTCTGTGACAAAACTAAAGAGCTTTCGATAGAAATAAGATAGAGCGATGAAATTATTTTTAAATGAAACCTGAAACTTTTCAGAATACGAAATAATTATAGAGATTGTGGTACGAACGTTTTTTAACCTTGAAAAAATTCGACATTTATCCCATAATCTCCCTATTTGTCCCACATTCTACAATGTTCCAGCTTTAATTTGAAAAAGATTTTGACACAGATTTCATCGATTTGTCGCATGGTAACGTTTTGGGTAATGTTAATAATGCCACACTCTGTGTCAAAATCATATAACTTTCAATAGAAATGAGATAGAGCGTTGAAATTTTTTTGGATGAAAGTTGAAACATTGTAGAATATGGGAAAAATAAGGAGATTATGGTACGAATGTTTTTAACCTTGAAAAAATAAAAGTTTAACTGTTTAACAAGAATTCAACTTTGTAAAAGATCCTGATGTCGTAGAAAAATTTTGAGGCCAGATTTGAAATCATCGTGAAAAAATCTACGCGAAATGATGTGTAGCATGTTCCAAAAAAATTTGTTCCACGCGTGGTATTGCAAAAACCACAATTTTCTTGAGATTCTGCAAGTTTAACGAATTTTTTCAAGATTAAAAAACGTTCGTACTACAATCTCCATAATTATTTAATAATCTGCAAAGTTTCAGCTTTAATTTAAAAAAATTTCATCGCTTTATCTCATTTCTATCAAAATTTCTTTGATTTTAACACAGAATTCGTTGGTTTAGTCCATAGTGAGGTGTTTCCATTTGATTTGCAGAAGAGTTTCTCCGAGCTACTTAAATCACTAAATTGTGTGACGCACCTTTGTCGAAAATAGATTAATTATACCCATGAAATGATCGTAGAAGACTTTGGTAGTGCTGGACAATCATGATTTGTAAAATTAATGTTTAAAAATAAATTGAACATTCTCACAAAACGAGTGTAGAAAATTGTCACTATTGTCAGGATACGTTATTTGAAAACTAATGTTTATGAAAAATTATTGTACAAGTTTACCCGGATTGATTCCACCAGACTCAATGAATAAATACCTAATGAGGTCATTCATAATTTTACTGCGGATTTTGTGCAATTATTCGTAAATTCATTAATTATATTATTTTAAAACAATAAAGTATACAAGGGTGCAAGGTACACGAACTGTGCTTATGGGTAGTTCTAATCTTTTGTAAGTGAAAATGAATTTATTACCATCCAAATTTATGAATTTCAATACTAAGTATTAATAAATCGTTTTGAATTCAATTTATTTTGTCAAGCTACTCCAATAAAATTACGCATTAGTCCATACTTGATGAAAGTTAATAATCGAGGATATATCAAGGCACGGCAGTGCGTACAATCAGGGACAAATAGGTGTAAGGACAGAAATATTAGCAGACCAAAATTGATGAAACCTTCGAATGAACGCACGTGCGAAGAACGATGCATCATCGCCGTGACATTGCAGCGCATCGCTGGCCAGAATTCGTAATGATATATGCGTGCGAATGTCAAGTTTACGTCTGCGAAAATGCGATTTGCTGAAATTAACACGCACCGTCAAGCGGCCGACGGGAAACGAAAAAAAAATACCCACGAAGGGAGGAAAAAATATATTTCGACTCATTCCACGGGATTTCGATGGGAATTTATGCGATTTCGATAAGGGGGTGGGGACAATGAGCATTATGACGGTGAAGTTGCGCGAAGTTGTACAAACAGAACAGTTACGATAACCGAAGAATTATAGAAACTCATTGCGAAAGTGGAATTTCAGTTAGTAAACTTTGTAGCAGGAGAGATAAGTGTACTTTCCACTATTTGTTGAAAGTGCTGGTCACCGTTTTGATACTTTGCTGGATAAAATCTATTTCGACGCTTCTTTATTCTACCTCCGTGTAATTTTAAACAAGCAGATCACTAGAATGAACATGCGTTTATGAATGGAGATGAAAAACTTAACCGAGTGTCTACCACCTTGATTAAATAGAAACATCTAACTTATATTTCATATATCATGGTTACAGTATGTATGCCAATTCTTGCTCCTATAATTCAATACCTACAGTGATGACCCCTGATGACACTTGGAAGATTTGAATGTAAAATACTGAATTCACAGGCAAACATTTTTCATGGAAAAATTAATATCTCGTAATTTAACGACTGTTTTACGAATCCATTAACAAGAAATAAAAACAGCAATATGCTCCTTTTAATATAGGTTCCCTTACGTCTCTAATAAAATAAAATCTTTATTAATCTCGACCGTATAATTTCATTCATCACCCACGAATAGATGCAATTTAAAAGTGTAAATATTACTGCATTAAAACTATTAGTGACAAATATAAATGTATATTAAGCTCCTGTTGCAATTAATGCACAAACTTTTTATTTTTCATAAAGATCCAGAGTCTATTTGTAATATTAATGTATGAAGTTCAAAAATCTGACAAAACATCTGACTACATTTTGCCTAGCTTACTACAAGAATTAAAATTCTTATATCTCCCGAAATTCGTCTGAAGGGATGAACATTTGTATAATGTTAACACTCGTCGCCCTCGAAATTATTCTGTGTTCCAGCTTGAAAACGTTCTTGAATTTGTCACGTGTGTAAGGGAGTTGAATTAAAGGGTCTTAATTAATGACCGTCTGTTCTTTTTGTATTAAGATCCCAAAGTACACCTCTGTTCTCTCGTCCCGCAGACGGTCGCGCGGACAATTTCGCAAGCTCGAACCCGAGACGCATTTTTCCGGGCACAGATAACCGAGTTTCGCATGCGAAAGCGAAATTGTAAAGGAAGAAGAGAGTTTAGGGTCTGTCCACGGATAGATACGTCGTCTCCTTGGAGCGGCGTCCAGCCACGGAATACTTTGAGGTTTGATTAAGCCTTGTGTGGCCAGCCTGGATCCACCTAAGTGATGCTAATTAGTTTCTCTTTGCAAAGAGAGAACGAGAGAGAAAAAGGGACTAAAAGAGGTTGGTGTGTCATGCAATTTACGCGGAGCCGCGTGCGTGTTATTCTTACACACCTTCTCTCACGGAATACGCTTAAGGAGAAGATAAATCCATTAGTTTCGGTTGTCTGTTCGAAGTCCACGGAGACTCGGTCGTTTCCTCGGAGCCTTTACTTTTTCATTCGAAACCTAACATGCCACTTGGACAGTGGATGTTTGCTACCTGGTTTGTGAGCACTTGTGAACACTTGAGGAGCCCGTTCTCCAGAAAATAAACTAACATGTCGAATGATATTTAAAAGTGATCACGGGCCGGAATATAATTATAAAATAGCATAAAATATTATTTGAAATAATATTTCAAACAATTCACAAGTGTCCAGGTCTGTTTAGGACGGGCTTCCGTCTGACTAAGCTAAATTTCGAACGGCACTAAATGATCTTGACCTTGTAAACGAAAGTGCTACAGGTCTGCCAGTTCGTGTCGGAAAGAAAGAAAGAAACTTCGACATTTTGTAGTAAACTAAAATTGTGTTTTCTTACTAGGTAAATTTATTTTTATTTTTCTGAAAATGTTGTTTTAATTTTTTTTACTATTTTTCCCTTAAATAAAACACATAAACTGACCTTCTTTCAATATTTCATCCCAATTAAAAAAGTCACGCAGCGAAGGGTTAATGGATAAGATATTTTCCTTTCTGTTCGATGATCTTTTGTTAAAAAGAATAAATAAGAAAATATTTGATTGATTAAATTAAAGTTTCATTTCACTTTTTTGCCAACCCGATAAGAACGTATAGAGACTCTCTATACGTTTATTAGTCACTTTGGAAGATTTGTGACCGTCAATAACATGTTTCCCCCGAAACAGAGTAACACCGGACGTACACGAGATGTCTTTATACTATTTGCATCAATGGATGATCAACATATCGATGTTGCTAAAAATTCTATCGCTCACACAAGTCAGCGGACGTATTGAAAGGAAGGTCGAGCCGAAACGTTCCGTCGTGATTCAATGCGATCATTTCACGCCAAAATTAGCATCGCAAGACGGGGTCAAAGGTCCTAACTACGGTCGACCTCGGCGACAGGTTGAATGCGGGGCTTGAAGGGTACGGCCGTGGAATAAAAGATCCAAGATCCTCCGCGGAAGCAAAACGAATTTGACAATGGCCGAGAGAAGGGCGGGCCGAGGTAAATGCACCGACGCACCCACACAATCGCCGCGCGTAACTGAGAGAAGCGAGGGAGATCGAGAAGGAAGAGCGGTGGCGATGGCGTGCGCGACGGTACCCGTGTTTAATGAAAGAAGCGCGTTAATTAACAGTCGCTCCCGATCGCGATATAGGTGGCTGACTATAAAGATAACAGTGTACGTCAGTGCAAGGGGGTGCTTCCTTCGTGGCTAAATGGGCGGCAGCTACGCAGGCTTGTGTTGTTCGAGTAGTCGCGGCGCCATATCCGACGACGAAGTCCTGCGACAGCATCAGGCCTGGGATGTCGGTTGTTGTTGTTATCTCGAGCTGTTTCCTGGTAATTGTCCTCCCTCTTAGCGGTACGAGCCGCGGCGGCTTGTTATCTAGTGAATAATTCAATAAACTACCCCGTGGAGTTTGTAAAGCGAAAATTTCACGGTTTAAGGGTGAAAAACAATGGCCAGCCGGGAAAATTCCGTGGCCCCGTGGTCACCCCGAATGTCTACGG
The DNA here is from genome assembly GCA_028455615.1 of Lasioglossum zephyrum. Lineage (NCBI taxonomy): Eukaryota > Metazoa > Arthropoda > Insecta > Hymenoptera > Halictidae > Lasioglossum > Lasioglossum zephyrum. The sequence continues at coordinate 18,128,890 of CM052326.1, read as the reverse complement.
ATCTCTCCGCCGTTTGACGCGAGTCTATCTTATCTATCCCCTTTCTCACCACGACCGTCTTTCGTACCCGTGATTTCTTCCTCGCTTCCTTGGCCCCGTTCTCGCAGATCCCAGAGCTTTATCTTCTTGCGCCGCCGAGCCGTTCCCAGGGTCAAGCGTACCTCGGGATTAAATTTGCACGCGTTTCTCAGAGCTGACAATCTTCTGCGGACCGAGTGCGTTCTACTCTCCGAGCACGGACTAACTCGGACCGCTCGAGTTTGGTAAAGAGCGAGCAGATTGTGCCATTTAGGAAATCTTGATTTTCTTCTGAAATAGTAATTAACTCTAGTCCTGTATCTTTCGTAATCTCGTTTATTGCTGATCTCAAGAATTTTCCGCGATTGTCAGAGTTTTGGTGTACTGACCAGTAGGAGTGTGCCAGAACCCACAAATTTCAGTCGGGTCTGGCTGGATTCCGAAAGTTTGTCCGACCTATAAATATCGCTGGGCACACGCCGGTTTTGGGACCCAAAAGTTTATTGGGACCCGATAGTCAATTGAGACCCGAAACTCCATTGGAACCCGAAAGTCCATTGGAACCCGAAACTCCATCGAAACCCGAAAGTCCATCGAAACCCGAAAGTCCATTGGAACACGAAACTCCATCGAAACCCAAAACTCATCTTTTCATTCCCAAGCATTTTATTTTCATACCGTCATAATACTGCATCAAATTGTAACGAATGACTTTTATATTAATAGCAGAAATTTGTTCGGACGTATTTCAATTTCTATGTGCGCGGTATTTTCTACAAGTGGGTCATTTATTCCCATATGGTAGTTTCAGAAGTTTCTACTGGGATCAATAACATCGATTGCTGTAAGAACGAATAATTTGCTGGATTTTCGTAAACTAATGGTATCGAAAAATATTTTAGGAAACACAGTTTCAATATTATGTTGTTCTGTAATATCCTAAATTATGTTTCTCAAGTTTGCATTGTTGAAGTACTAAATAAGTAATAATTATCTATTATTTATTACAATTTCTACACACTGTTACCTTTTGTTTCGTATGTTTTGTTTTTAATTTGATATTTTATTTATCTGTATCTCTGTGTATCAATTTGGTTGTTTCTCTCCTGACTCGGATAAAAGAACTGATAATAATTTTAATGATCCCTTTCCGCAACGTGTACAAAATTTTCATACATGCGAAATATTCAATGGAGATGAGACCATCAACAAAACCTTCGGCAAGAATTTTCTAGAGATGTCGAATTCAGTGAAATTTGCATTTTATACGTGGTTTGAAAACGATACGTTATATATTTCTTATATTAATATGTTATATTATGTTGTATGTTTAATAATGTTATACATTAGACTTTTTAGTAGCAATTTCAGTATCAATTTTACAATTTTGTTGTACAATTATAAAATAGAAATATTCAATAAATTAACTGAATATTAGCTTTTAATATTGTGTGTTTTTAGTAACAATTACTGTTAAAATTTCAAGATCGCAATATTTGTTTAAAAATACTATATAATTTTACCACGTCTTCTCCATTATGCAGATTTATTTCTATCCATTTTGATACGAAACTTTCGAAAAGCTTTTTAAAATATGCACAAAGAACAAAGAAAGAACTTCCTTCCTCAGTTAAATTACTAAAGGTCTAAAATAATAAGTACAGGACTCGTAATTTTAAGAAAAAGAAAAATCGATTCGATATAAGTATTGGAACTTTATACTATCTATTTTTACTGGCCTTTTTTAGAGTAACGGTTGGATGTTAACGATCGATACACCGAAATTTATTTATGCACATTATCTCCTATATCCTGCAATAAGTTTCGGGCAAGAGATGCTCCAAGGATCCCTCTTTTCCATTTACGTGGAATAATTTATTCATAACGCTTAATACGATGAAAATGCAAATGGAAAAGGTGAATACTGTTTCTAACAAGTGGAAGTTTAAATGTACTGTAAGAAATTTCTAACTGAATCAATTTTACTGAGTTTACTGTAGCTGGCCGAGTCCAGGAGTCTATAACCTGTTAGTGGATACGGACTAAGTAAACGTTATCGGTCAACAGAATCATTCTGGAACCAATGAATACAAAGCGAAGAGAACAGTTACCAGTTAATAAACCTAATTGCTGAGTAGTTCGTCGAAACCAAATAGAATCTTTCCATGTGCAAACTAGCGGGAGGAATAGTTTGTGGTTGGAATATAGATACAATTTGCATTAGCCTGTTTACTTTGAAAAGTAATTGTAAATTATTCATAGGGTGTACATGTACGTTATATTGCACTAATTCGCGATCTATATGATTTCTGTTGATTTCAAATCCACCTGTAGATAGTTACGTTAATCTGTACTCTACGCTTATGCGAATTTAATTTTTTATGTTATGAAAAACAATTACACAAAAAGGCGCAAGATTACAACTGTTATAATAATAAGATATTATTAGGCTGCGTATTTCTTTCATTTATGATAAGATAGGTAAATGTAATGTGAGATAGTAGAAGCAATGAAGCGAATTTTGGAACAGCAATAAATTATTTTCAACTCACTAAAGTTATTAAATTAGGATTATTAAATCAAGAAAAGACTTTTTACATAGCTCTGGTTTTTACAATTCGAATAGAAATATTCTTGTAATGTCTTTACAATTTTGTAGTTAAATTTTTTATCGTGGATGTATAAAATCCATAATCTACTGATCAGTAATAAGTAGATTGAATAAAAATTTTTTTTCAATTACAAGACACGGAAACCGCATAGATATTTATTTGATCTACCTATTTTTATGATGAATGCCTAATTCTGCAGTCTAGTAATAAGTTTCTTAATGTTATCTAATCTTAGTTTCTTAACTTCGCCCCCTGAAATAGAATATTCCTCTCTCGAAATGATCCCCCCATAGCGCGACATTCTCTAATTTGTGGAGTCTAGCATCGTAATTCGAGAATGTTAATTTTACGAAACAACGACATCGGCGTTCTTTCGTGGAGCAAAGGCGATTTATTATAACAAGTATCGCCTGTCGCAATTACGCAATTACGGATTCCTCGTAATACTTTGCGACCAAAGGAGACACAGATTGGAGATTAGTGAGACAAAATTAATAGGACGCTGGCTGACAGGAGAATACTACGATCCACCTGGGGCCATAGCGGCTGGTCCGTTACGGGGCTAGGACTATACTTTGTGTATTATACTTCGCGACGCCATGCGATGCGACGCACGAGCGGGAAAGTGATTTTTAAATAATTCTCGCCGCGTGTCACTGAAAATATGAATTATTATTAAAGGTAACTCCGTGAGGCGTCGCTGTCGAAAATGTCAATTGATATACACATAATCGAGTTTATTCGCAAAAATAATTAATGATTGAACTTTTATAATGTTGCAGCCGCGAGAAACGAGACGAGAAGATCGGGAGGATAGTAGAACTTGCTTGTTTCTGGGTTAGCAGTCGGTTATTAATCTTTTGACTTATCATTCGCTCTCCGTAGTACGTCATATGGACATGGACCACTGGAAGTACAGTAATGCGTCCATACATGGTGCCTGTCCAGTGAATGAACAAAACTCGTATTGATGCCCTTTGCATTTTATACAGCAATTCTGTTGGATTCGTGCAAAAATAGATGCAGTCGTTGTTCTTGAATTTTAGAGTTGGCCACAATTCTGCTTTATTTGTTAATTTGAGCTAAATGTCGAATGACTATGATCAACTGATACTTCTCTTACAATCTCTCAATATGTTAACGAGGAACTGCTTCAATAATTCCACAATTGCAACAATTTAAACATTAACTAATTATAATACGATACCCTCATACGTTCCACGCATTTCAATGGGTCAAATTGAATAAATATTCTTATTTAACACAAAAAATAAAAAATTTTGTTATAAATTCTTCTTTTATAAAATTTTATCAACTGTTATAGAATAATTGAAAGTGCATATTTTAATTAGAATTGAAGGCAGATGAGAAATTATTTTAACTGAATAAATAATTCGAAGCTGTACTAATAAATTGAGAGTCACATCATGTAAACGTTTTCAAGATAAAAACGTTGACACTGACTCCATGTGTTATTGTTCGTACATCATTTTATATTTAGGAAATGCTACATCGAATTTTCCGGAGACACGTAGCAAGCATTCTACGAAATTTCAATTCCGAACATACCTAGCTGATCTTCTGCAACTCTCTGATGTAAACTTTTGCACAGTTACATCTGCGGTTCCATTCACGTCTGATGAGAAGATCGTTCTAATTCGTGCTGAGGTAATTGCATACAAATATAATTGATAGAGTAATTAATGAAACTTCCGAACTGGGATTTACGTAATCAGAAATGTTACAATTATGGTATCTTGTATTAAGAAGTTGCACTTTTTTAATTAGTGTCATTCATTCCTTATTATTGATGTATCAATTACTATATTTCTACAATCATCTGTGTATAAGTTATGAATTTTTTCTTCGAATAAGTTTTATCGACTAATTTTCTAGAATCTGGAATTATAAACAATCTATTTATTCTTCCTCTGTTTGGCCTGGAATTCAACTCAACTGAAGAAGACTTTATAAGTACTATTTTATTAATTCGTTAAGTACTAGTAGACTTTATTGGTATTAATTAGACTGTGAACTGTGTATATGCACTTATGACAAAAATGAGTAGACCAAATGCAAAATACCGGAAACATTTAAATAATTTAAAAGCATTCTATTAAAATTCTATTAAAAATAAACAGTGTTTGAATCAATTGCAAGAAAAAGGATCCAAATAAAAATTTATTTCTTCCTTTAGCGATTTTAATAAGCTTGAACAAATCCTATTACAGTCTAATAATTACTAATAATACTGATTAGTAAATGATATAATAAAGTCATTTTAATATGAGTATATATTGGAAGTAAGCTATAACAATGGAGCTTTTGTACATAAACCATACCAAGCTTTTCAATCTAACCTTCTGCGAATATCGTGACACACGTTTCGTTTATTGTTCAAAACTGTAATTGAAAAATCAATATCGAGTGTAGTTTAATTTGATACTATTTCAATGCTACGAGCACTCGACTGCTCCTACATGTACTAAATCCGCTTTATGACCTCCTTACACGATTACACACAGATTTAAGTACACCGTAACAGTACTTGCGCTACTTCAAGAATTACTCACTAACTCCTAGACCATTTGTGTGTGACAGTTCAGTATGTGTGTATAATATCGGACTGTGCAAAGTAAATATGACAAATATCCACAGAACATGGAATGCAAATGTTGAACATTAAACTTGGGTCAGTCAAATGACTGGTTTCAAATTTCCTATTTTACAATAATTAGCCAGATTATAAAGACGCACTTGCAGGAAATAATTTCAATCTTTACAGCTTAGTCAATAATAATATAACGTACATCTATAACACACCAGTGACTTTCAGTGCTCGGTATGTCCACTGTTAATTTCTTTTCAGATATCTTCAATATCAGAAGACTGGATATCTATCGATGACTAAAATTAAGAAAGGCTGTAAGTGCCATATTTTGTAAAAAATGATTGGTTACAAATTTTGAGTCGATTGCAAAATTGGTTACAAGACAATCTGACAAGTTTTCCATGGATTTTCCTCGGAATTTTCATTTCGACACTTACGCCTTCTTTAATTCCAGTCTTCAATTATTCTTGTTGAATGAAATCAGCAATTATCGGTCGAATCGACAGAATATTACATCGTGGACACTGTTAATTACAGCGCTGGCAATGGAGGGTTAATAAAAACAGCAATTAACATTGCCTGTCGAGGGGAAACGCGTCCCGATGTTATCTGTCCTAACCCTCTTCACTCGTCAGGCTCGCCTACTCGTCGGCACGTTTGTGGAAGTATCGCTTCATTCACCGGTCAGGTGTTTTATTTCCTTTCGCGGGTCGCGTTTTTTTATCGTCCCATAAACCCGACGCCATCTGTAAGTGGACCGTTTATCGCAATCTGACACCTACCGCTACGAGTAGAGAGGTGTACATAGAATATGTCTGCATGTAAACGACCCCTATGTACAACGAGCTGCGCGACCACCATAATGCTGTGTAGTATGCCAGCAAGGGAGATAACGCGGCATAACCTGAGTAACACATGCAGAGGGTTCGGCCTGCGATGTACGCGAAGGATCCTAACGTCCAGCAGAGATCAGGACACTATGCTGATTAACGGGGAGCCTTTAAGGAGACGGTCTTGTCGCTCGCCATTCTATGGAACACGGAGTATTACGTATGTTGGAAAGTAAAGCAAGCTTTTCAATATCTGCGACGCGCTAATGGACATCCATCGATTAAATTCAACTATCGACTAATTACTATTTAGTTGCTACATACTATCGAATATTTAGTCGACTGAAATTTTGTTTTACGTCTTTACTACTCACCTTTTGTTTTTACGTCTAGATTGCAGGCTATAATCTATGCCTACGTTGATAAGTCTCATCTCTCACAAATTATTATTTATCCTTTAATAATAATGCTATATAAAGGCAAAGTGTTAATGAACCTTTTAGGAAAATATCTGTTATTGACAGATATAATTATGAAATACTACTTTTTCTTTAGGTCGTGATTAAAATTTTATTTAATAACGTTTGCACCTCAAATATCTTTGTTGTTTCTAAAGATACGTAAAATATGGTAAGGACAAAGTTGAATGGTACAATGGGGCTGACACTATACCAAAAAATTTTGTTTTTATGTCGTTTTTTTAGAGATATCGAGGTCACCTTTTTTAAATGGAACCACCTTTTTTTAAACACCTACAATGATAGTCCCCTTCATTAGGAATTCAGTGACTATAATTATTCCAAGGTCATTCAAGGTCACAGACAGAGAAAAAGTATAAGATTTAGAATATGAAAGTAGAATACGTTTATCACGGTTGAGACTTGTAGTAAATAGTAAACATACTATGGTCGTAGTTAAAGTAAACATACTTTTTTTAAAATAGTGGTCAGAAAAAAATACTTTTCCGTATCTTTTGTATAATATTTCTAGTATAATAATTGTTATTTATGCAACATACACATGCTTATTGAACGAATTATTCAATATCGCTAATGAGTGAATGTATTTGATAGTAAATCTTATAAAATCTATTCGAAATTTCCGCCTGTTAAAATTCAACGAATAGCTTAGTAGCTTAAGCGACTGATTCTCAGTTAACTGAATTTAGTTAATGGTTTAAAAACTCAGTGACTGAAAATAGTAATTGGCTACTATTGATTTAGTCGATAGTTTCAGTAGATGGTGCCCATCACTAGGCTAATGGCCAATGATGAGGGCGCGCCCACCGATTTGCAGGATCGGCTGTGCCCTCTTCGTTAGGGTTTTGTTTTCTCGGTGCCATCGGCCTCGTTGCGATGCAATCGACGAATCAGTTAATAGAAATTATTTTATTATGTTATCGTCGCACAGATTCGATAGAAATGTCAAAAACAAAGCAATTTTGCAATTTATAAAATTTTCCTCAACGTTTCGATCCAAGTATGGATCATTTTCAAGAAAAATTTTTCGTCTGAAAAATATTGAATATTGTACTAAGTGTTTCACAAGATCAATAATTTAAGAACTTTCGATCACTGTGTCTGATTTGCTGTTTGTCAATATACGTCGTTCCTGTGTTTTTGCATTGATTTCCTCCTAACATTCACGCGTTTCAGTCTAATTTGTACCAGCATGGAATAATACAATAAAACATTTAAATACTTAATGTAAACAGTTTATACATAGCAAGTACGGTGAAAAATTATTTTGTGGTTATTATTGATCTTGTGAAACACTTAGTACAACATTCAATACTTTTCAGACGCAAAATTTTTCTTGAAGATGATCCATACTTGGATCGAAACGTTGAGGAAAATGTGTTTGTTGATTATAGATCGTGAGGTAGTTTATAACAAGAAGTATTGATGATCTCGGCGCAAAAGTTCGATCAGAAATTAAATTAAAGCAATTTTGCTAGTTTGATTAAACTTTCTACGTTTCGATCCTAATATGAATCATTTTCAAGAAAGAGGAAACAATTACGTCTGTAAATTTTTAAAAGAGTTTTCAATATTAATGTACTGAAAAACTGTGTTGAGGAAAATTTTATAAATTGCAAAATTGCTTTGTTTTTGACTTTTCGATCGAACCTGTACGCCGATAACAAACTAATTTCTATTAATTCGTTGCGCAAGCGACTTGACGCATTCGTTTTTGTTTTTTCTTATTCACTTGTATTTTTGTAAAATGGAACTTAAATTATATCCTATATTTATTAAATATAGAAGCGTTATTTTCAATAACGTACTCTACCAGTCAAACAAATATGGCCACTACTGTTCCCATTCTGTGTCTACAAAAGGGCAAGAAAATTGAAAGTCTAAATAAAATCATCTTGTTATTTTTATAAGGGAACGTGTACAAGTTACTTTTGAGGTTCGGTAGGTTTAGTGTCAAAGTAATAAGAGTAAAATAAAAATGAACGAGTAATAAAATAAAATAAAATATGAAAGTTACCAGAGTTTCCATAAATATTTATACAGAATGAGATACAGCTACGATTTCCATTTTCCCTCTAACACTTTAGCTTTGAGGTACTGCGACTTCTCAATATGTAAAAATAGTATAATAGTACAAGTAGAATAAATTTGAATATACCTGTTTCACAATATTCCTTTTGTGAGCTGTTAAAATGTTGTATATATTAACATTTATTATGTATGTTATGTAGTAATTGGAATATAAAATTGAATGTTGGGACTAGCCAGTGATTATGTGATTTCACGTTCGTATTTGTCTTAGTTTAAAAAATTTCTAACAGTATTTTGCGAGCGTTGCGAAATATTCGAAAGAAATTAAATTTAGAGGGTACACAGTGTATTACCCAGTGAAGCAGAAGCATGTGCACTTGAAACGATTCCTTGCTTGGTAAGAAATAATTTCATACACAGGCATGTGGAGTTTCTGCGACCCATAAAAAAGACGCGAGACAACTCTGCGAGATATTTGTACGTTTTACGCTGTACTCCGCATAAAGGAACTTGCACCCAGAAATGTCGCGCTCCCTATGGAATTACAACACTCATTTTGAAAAAATATGAAACCATCGAACAAGAAATTCGGCAGAGGTGATACCTTTAATCGTACCTATTATTATAAAATGGTCAATTTATAATTCTTCATGATATCTTCGGTTATTAATCAATAAAGATATCTAATTTTTTCTTATTAAGAACTCGTACATTGTTACTGTAAATAGATATTTCCTTCGAAATTGCTACTTTTTAGAATGAAATAGTTCATATGATTCCTATACTCCTATTCTCGTTTTCAACAGAAACAAGACAGAAAACATAAAGTTTGCAATAAAGCTAAACGCGAATTTTATATGTCTCTTTACCTAGCAAGATAGTTTATTGGAGTAGCTTCCACCACTTCCATTAAGAAGTGTTATTTTAAATTATAAAGAAATGCTGCTTTTTTACAATTCAAACATTTTTACATTTTTACTATCCACGTGGTCGGAGAGTAGCAACTCTAAATGTTCACAAACAAACAATTGCGAGAAATTTCAAATGGCAGCTCTTAATGAATTACCCCTTTGTTCCTCTTTCTATGAATTTGCTCGGGGACTCAATAAAATCGATCAAGCAGAGATACTCATAGCGCCTTGAATATTTACTTACTAACGACAAAATGATTCATCTAAGGTTCGGATCAGTGCAATGTGGACTAATCTCTCGGACGACCATTAGTTTCACTCGATTCCCCGTAATAAATGAATATTTCATTGGAAGTTGGAACAGCAAAAAGAAGAGCGCGATGACAAAGTGTTGTAAATTTGATCGTGCAGCTAAAACTCAGCGTCTTTCCCGCGAGAAAAAGTGAACAGACTCCCGCTGATAAGACGATTCCTCTTCCGCCTGTGTCGGTGAAAGTAATCCTAAGTTATGCGGTATTTCTTCACAGCGAAACATGTTTCAGGAGCGAGCAGCCCTCCGCACATTCAATGCAGCCATGGAATGATAACGCTTGTGGATAAAGTACTAGGCGGTTGAGTTTTAAACGTTAGAATAGTAAAAGAAGCGACAGTAAAACTTATATGGGAAACAAATACGCTGCGCAAATATACCGTCCATAAAAACTGCCGCGATGCAAAATACGTGGCACATCGCGAGCGAATTTATTAATCTTTTTGTTCGTACCAACAAACTTCTACGACGATCGATAACATTGTACATCATAATTTTGTAATATTATATTCAAATTAGAATAATTTAATAACAATAATTTCGTTCAAGTTTACAAGTTCTTTAGTGTTGCTCAAATCTTTGCATAAGAACCATAATTTTAACATTTTTGTTCTTTAGTAACTCCTTTCATTTCTTCACTATAAATTAGCATATCTTATGTGTTATTTATTGCTATCAAGGTAATGTATTTTGAGTGAAAAGGGAATTTATCTGTTACAAACTAATGAAGTGTAATTTTAACTTCTTAGCTGTCTACACGAACGATATAGACACCTGTAATTTTAATAATTACTACCTATCTTGAAAATTTATATTCGCAACTAATAAAATACTTTGAAATGTATATATAAAATACTCTGAAATATTTTATACGTTACAAACTGAAAATCCGGCTACAGCATAAAGTAATTAAATTGTAGATTCGCGAATACGGAACATTTTCCTGGAACCTCCATGCACTTGGTCAACCAGATAACTTGTTGACGACATTGAAAGACCATCCGCAACGTTTCCCGAGTTTCCGGGCTCTAAATAAATAAACAAAACCACTCGAACGAAGTGTACGAACGTCGATTCATTAACAACCGGACGAATCTCATGGTAAACTAAACATGGATGTTCCGAACGAAAGACTTGACCCAGCGCGAAGCCATTAACATTAACATTCGCCCCAAAGATCCACTCGCCGATGCGATGGTTCCCAAACGAATCGATCGTTTTGCCATTCATCGGCTCACTGGGAACGTTTCACGGAAGCACAATCAGCTCCGGAAGCGGTTGGTAAGTCATGAAATAAATAGAACTGGGTGAATAAACTGCGGCGAATTATCTGGAGAAATTAGTGAGATTGAAATATTCTTTCTCCAGAAATTTTCGAATGTAATTCCTTATTGGAGCACATATTTACAACATTACATAAAAATTGTCTGAATAGATGCAGTCTTTTCGTTCTAACAAACCAATGTACATTAGTAGCAATTATTACTCATTATCTAATTGGATTCTTTCATTATATTCCCTTAAAAATCTCTTTTGCAGATACTATTTAGCTTTTTTCAAACCAAATTCACCACTTTCAACATCTTATTCAACTTTTTGCAAACCAAATTCGCACTTTTCAAATCCCATTTAACTTTATGCAAATCATCTGTTTCTACAAACATGTTTCTTTAAATTACGCAATCAAATAAAATTTAGTCATATATTAACAGTGAACATAAAATACTACATTATTTCTGATTACACAAACAATCGTCAAGGAATTGAAATAATCTAAAAAATATGATTGGCGCGGCGGTATAAATTGAATTCGTGGAAGTAACAGACCCAGCTCGTGCATTAGAGAGTTGATGAAACATAATTTATGCGAAAAAATTTATTTTTCAACCGCGCAGAGTAAAAATGTGGTACTCAGCCAATTTAAATCCTTAAAACAGGGGAATTCAGTCTGTATGATCGGACCCGATCGAGATTCGGTAGCGTTTTGGGTTGGAACAATCAGCTGACGAACGAGGGAGCCTCGGTAAGTCACGAAATAAATAGAGTATTGAAGAAGGGAGAGATTCAAGAAGGGAGAGAAAGGGGAGAACAGAGAGAGACAAGTAAAAATTCTACGGTTCAACGTAGAAGGTGTCGTGCGTAGGGGAGAAGTCTTGGATAGAAGGAGGAATCGTGCGGGCCGTTATTATTATGAATGAGATTTACACTGGCTGACGATCGAATACTTCAGTAGGTAAACCAATATATCTTCGCGTGACGCCGCCGCCGCGCTGGTCCCGTTGCGCATGCAAATACGAAAGATTGTCCAGTACGTGGCAAATATTTGTCTTGACTTCTCATCGAGACGTGCGCCAAGCGCTGCGCGAAAACTGGGCACACACACACACATGCCCTAGTAAAAGATCCTCTCATCCTCTATCCGGCACGGATACACGTCCTTTTCCACCGGTATTCGCGCCAGTTTTAATATCGTCCTGTATTTACACGGCATTACTTTCAGTACACGCGGCGGAAGGAGGAGATGCGCCGAGCGTTTCCCAACGACGATGCGCATTTTACAATCGTACCCTAGGCAGCCTCGGACCCGGTTTACGCCGCAAGCCTCCACGCTACGCTTAGTCATGCTCGCGGAAATTTCACGCGGAACAGTATCGCGTCTTCCGCGAAATAATAAACGCGGACTTTGCCCCAAGCTGGTTTTTACCCTCCACCGTCGTTAGCCGAGCCCTCTACCACCCCCTCCCCCACAAGCTCGCAAGATTTCTTTGTTATTTGTCTACTATGGCTAATATTTCGGTATAGATATCCAATAGCGATGAAACTACTCGCTCTAGTAGAGAGAAAAGTTTCTCGCGAGCTCGAACAGACCGCGAGAAATGAAACGGAGACTACTATACCAAATTGGAGCAAAATCTAATCAGCTCTAAGTTACAGCGGGACACATCGATTGCATCATTCATCATACTGATCGCGTTATTACTTTTTCAGAAAACGTTAACGAAAACTACGAACATTTTGCTGAAAATAGTCTAAAATGACTTCAACGGTCTTGAAACATGAAGATCTGCTAAAAAATCGATTTTCGGGGTCATTACAATGACTTTCCTATAAATCAGGAAGTTAAATATTATTGTTCTCTATCGACTTACTTTTTCATGTATTTAGATTTACCCCCTCGCGGCTTGTTCGAAGACACCCTGTATTTTTTTGATTACTATTATATTTTGAACTGATGTAAAATTTAGTGAAGAATAAAATACTAGCAAATTAAATACAACAGAATTAAAATGTTGATTGACTCTTATATTGAGATTGATGTAAAACGTTCTGTGGATTTTTGCGATTCCTTTATAGTAAGTAAATCATTTCAAGGCAAAATAGTTGTAATTCTGTAATATCATGTGAATTTATGCGAAGACCTGCAATCTGCTTGTGATCTATTCTTGAAATTGTCTCATTAATAAAAACGCTTTAGAAATCACAAAATTCCGAAGTCCATTAAGAAAAAATGTTCTGATCATCAAAAGTCAAATCTCAAATTCACGACTCGAAAATCTATGGTTTCCGGTGATTCGCGGGATTTCGCGTTCGTGGGAACAAGTTTCGAATTTGAGACAAGAATCGTTGTTAATAAATGTTCAATTTTAATTTCTTCAATTTTTTTCAATAAAAAATATTTTTTGACCATATTTAATTAGTTTATGTCTTAACTCTTTCGGTAAATGTACATACAGTGGCATTTCAAACGACTGCAAAAATACCGACCATTTGGTTCGCACCGGTGACATTTCGTTTGCAACATTTCGCAAAATTTACATTCATTTTAACTCGAAAAATTAAGTCAAAATTATGTCAAATCTCAAATTCACGACTCGAAAATCGATGGTTTCCGGTGACTCGCGAGATTTCGCGTTCGTGGGAACAAGTTCCGAATTTGAGACGGTCTGTGAGCTTCAAATCCGATTAATGTTTCAAGCCCGCGAATTTCGCAGCCTCTTTCAATGATTAAGGAAACTTCCCCACACGGATTTTCGGGAATTTAATATTCCGTTTGCTGTTGTGGAGCGCGCGAGACTTTGTCATTCTTGTAGAACGTAAGTGGAGCAACGGCAGAAGAGCGGAAGTGATAGAAGTGGAAGTAGCCGGGGAAGAAAATGTCGACGTTTGGCGACGAAGAGAACGGGGGCGAAATGGTGTTTCAAGATGTCGTGCACGAATCAACAACAAGCAGTGCTTTGGATACGTTGAATCATACGTTTCTGTGTATCGCTGGCGAATAAAAGGAAGTAAACTGCACGAAGAAAATGAGCGAACTCGTAAGAAGTACGTATGTTTAAAGAAAAGGAATTTTTAAGTTGCCAGTGGAAGTGGGCGATGATGAAGGGAGAACCGTTGAATTTGTAAAACACATGAAGAAACGAGTGTTCATTACAAAGTTCGTCGGAAAAATGCCACCAGAAACGCGTGCTACGTTTTGCAGGTAACTGCTCGAGTTTATTACTGCTTCTTTCTTTATTCGCCATAGAAAAGCATACGCAAAACACGTGATTAGCAATGACTATAATGAAACAAAAATTTCCAACAACATTTCAAACAGTTAATTTACACATACGCATATTCGTTATCATTGGCTACATTTTCCTTTTGTTATCGTTGTCGCACATCAAGCGAGTTCAACAACGTGTTCGAGAAAGTCTCTGGCGTGGACTAAGAAAAAATTTCTTCTCGTTTGCCGCAACCTTGTTTACACGCAACAATTTGTCCACGCGAAAAGCCGCAGCTCTATTTACTTCGTCCATCATTTTGACTTGGTTAATGCCCATCGTTTCGAAAATGAGCCGGGCTTTTTGTCTCGCGGAACAGTCTCGCCGAGGAACTCGCATTTTCGCGCGATTTTATCATCGGAATAAGCGTTGGTCTGATAAACTGAGACTGTTTTTGCATTATCGCAGCTGCTTGTCCCGCTAATACATTGCGCGCACTGTTAACAAAATACTGTGGCATCTGCACGATTCGTGGAAAATAAATATCTAATCGTTTTACCGCTGGATTTTGTGCGTTTGGTGCAGAAACTAATGGACGAGATTTCAAACGGAAAAAAGAAGAAATTGAAAGGAATTTTTCCACGAAAATGCTATACATTCGAACGTCTGTCAAAATATTGAAAAAATTGTCTCGTCATTTAAACTGCCATAGTTTTAAAGATTGAAGCTTCCTCTTTCCAACTTTCGACCGTGTGTCTCGCGTTAGTTCGATAAAGTTAGTTCAGTCTTTAAATCTGTGGCAGTTTCGTTCAAGAGAAAATTGTTTTTTATGTATTTGGAGACATTTGAATTTGCAGCATTTTTAAAAAAGAATTAAGAAGAGTTTCGGTGACATTGGTTTATTAGAAATAAGATTAGTTGGAGTGGTTTTTTATTTAGCATCGTACATCAATTTTTGTGATGTCGTAAAAAGGAGGCTTCAATCTTTCAATCTATGGCAGTTTCGTTCAGGAGAAAATTTTTTATTATGTTTTTGGAGACATTTGAATTTGCAGCATTTTTAAAAAAGAATTAAGAAGAGTTTCGGTGACATTGGTTTATTAGAAATAAGATTAGTTGGAGTGTTTTTTTATTTAGCATCATATTTGGTTACGTTCCCCTAATCAAGTAAAGATTGTAAACGGGTTTGTTTGTTAAAGAGCACACAAGAACGGAACCTGCTTGGAAGCGCGCACGATTCTTGAGCGACGAGAAGCGCTTTTTAACTGGCATCAGTTAAAAGTCGCCGTGAAAGGAAAGGGGAAGCGTGAAATTCGCCGTGCTACCCTCGACGAGAGCTCGATACTATGTGTCACATACTGTACACATTCAGATTTTATTACTCCCGGTTGGTCTCTTTTTTTCAGCTTTTAAAATTAACCGGCCGGGCTCGGGACGAAAATTGAAACAGATATTCCGAGGACCCCGTCACGATACGCTCTGCGCGGCAAACGCGCGCACGGCCATAAAATACAATGTCAGACAATGAAATAAATTCGCTACGACTTCTTCAAAATTGACACGATACGTATAAGTTTACGACAGGGCCGCTTCCTCGACGCTCAGAGGCGTCAATCGAACGAAGCTGACGCGTGTCTGCTCGATATAATAAACAGAGAATTTTGCTGGCATTGTCGCAAACGATTTTTAACCCCTTCTGTCAGATTTTCATCGCGCGTCTGCTTTAGTATCAAACCTTTTGAATGGAAGATGAAGGACACTGCACGCTCCTTCAGCGTGCACGCTCGTCCTTCTGTTATTTCAAGTTCGAACTGTATCGGCCGGATAACAATAGCTTGTGGATGCTTTTTTTTATCGGTGGTGCCGGCGTTCTGTTCGATGACGCGACACCATTGTCAACAGATCTTTTATTGCATTTCCCTGAAATACGCACCGCACTCGAATTCCGCTCGGTAAAGTGTTTCGCGGTATCTCTTCCAACACGGTCTCTGATTTTCCGCGAAAAATGCAGATCGAGGAAACGAAATGAGCGAATGAGTAAACTGCCGAGATGGGTTACGTTCATCGGAACGAAGATTAAAGACTTCATCCCTGCTTTTTTGATTTATTTACGAAATGTGGGGCATGCTTGTAGTTTTGCGTTTGAGTAACCGATGTTGAGATATCAGGAGGAATTAATTCGCGTCGTTATTATTCGTCTTTCGTGGATAATCTCGTCTAACATTTCTGTTTTGTTTATAATTCCTATTTATACTTGTGCAAGTGCAAATACAAAAACAAATTTATAATAAATTATATTAACACAGTTAGCAAGTTAAATAATCTTCACTTAAACTTATCATGTTAAATATTCCTTTAAGAAAGTCTGTGATTCGTGAGAGTTTAAAATCTGTTAAGTAGTAAGTAAATTGCAGATAACTCAATTGAACAAAATATTGTAATTTAATACACCCCAAACATCTTGGATTTCCTTAAAACGGGTGATGATCCTCTGCGGATTTGTTAAGAAATTATTAACGAAAGACACGAACCAACCAGAGCACGGCTACATCGGACGAGGCCCGTCGTAGCCGCGCTTTCTTTTTCAAAGAAATACATATGGAACAACTAGTAGAATTTACTTACCCCGGTGCAGTAAATAACTTACGAATTACATAAATACCGAAAAAATATTGAATAATATATACTCGATGCATCAAGTACTTTGATTTAGTTTTTCTAATGCGTTAGAACGTTTGCCTCCCGAATTATGTTGGGCTTCATTATCAGTTTCACGCTCCAATTTTCTGTAAACCGCTAATATTGCGTTCCCCGACCACTCCGCTACCTTAGATTGATTTTACGAAGGCAGCATTCACGGCAGAGAAGATTTACCCGGTTCGTTCGATCGCATTACTGCCTCCGCTGAATCTTGTCGAATGTCTGAATGCTCAAGACAGCAAGAAAGGTAAGAGTCACTTTCCGCTTCATTTCTACATCTTGACTCTTTTGCCCGGAACTTTCAATCATCACGATCTTATCACGTTTCTTTACGTTTAAATTTCAACATGCAGTCCTGCGAAAGCACTTCCGCACTGCCGTAAACACTTGAGACTCGTATGCCCGTATCCCACATTATTCGCCGATTATAATTTCAACATTGTATTTAAAATTGTACACTTGATCCATAAATACCGACCATGCGCTTCCATGAATTGATAATCCGATTCGATCTCGGACCATTTTCTGGCATTTTCAGAGATAAACATTCACGACGAATTTCCGATAACGAAAAAAAATATAAAAAAGAGTCAGGTTATGATTTCCTTAAATATCATACATTTATATTAGACTGTATATCATTATAGAATGCAATTAATGGACCGCGGATTTTTATACATTTGTGAAGAAATTGACTGGGTGAAGTATAAAACGGTGAAAAATATAAAAACTCAAAGAATGTTGTCATGTTGTTTGCAACGTAAAAAGGCTATTAAGGGATGAAATGAATTTCTATTTAAATACTACTTCCTTCAATCGATGCAGAAAATTTTTATTTTGCATAGAGATCCACAGTCTAGTAACTAAATTAGTACTTAATAGAATTTGTAGTTACATTAACATTCATTTACTCGGCACCTCGATTCTAAAAACGATGCTAAAAACGCGTTAAAAATTAAGTTTTTGAAAAGTCTGAATAAAAATAAAAATAACATAACATAATTATCTTACGTATACTAAATTTTTATCAGTGCTAATTAAATATCTATATTAGAAATAGATTATTGTCTAGAAACATATATTTAAAGGAGTATTCAATACAACTTTTAATCAAAAGAAAAATTATTAATTGCTGGTTGTTGCTTTACAATGCAAAGTGTAGATATATTGCGTTGCAGGGGTGACGCTCTTTAAAATATATTTTCAATATGAATTTTATGGAAGAGGAATTTTTCGTTACAAGACCCTTTAGTCAAGAGTAATTTTGTTTCGCACAAAGAATGTGCGAGGAGCATGAACTTCACAGAGGCGTTCTTCGACGAATTGGATTTTTCAATATCGAGCGTCCCTTGAGACAGGGTATTAATATTTGAGCCTTTTGTTCTTCGTATGCTTAATGGACCAATCAAATCCGCGTGATAGGTGAGATAGTGGTCGCGCATCAGGAAACGCGTGCCGGTGATCGTAGCTACGGGAAATGCGAAAAAAGAGGGTCGAGATGCAATTTACTCTGTCGTTCGTGACAGCCAATCGAACGACATTTGTCACGACGTTGAACAAATGCCGCATAGTCGAAGTAAATCTGAAGATTGATCGAACCCGGCGCAACCAAACTTAATTAGCCACGTATCGACGCGCCCTGATCCCAGAGAAATCTGAAGAACTGTCAATCAACAGGTACTTTCGCATCTATTATTGATGATGGCCGATTTGTTTGCTCAATCGATTGTCCAAACCGAGCCTGTTGAGTGTGTGCATACCCTAGTTAACCTTCTCTTTCGGTACACGATACATAATCACTTGACTGCAGATTTTTATGCAGAATAAACACTTTGTGCATTCACTGCATGATACAGCAGCTAAATATCATATATCGATAAATATCATGTATCGAGAATCGTGTGACATTTCATAATCCCTGCGAGTTTGTATGCAAAATTAAAATTTCTCATTTTTATTGTTATCATTCATTAATAATTTTTTAAATTCTTTCTACTGTTCTAAATTGATCCTACTCATTTTAGTGAGTTACATTATTTTACTCACAGAGCAATTGTTGACATTTACTGTAATATATAAGAGTCAAATAAATATTTATTTTCTTAAAAATTTTAATGAGAGTGATACAACAGTGTTTTTAAATTCTTTAAATATTTTTACTGTATTACATTAGATTTACTCATTTTTACCATCATATGAACACCAATACAACAGATAAAGCATTAAAGAGGTAATTATTAACCAAATGATGTATAATAAAATGATATTGTAATAATATATGTAATAAATACGTAACTGTATGTGCAATAACCATTCATTACATGACTAGTTCGTTTACTAAATACTTTATAAAATTATAAATTAGTTCCCTGTTTACATCTGCACGATATTAACGCAATCAATGATTGTTCACTATTTGCTTATTAATATATTCCTACATATAACCTAAATGCTGTTTATGCAAATGTTGACATTCAATCTAGAATTTCATGCAATAACAAACTTCGCAATGCACACATACAAAAGCATTTGCGTTCATATTATATTAATTTCATGAGGTTGAATTTCATTTTCTTCATTAATATCTAATAGTTGATTATATTTACATTCTTATAAATATAAGTTGTATTTAGAAAACAATACAAAGATATACCGACTGGCCAAAATGAAACGTAAAATGCATTTACACAACTACAAGAATCGTTGTTAATAAATGTTCAATTTTAATTTCTTTAATTTTGTTCGATAAAAAATATTTTTTCACCCTATTTAATTAGTTTATGTCAACTCTTTCGGTAAATGTACATACAGTGGCATTTAAAACGACTGCAAAAATACCGAAAATTTGGTTCGCACCGGTGACATTTCGTTTGCAACATTTCGCAAAATTTACATTCGTTTTAACTTGAAAAATTACGCGCTTCCTACATGCACCATCGGTTGCCACGTGCAGCAGCACGCTTCAGCCCTCGATCGAAGCTTAATTTAAGCGGCAAAAAATATTTTCTGAAAACGCCACACGTTAAAAATTAATCGCCGAATGAAGCCCTTTTGTGCGGGGCATTCCGGAATGACAGTTTTCGGCGAAAGTAGCGCGCATTGCCCGCATCCTCGGAAGTAATGAAATTCCGAAAATGGACAAAGGATTTTCCCAAGTGTCAAGTAATGAGCAAATAACCTAAAATGGTCACGAGTTCTTTGTTAAAATGTGCTGGCCATGTGCACGAGAATTACTTTTCGAACGAAACAACGGTGAAGCGAGCTAGAATAAATTTTGCGCGAGTCTAATTATTAGGTCATCTGATGGATTTTTTTTTTTTGGTTCAATTTATTAGCTCACTCAAAATAATTAGTTTAACCAGTCACACCATGACTCTTGGTTTCAACATCTGTTACTCTTGCGATACAAATATATCCAATATTTATTTATAAAATTGAAGTATATATAGTGAGTCAGAAAAATATTCGGACGATCTAAACAAGACGATAACTGTTTTAACCACTTCGCTACCACAGACGTGTTATCACGTGACTTTGAAACCGTTCGTATAAGGTCATAGACGTGTAAACACGCGATTCAATACCGTTCGCGCGGTGCTACTGACGACATATCTCGCGTGATTCTTTATTAGATTAATGTAGACGAGATATGTCGTCACAGTAGCACGGCGCGAACGGTATTGCATCGCGAGATAACACGTCTATGGCATCTCGGAAGCGGCATTGCGTCGCGTGTTTACACGAGTGTGACCTTAAACGAACGGTTCGAAGTCGCGTGATAACTCGTCCGTGGTAGCGAAGTGGTTAATATTGTACTATACTATTTAAACTTTTTGGGAAGCTAGATCAATTAATTTACTGCAGGATGTGCAAAAATTTCTTTTGAAAAATAGCAATTGATCGGAATTGTAGAGAAATACTGAAAGTTACATTTTACAACTTTTTTATATGCGTCTATATTGAAAATTTAAAAAATAAGTTTTGTAGATTCATCGCAATCGGTTGATGCGGGGAAAACGAAGGCATTGAAAGATCGTGCGAATATTTCTCCGAGTCACTGTATTTGTTTGTCCGCTTCTGGTTGGAAATTTTTTAAATGTTAGAAATATTGATTTTTTGAACTCAATTATTTCAATATTAAATCTCGTCGAGAAGCTTGAAAAACATTATGCTCCATTTAGAACAGTCAACTCGTAGTTCAAAATAAATATGGACGAATGGGTAAGATAACTGATCTCCATTATTCTTGTCAAATTTTCTTGAAGGATGTAAATTAATAATACCACGTGAAGCCAATCTCCTTTCAAATTATCGTCAAGATATCTTCGAAATGGATGTAAGGTCCTGACGGGTTAATCAAAGTTAGAACACGAGACAAGGGTCACGTAGGTACATGTCGCTCACGGAACACATGAATAAACCGATTTTACGTCGGAAGAGAATTAAGGGACGCATAAAAGAGATAGAACCCCGAGTGCAGGCTCTTCTTAATGATATCGCCGGTATAAAAGTCACGATTAACGTAGATCGTCTATTCTAATCGAATAAAAAGTTATATATTTTTGGGAAAAGGTATGTTAGACATAGTTGAGCATCTTTATATAATTATCATTACCAGACTGGATTTTTATGTTAAATTAAAATTCTCTGTCCCAGTTGCAAGAAACAGGAGCTACTTCCTCTATTTATTTTAAAAGGTCAAAGCTAGCATATATCCCCCCATTCGTTAATTCTCTTAATCTTTGCATTGTTTAAAACAATAGCGACTCAATTTTGTTATAAATGCATAAAATACGCAGTCTAGTTGTTACTAACGAAAATAATTTCTTTTTATTGTGACTTTTACGTTCCAGCTAGGATTTATTGAATGAGTTTTCTTGAAATTTGAATATTTAATACTTTATTTAAAGTTAGAGTGCTGCAATGCATATTAATTCTTTGTACGTAATCTGTTTTTGTAGACTTTGCTATGTTGACTTTTACTTATTTAATAAATTATACAAATCTCTGCTCAAACGAGGTGTTCTACGAAATGTTAATTGAAACTGATAAATTCTTTTAGTGCATTCAATTTTTTAAACATACGTCACCTATAATTTTGTGTGGATAGATTCATGCGGAGCAACATTTTTAGCAACTCAAGCAAATACATGAAAACAGTGTAAAACAATGTAGGTACAAAAAAATACGATATCTATTAACAAGGACATTACCCAAGTGTAACACGCCGATTTTAAAAAATACAGGATATAGTTTGTTGAAAAATATTTGTCACGTATTTTCTTTAACTACTGACATTCATGTTCAAAGGGTGAAAGTAGCCTTCAAACTGAGAATTAACCATTTTCACTCGGAACTATTTTAACTGGAAAATTAAACATTTCTTCGGATCTGGAATACTTCCATTTCCTATGATTTTTGAAATTTTATGGATATGGTATTGGTATAATACCTCATACAATACCTAAATATGTAGTAGTTAATTAGAGACCGGTGCATTTAATAATGTAAACAATATTTTTAATAACAAAGGGTTAAATTTCTGTGAATATTTCGAGAAGGTCTAGAACAATGATTTCTTTTTAATTTGTGTAGTTCAAGGAATCAAGGAACGAACTCATATAAAAAGATTTCAGGAAAAATTATGTGTTTAAGCAATATTTTAAAAATTCATTTGTTTAGCGACATTTATGTAACTTTGTGTACGTAACCTATGTGTAAAAATATGGGATACGTGTTTCTGTAATTTTTTTCTTTCCGCATTTAACAATAATGATTAAATATATGTATAACATTTTCCTACCACATAGGGACGAGTATTTTCATCCCCTTGACATGAGTATCAATAGTGTAATAATGTTGAATGTTTACCGTATACATGCATGCCATGTCATATGTTTGACTATTGTATCTTTTTATTGATTTATACGTTATATATATGTTTTTATCGATTTGTGCAATACGTGTTTTGTTAACAAATGTGCGTGACAGGTTTTAGTTCTGTTAAGAATCAAGATTACTAACAGTTCCCAATGAGCGATGAACAAATAAAGACGGATTACGTGTTACGTGATTTTTGAGTCTCCTCCTTACAATTGCTACAAAAACGTACGTGTCAAATATTTTTCAACAAACTATATCCCGTATAAATTTCATTAAACTCGGCGTGTTACACGTGGCTAATGTCCCTTCTAAATAAAAATTAATTTTTCAATTGGATGCTCTATCTTTTCATATCCTGACTATATTTCAATTTGGGAAGATGGGTGTCTCAGGTTCACTGACATCGCGGATGAGGAAAATAGTCGGATGTTTGGAAGCGGAGGGGCACTTCCTCGAGGTCAGCCATCGAGTTCACATAAAATCGGGTTCCCTGAAAGAACAGGCCACCTCTCCAACAATTATCGAAGCCCCTCGAATCACGGCAGTGAATGACGGCTTAATCAAGCTCGGAGAACGAGAAAAGGATGTCTGTACGTGTCGTTGAAGGGAGTATCATGTCCGTGCGAGTAACAGGATGAGAGAGAGAGAGACGCGAACGTGCATGCAGACACAGCCCTGATGCAATTTGCCGCGTCAACCATGGCCGTCACTCCTGTTGTTGACCGTTCAGTCGCCCCCCGTAAAGGGCGAACGTATAAAAAAGCAGCCCGAAAGGAAAAGTGTTAGGCGAACGAAGCCGGCGAAGCGACTTACGTGCGCTTTCACGACCAGCTAAACAAACTCCGGCACGCATTACTTTACGAGCGCGAAAAGACGTGATATCCCTTCCGTTGTTAATGCCGACCGGACGTCCCTATGAGCGGTTCGTGATCCAACTTCAGCACTTGGTCAAGTTAAGACCAAGAACCTGATGACGGGACATCGTGCTCAACAGCGTTTCTCGTTACACCTGGATCTCATTCTACACGGCTCGTTTTTACACAAATCGTTTTCGCACGCATTTCCGACGCGTTTTATTTGCTTTTATTAGATGCAGTCAGTGTACAAAGTATTCGTACACCTTTCAAAAGCGAATAACTTTTTTCGAATAGCACATAATAGCGTGATTTGTTTTTTGATACGTTAGAAGGTCTAGTTTACTAGCTAAAGTGTACATAATTATTTTTTAAATTGTTATGGTCGCAACTACGGAGGCAGTGATGCCAGAACGTGGGTTTTGGGGTTTTTCTCCTCCTCTGCTGCTGCCGGCTCGGTTCCCCCACTCTTACTTCTACTGCGCACGCGCTACATACGAACGTACCTCTACTCGCCTTGAGACTCACACGGGCAGAGTAGAGGCACGTTCGTGTGTAGCAAGATAATGGTCCCAACTGTGCGTCGTATTTCTGCGTCGTGGCGATAACCGACGCGTTGATAAGGTCAGACGGGTGGCTCGGAGATAACAAAAACTATGTGTGTTCAGTGTTCACCTTGACTTTCGCGTATATACTGAAGCCGCGGTGGGACCCTTGCGGCCGATTGTAACCGAAGATCGGCGATTGCTCCCGAACTGGGATCGGCACGGCCGACTGTTACCGACGATCGGCGATTGTTCCCGAACTGGGATCGGCCCAGCCGAAGACACATTTAGAAACTATTCTCTGTTAGTACGCACAATAAAATAATTATTTAAATAAAAATAAATTTTTAAAAATACCACGTTTTTAAAAACGGACTAAAAAGTATAAAATAATTTTTTTCTAGTGCCATACAGATTCCTAACGTCGTACAGATAGTCCTGAAAATTTGTGATTGTGAATTTTCAGGACTATCTGTACGAGGTTAGGAATCTGTATGGTACTAGGAAAAAATTATTTTATACTTTTTAGTCCGTTTTAAAAAACGCGGTATTTTTAAAAATTTATTTTTATTTAAATAATTATTTTCTGCTTTTTAGTCTTGTGTTAATACTTGTATCACTCTTTATTAATACTTTGTATACTCACTAAGCTTACTGCAACTTTCACTTGATAAACAAAGCGATGATGCACTAGCGGTCACGATCGTCGCGCGATGATGTACTACACTACCGATGGTTCGCGCGTCGCGTCGGGGCGAAATGGGTCCGTGGAGTGGGGACGAGTCAGAGTGCGCACGCATAGTAAAGTAGAGAGGGTTATCGAACGAAGTGGGGATCGCTGAACGAGATGACGTAGTTCGCGGGAGGATGAAACGGTAAATATTTAATTGCTATTTTCTCCGAAACGGTAAGACTTTAAAAAAAAATTTTTTTTTTTAATAATGCATTGTCATCCAGTTCTGAGCCATGTATCCAATTTCAAGTCTCTAGCTCATCAGGAAGTCAGTTTAAAATCAATTGCAAAATTTGTCACCGACAGACAAACAGACATACCAGAAAGCGAGCTACTAAAAACGTGGTAAGAAAAAGGTTCAAGTATGTAAATTCTATTGAGTTTAATTAGAGATATCACAATAACAAACAATCAATCCCGTTTAGAAAAATATTGGGGGCCAAACTAAAAAATTACCCCAACCACATTTGTCTGTTCCTCGCTCGCTCAGGTTTTCTCGTGTTTCACCTCTCGCAGCGTAATCAGACTCATTTAGTGCCTTGCAATTGTATGCGGCTGCGTCTAACGAAGTTTTCAATTCAAAACTTAAGATGTGCATAAAATCCTGTGGGACACGCGGTATGGAATGATTTCTATCTATCGGAACAAAATGCTTTTTCTACCATATTAGTATTCGTTTCGCAGGAAATTGGGGATCAAGAATGTCTCATCGATATTTATATGGAAAAGTGGGCACAAGATTGGGAATAATATATGCATTGGAATATCTGGTCCTACAATAAGAAAGTTGATATTTGCATTAATGTTTTTGCTAGAAAATATACTTCAATATGTAGGAACTAATTAATGTAATTATTCGAATGAGATATGTTATTCAGATAAATTATTAAAAAATTTAACCAATCTCTGTTGCATAATTTTGATTCAAATAGTTCCCGCAGGTCAGTTCTCTGAGTAATTAACCATTATTGTTTCAATAGCGTCTGTGCTTACATTACGCCAAAATTAATTGAAACTGTAATTTTGTAGCGCAGTAAAAATAAAGTGAATTTTATGAAATGTCTGAACAAATTTATCTCATAATATTAAATTGACAAAAAGAGTTTATAATCGAAATCATCATCATCATCCCACGTAACTATTTTACATAATTTCGATTAAGTGGACTAATAGTACTAAAAGCTATCATGTTGTTAATTACTTGTGTTATCTACCTCTATATATTCTTTAACGTTACGTTTTTGGAATTTAAGCTTGTCTTTGTGCAAGTTGAAAATATTGAATAGACAAAAGGAGAATTCATAAATGATTTTCGATACACCATTAGAATGTATAATTAATGAATAATGTATTGGAATATTGTTTTTAAACAACATACTCGTCTTTAAAATGTTAATTAATCCACATATTAAAAACGTATTAAAAAGGAAAAATACTATGTAATGTGGAAGAGCGTTTTTTCCTTTAAATTTAAGCATCATATATTCTCCAGCTGTTAAATACCATAAGCTTTTTACGCGCGTGATATGTAAATTTTTACCATACGACCAGCCATCTAATCCCTTTCTCTGATACTATGTTTCCAAAATGCTTAACAAACGTATTTAGGAGGGAAATAATCGTAGCTTTCCCGACATTTTTGTTTAATACTATTCCTACACGTATAATACGAATAAAGCTGCTATATTTAATTGAATTATTGACGACTGTAACATGCCCATTTGTATCAGAACCATCGGAACAACCACAAAAGTAAAATTAACATACTCAATATTGCATATTTAATTACGTATTAAATTAAAACATTAAATTGCATATTCCACTAAGAGTCAGTACCGTATACAGTTTTCATTATTAGCTTCCACAGCTACTAAATTAACAATCATTTTCAGATCCACGAGTTACGAATATACTACCACTGTCATATTGAATTTTATGTTTGCGATTAATTTTATTAATTACAGAAAGTGTTTCTGATATGACAAGAATAAAAAGCCGAGTAATTTGATTTACCATGGTTTCGATACACCAATGTTTCGTTTATTTAAGTGGATATTCCGTTGCTTTAGTTAAACAACGATACGATCCTTCTTTTTCAGAGGTGAAGTTAATTCATACCGATGTGTGCGCTGAATTTTTATGTAAAATTACATGCCGCTTTTAATTAAGTGCCGCTTTTTAACGTTTTTCTCCATTGTCTTTTAAAACATACATCCAACAATTTCACCATCCTTGACGTCCAGCGATCTATGCTTTCGAGCACTTATCAAAATTAGTCGAATGGTGGGAGAAACGTTGACGCCAGTATTTAAATGTACCGAATGCAAATTGTGTATATTTATCATTGCTCGCATTCGGAAAACAATTAATCAACAATGTAAACTGAAATCGATTTCACCGCGATTTCAGGAAACGTAATATGCGCTAATTAAAAGATTAATTACCATGCCATTTTCAGTTCATTATTTGAACATGTAAGCACTAATTGGTGGATTATCTATCTTTAATTAGTTAAACTAATTGCACATCTACGTATACACTTGTGATCGTTAACTGCATCAGATATGTACTCACGTTGAAATATTATAATTACTACAAGCTTACGCGTTTCTATATGGAATAAGTTAACATTGATCTGACATATATTTTATTACTACATATGTGTACACTTAACAATTATCCTACGTCCTAGATTTTCAAAAATTGGAATTTGTATATTCAATGGGATTAATTTTTAGTAAGAAAAAAGATATTTCGAGTTTCAATGAATAAATTATATCTTATAATTTTCTATATTAGGCAGTAGATGTTGAAGTATATTAAATAGCAATCTACATAAACATTATCACGAAATCCTTCAAATACGTTTAGGAATAAATATGCTGTTTACTATTAACAAAATTTTAATGTTAGAAATAACTATTATTCTTTTATTTTAAACATATAGATAATTTAGCTGACACATATTCCTATATTATTTTACATTGCTTTAACAATCAGTTCGTTTAGTTTTAATGATTGGAGTTGTGTTAAATGTACCAATCCCACTGGTCTACCTGAGAACATTGTGTTCTCTCACTATCGTTTAATTCTACGAAATTTCTTTTTCGCCCAGAAACACCTTCTATCACTAAGAAAAGCTATAGCCAATGCTTGTGCCATAATTTCCAATTGGTCTACAATGGGGATCAAAAATAAGGTTAGAACCTCGTACCATCTTGAAAGTAACTTTAACATCTGCGCTTGCTGCACTGTAGATTCCTACTACATACATGGTGGCACAAAATTAGCCATTGCGTGGTGAGATAGAAACCATTATTTTCAATAAATGTATAAGAAGGATTTGCTAGAATTAATGGGAACAGAAATAGATTATTTAACTTCGATTTGTTGCAATCCAGGTAGAAAATGTCTACTTTACGCAAAGATCCACTGTCTATTTATTGTACAACTTAAGTAATGTACAACAAAAATTAATCCCTGTGTGTAGAATATATTCTATGAACAAGAAAAATAATATTTATTCCGGCAACATGAATTCTTAGTTGTTTCTCGATCATTAAAAATTTTTTCACAACCAATTGCTTGAAGATTGGATTGAATTTTTCAATGAAATTGTACTTCCATGTCCTGTGTTTATCGTAGTCAATAAAATTGCTGGAATTTAATTTTCATCTTTACTTCAGCTGGATCAAATAACCAACAATTGTCCTGATAACTGGGTTAAGAGCAAGGTTAAAATGAAAATATGGGAAAAGCATTATCCGAAATATTTACAGTGTAATGAAGAAGTGTTCGAGCATCCTTTTCAGTAAAGGTGAAAAAGATCTCGTTAACTAATCATTTTTCCACCATTGTACCTGAATACGTTTTACATAGAACGACATGAAGGATCAGTGTAAAAGAAAATTATGAATAAATTGTCACAATCGTTTCACGAGAAAAATGTTTGTAATGATAATTATTTCATACTAGAAAGAGGAACGTCAAAAGCCAATTATTATACCGTACAGTTCGCCTGTTGCAAAACAACTATTGTTTAAAACATTTCATCGTGCAACAGAGAGTTTTCAAATCAAGATGGTACAGTTACATGACTCGGCCTGCAAATTCGCATACTTCAATAGAGTGAACTTTGACGTCGCACATAAATATACAGAGATAACAATTTCCTCTGAAAAAGGGGTCGAATTTTGACCCGTCAAAGGCCGTATTTAACTGAAGCTTAAAAGGATTGTATCTCAGGTTGCGGACGTTCTATAAAAACCAAAAAATCCCGGCTAAGGTTCGGCGAAGCTCGAGCGGAATTTTCTTGGAAAAATTTTGTTCACACTCTTCTTGGTTTTTAGTTAATAGGTGTAACGCAAGCATGCCGGAAGGTACGTCAAATGGCGCTGTCGGCTCGGCATATCTTATTAGAAACAAATATTCATGTCACATACCCGGCGCCGGCTGGTGCCAAGTGTTTGACTGTTACCCCGCGGTGCACGTGCGTGAGAGACCCGGCATATCCTTCGTCTGTGTTTCAGAGAAGTTTAAAATAATATTGAACGAATTTTTCCTTCCGGCGCGCCGCCGTACACTTCCTCGCGGCCCGACTTCCTTTTCCCGTGTAATCCGCGACCGCGCAGCCCTTTTATCGCAAATCCGCACATCCGGCAACGCGACGGCCGTCGTTAGCGTACGCTCATTCGATTCTCGACAACTTTGAATGTTAAACTACCGACATATTTTCTTGAAATTCGGAATTCACTTTCTCACACACGTTGAAAATGCCGTTTTAATTGCAATGTCTATCCTGCTGCCTCGATGTTACACTCGTCACGTACTTTCCGGTCCACGTTATGTCCACGTTATACGCAAATAAAACGCACCGCTAAGTTACCCGCGATATTTTTATGCAAATTCATGCTTTTATAAACAGATTTCCAACGAGCACGCGCGAATCCATTTTTAATACAGTCGAAACCCGCCGAGCCGAATTTCAAAGGAAAAGCGGAAATTTTCGAGGCGTTGAAGTTCCGTCTTATCAAAGTTTTCGGGCAAGCGCGGTTTAACAAACGAAAATTTGATTCCCCAGGACTCTGGGTTAATATTATTCTAATTGCGGAGAGTCGAAGTAAGTTCAGAGTTCATTATTTATTACGTGGCTGCGCGAATTTTAAATAAAAACTTAAATAAAAATTAGCTTGTAAATTTTATATCTTGTCTCTGCTTCTTCAAAATGTCTGTAGAGACCAGATGAATGAAATCGTGATTTTACATACAAAATTTAATAGAATAGGTGTACAAAAAGTACTTTCTTGAGAGGAGTTGCAAACATTTTTCCGTGGCTTCGTTATTAAGACGAAATACAAATTTATTTTACAATCCGGCTAATTGAAAGCTACATTAATTTTTACAGTTTCAGACGACTTTTGTGAAATTAAAGATATAGATCTGTCCCCTTCAAAATTAAAGCTGTTTCTCATAAGGATTCAATTCTGTCATTCAAAACGGAAGTTGGCGAAATGAAAGAAATTTCTACGCTTGTTCTAAAATTCTTGAAAACAGTTTCTGATACAAAAAAAATAATAGGTTAAAACATGAAATTCAACTACCGCTTTCGTATTCCAAATGTGTGGCACAAAGTATTATATTTCTGCCTGAAGCCACGTTCTCCATTCCATTCAGATTGGCTCCGATGGTATTGAAAAATTTCTTTTGCTTTCGCAAATACTTGCTTATCCAAACAGTTCCCAGCAGAAAGACAATAAGTCACTGACAATTTTCTTTTCCCGTGAACAGAATCCAGACGTCTAACAACAATTTATTTAAAACCGTAAAAATACTATTGTATTATTTTCAGTCTGTTACACATATTAAGAGAGAAAGTAAATTTTTATTTTACTCCGATTTGTTGTAATTCCGGTAAAAAAAAATATTTTTGCATTAAGATCCGCTGTCTAATAATAATCTTGAAAACTGAAGAGGTTTCCACATGAATAACAATTAACAAAATGTCTTCGTTGACGAAATAAATATCTTGTTAATTCGATTGCCTATAAACTTTTCGGAACTGAATATTTGCACAAAGACCCGCAGTTTAATTATACCGCTAACGGACACGACGATCGTAAAAAACTAATTGCAAATTAGTTCCAGATGTTTTACACTAAGATTCATCGGTAGTCGATAAACTCCTTCGTTTAAAACTAGGTCGGAGTTAGAAGGAAGCATTTCCGCGGGATTAATTTCACTTCATCCGAAAGTTTCACTTTTCCAGAGAAGTGTTTGTATCCGTGAAATTTTTTCCACCTCGGCGGAACATCCGCAGAAAATCCGGATTCCCTTCCGAAGAATCGTGCTGCTTTCTTGCTTTGCTTTACGAGCACGTATTTGACATGCGTATCCCATACCGAATTGCCGAACTATATCGGCCTATCAATGCCCCCGTGTTCCAAAGGGAATGCAAAATCGGAGAAATGCACGAAAGTGTCTGATTAATATTAAACTGGAAGTATTACTTACCCGATATCCTTCGCCGTGTCAGTGAAATATTACGATAACGAAATTCCACAACCGACCAGAGAAATCGCAATATTTTCGAAGAATTGAAAACGACGATATTTACAAATGCTCCATTAAAAGATAAGAATAATGTCGTACTCCCTTGAACAATTGAAATGAATATGTCAATTAAACATAGAAATATAAAACTATTTAAAATCACGTCACATGTTTTAATACAAATAATCTTATTAGTTCTAATTTATAGTCATAAAAGAATTTAGAAATAGTTTTTTCCATTTGTTGACAAGAACCTTAAACACATTTTGAAAACAAATTAAAAGTAACTATCTAGGTATCTGAATATTTGCAGAATCGTAAAATTTAGTAAAAAAAAAAATAAAATAATTATGAGTTGCAAGCAGCTATATATTATCATGTAATCAATACTTTTTTGATTATTAATTATGGATATTTAATTACATTCACTGTAGAAGAGAAAACAGTTCAACGTAAAAATGATTGGTCTTTATAATAATGCACGATACTCTTAGAAAGCAGCTTCCAGTGGCCTTTGTATTTTAATCAGTTTACTTTACGATACCTGAAAGAAATACAAAATTATTCGCTTCACATAATCATTAAAACGTAAATGGATATATACTCTAAAATAATCGACACATTGTATATTTCGTATCACTATTTAGTCGTTTCCTTTTGGAACCACACCGGTCTTTTACATTGGTTTTTTATAATTGTTTAAGGGTTAAACTTACCTTAATTGCATCTGGAATTCAGCAATCAACAAAAATTGCTGTAAAGTTTCTTTTTACTTATGCACCTAATCGAGTTTAATAACAAATCAATTTCCAGCAATTCATGCCAACTGAGCCGCTTTTATGCTCATTACGAATTTGTTTTTCAGGATTCATAAAAGCTAGCATAGAAACAATTTTTAATTTTTTAGATTGATCTGCAAAAGAGATTTTTTTAAAATTCAATGTTAAAAGTAAACTTCATTCTATACACATCCAAGATAAAGAAAGTCCTGTAGTAAATAACTACCACTGAAGCATTTATTTTATTTACTCGACATCTACTGACACTTTCTACTGATCCCAGTCTTGATGCATTGAACTGAAAAACGATAAGTGACGGAAAAAAGAGACATGAATTAATGTTTATCGTACAGCTTCATATATCACACGAAGCTCTATCTTTATTTCGTCGTGATACTGACTACAATATGTTCACAGATATTTACAGGATTCCATTTGCACCTTTATACAGTTTTGCATTTTTCAATAATTCTCGTGACACTCGCGTGTTGATTCCAC
This sequence comes from Lasioglossum zephyrum, assembly GCA_028455615.1. NCBI lineage: Eukaryota > Metazoa > Arthropoda > Insecta > Hymenoptera > Halictidae > Lasioglossum > Lasioglossum zephyrum. The sequence goes on along the minus strand of CM052326.1, from coordinate 18,096,063 downwards.
CGATCACGATACTGGCAGTTTTATAAAATGATCGTACACCTAACACATTGCACTGTCGTGTGTTGACGTCCAATTCAAAATCGCATACAAAATCGTCGTGTCTTCTGCGTAGGATGATTAGAAAATATTCGAACCAATAACAAGTATTTATTACTCAAATGAAAAAAATTAATTGAAGATAAGTAGTAATGTAAACCATAGATCAGACATTCAGTAATAAATTGTTTGGCACTTTCAACTCGATATCAATCATCCTATGCAACAAACGCTTTATCTATGAAACCGATATGACGATTCTCATAATTGTTACGCATATTGTTTAAATATAAACATTTCGAATAACACAAATTAAGCAGTACGTCACAATATGGAATAGCGGTGTAATAATTTATCATTGAAATGTTCAAACAATGCGTAAATAATTACAGTGTTACTTGATTAATAGGACACATATTGTATTAATATCAACGTTTAGGCGTCGAACAAAGCAGATACAGATAATGATGATTGCTTCTTTGAAACTCGATTATTTATTATTCATCGAGCTTTACAGTTGTCGGATCCTAATTAATTCCTTACAAAAACGTTGTGTTAGCAGTATCCGCTATGTTAATCGTCTGTGTACGTTAATTAATACATGTGGAATTTCATTTTAACATTATTAAGGGTATCGAAGCACGTCCCTGTCAATAAATCAAGTAATTACTATTTTAATATTTGAAATTATTATAGAGTGTCCTTGAAAGAAGAGCTTACTTCTATATGAAAAAATACACCTCTACCATTTATAAATATACTAACAATAAAAAAGAATGGAGGAAAGTAAATTATTTAACACTTTGACTTTCAAAAAGTGAATATAACTCCAATAATATAACTCCAAAAATAATTTCAAACAAATTCTTCTTATTTTGAGTGACATCGGTGAACGCTGATGCAACAATTAATTAACAATCACACGAAAAGTATCCTTCGAATCAAATGTTTATCTGAAATAACAGAAATAATTTGTGTAACATTTTATTCGAAACTTTGGTTAATAGTCTGATGCGTCGAATCAACGGAAGAGTCTTCTTATTGTTCCAACAAGACGGTTCACGAATTCTAATCGAATAAATTTAACAAACCCAAATCGAATAAAACGTATCCCTCAGAATTCGAACATTATGAGAAGACCTTCAGCGATTCTACGGAAGATTTTCTACGAAAAAATCAAATCAACCCAGGATACGAAGGATCCTTTTCCACGACGAATAAACATCCAAGGTACCTGCCCGTCGAAGATCACCGTAATTTCTCGTTCCGTGGATCTGCTCGTTCGCTTGCATCGTTACATCCATTAAACACACAAATGTTCATACGAGGAAGCCGTGGGTCGATACAACATACCGCCTTCTGCATTTATATGTATTTTCCGCTAACAGTTCCGAGGGAAATCAACCGAATAATCTACGTGTATCAAGGGGACTTTACAGGCTACTGTACAATTCCTAGTTACACAAAAATTCGTTCGACGCTTCGAAAAATAAATCCTTCTCGGCCGCGCGCACCCCGCGGCTGGGGTTTCTGGTGGGAGAAAATTAGCCGAAAAAAACTCCTTTTTTCAACGTGTTGGCGGCGACCGCAGTCTAGTGAAACTAACTGTACAATCTTTTCCCGTCTAGTTCGAAACGAACACCACGATCGCTCGTCGAGATACATTTTGGACCAACGGAAATCGTTCAGAAAAGAAGGAAACGGAAACGTTGGAAATCGACTGCGATTATAATGTACAACGACGGTCCTAATCGGAGCCTACTCTGTACAATTGTTTCTCGTTACGTTTTCTTTTCTTTTTTTTTTGCTTTTTTATTATTATTTTCGCTTGATTAGAAATCAGTTCTTTCGTATTGTCTGTTGTTACAATCGGAGAAGCGTTTGGAAGCATGAGTGTGTCTGTGTGTGTCGGTGGTCGTCGAATTGACCGTGATGTACACCTGTCAGATAATCCTCAGTAGAATAGCCCAGCGGCGGGTCAGACACCGAGACTCGAAAGGTGATTCGGAGACGTCCGGCTCGTGAAATTCGTATATGTTACAGGCAAATGAGGGGATCTCGGCGTCACGCGGCAGCTTTCGAGACGCGATGGCTGGCGAAAATTTGGCACTCAGCGGGGAAAATTGCTGGGGAATATGGGTCCGCCGGAAACCGGTAAATTCCGTTCTGAATCGCTCTTGATACTGCTAAACCAGAGATTTCTGATATTCTAATTTTCCCGTAATTATGAAAGCGGTCAGTCAAAACCTGAATCGAGACAATGCGCTGGAAAAGTGGTAAATTGCATTTCGAATTGCTCTTTACCCTACTGAATCAGAGATTTGTAATATAATATTTTCTAATGATTATTAAAATGATCGAAATTAAAATCTAAAAGTGGCTACGTTTCGAAGTGACCTTTACACTGCTAAACCAGAGATTTCTGATCTGTGTTTCGCGGTAATTATGAAAATGTGGTCTACATTAAAATCTAAATCGAGATGATACTGCAACAGTATAGATTTCTGTATAAAAATTTTTCAGTAATTATGGGCATGGTCTGAATCGAAATTTACATTAAGATAATCCACCGGAAAATTCATTCGAAAATTTATGATGAAAACGTTTGTATAATTTCATTGACTGTGAAAGAGAAAAGATATCACTCTCGGCTAATTTCACTGAAACAATTGTAGAACCAAGTAGAGAAATACAGAAAATTACAATTAAAAGTTCTTAAATATATGGTTTAGTTAGTATTTTGGCCCGTGAAAAACTGAAGCAGGAATAAAATACTGTAACTAAAAAATGAAACGTAACAACAAATTGATTACAATATAAATCTTTTCTTCAGTCCAAAGCACTTTAAGATCATGTCCTTCTTAATTTGTTTTTCGTAATTCATAAAATTTCACAACTACACGTGAGTTCTGTGCTATAAGACCAAGTATTTAACGCAAAATTACATGCTATATTAGGAAAATACATTTTGGAGCAGTGTAAATATCTGGAATCAAAGAGTACGTGATGTAGACCACTACCATAATTACCGGCGCAAATAATACACGAAAATATAGAATTACGAGAGCAAGAATAATAGAACGAGACTAACGAGAACTAGAAAATTAAAGCAGTATTTTGAAAGGTAACAGTAATTTCGGTCTGGGCTAGATTTAGAAGTATCGTGAGTATCCGTCGGGAGTAGTAAATTTAGTTTTGGTATAGACGTAACAATGGTGATTTCAGTATTAAAATAATAGAATTACTTCAAGTAATAGAGTAACAAATTAACAGTATCGTGAAAAATTACATAAATTGGGTTAGGTCTGGTTTACGAAACGCTTTATGTTAAACAGTCATAATTTACACTTTCAATGTTTACGCTGTAATTACTGAAATCAAATAATTAGTGAAAAAAATGCAACATGAATATTAATACGTAGAAAATAATAACGATAGTTATTTGGTCCAGTGACTGTGTGCAATTATGAAGTACCCTCAAAGAATGTAGCACCAATCGAGTAAGTTATTTCAGTTTTTATGGAGTTCATAAATAAGTTCAAAGTTTCGTTTAACTGATGGAAGTACTGTGGTTGTGTTGAGGTTATCGACCAAAAATTTAAAGTTTACGAATATTTCTATTTAATCAATTGGAATTCTTCTTCAAATAATTTCGACATAATGATACTGCTGTTATGCAGTATTTTTTCATTAACTTGATTTTACACAGCGGTGAACAGTGTACATTTAGTAGAAAAATGTGACACGGTTAACATTATGATGCTGTAGGAGATAATGACAAGGAATTATATGGACTATGTTGGCATTAACAAAAACAACGAAACACTGTAGTAATAATTAACACAAACTATAGAACCTGAAACAGAGTATTCATTACAAACAAAACGTAATATTAATAACTATGATGAAATTGCATGCACGACTGAACAAGTACACTGATAATTGTAAGATTATTGACTAATGCTTTAAAAACTCAGAATAATCTAAATAATATTAAAAACCGAAAAGTAAAATGTTCACCTCAATTATTTTTTATTTTTTATAAAACTCAATCAATTCAATTTTTTGATCGAATAAACCGAATCCAATTAACTTTCGTTTTCGATGTCACAGGTTGTTCGATGTTTCGTTAACGAATCGAATCATTTTGCATGTAACATATACCGGATCATCGATTGCATAGAAATCGTAAAGCAACTATTCATACAAATCGTACATAGAGTATATGGTAACGAATGCTCTCACACACGGGACACGAATGTGATTATTTCATTGCTATCAACCATACGGAATCACGTGCAAACATGTCCGCTTGTTAGATTACTATTCTGATATTGTCTCTTTTCCACATGAGATTCTGAAAGTAGAGACGGAGCGTGAATAATCAGACGTCCGGACCAATCTGATGTTCGATTGGTAATTGATATGCTACGAGTTATGATATAAATCCGATCTCTGCTTAACAACTAAATAAAACTAAATATACGCTATGCTCCTAATTACTCAGATATGTGTATCGGTACACGTACAAACGCGTACGCGAACTTTCGAGGGCAATTCCAATTTCGGAAGGTTGTCTTTTCGTAATTAATTTGCCACCGAGCTTTCGGATCGTTCGTGGCAGGTCAAAATTTCGAAACTATTACACGCTAAACGAAATACCGTTCCACAAAGAACACACTTCCTATTTTGTAACTCTGTACAACAGTTCAATTTGATTTTTAGCTTCATTTTTCAATGAACATTATCGATAGCGTTTCGATAATTGAAAACAAACACTCGACGCTTAATGGGCGAAAGTATTTTCGCGGGCGAATAGGATGGGTCGATAATTGGAATGTTGAAACATGTGCGATGTAACCTAAGACTTTCCGACTACGATGATCAAGCTGTTCCATTAATTAACAAAGCAAGTTTTTGTATGAAATATTTGTTTGTAAGTATGTGTTTCATAAGTAATCCCCAACTTGAAAGTATATTCAAAGTATATTGAATATATTAATTATAAAGTTGTACGTAGGTAGATTGTAATTTATTAATACATAGGGTGATTTTGTATGGAAAAATAAATACAACAAAAGGAATAAAATTTTTTCATTTGACGTCTCGTTTTCGAGAAGATCAAGTTTAAAGAGCAGTCAGGTTCACGTGCTACAGTATATGCGGGAAGTGAAATTGGTCGGTCACGATCAGACGCGTCAGACGGTTTCTATCTAATAGCATGCGTGTTCACTGCATTCTCAAACTCGATTTTCCCGAAAACGAAGTGTAGGATGAAAAAATGTTATACCAAATTTTTTTTATTATTTTTTCATGTAGAATCACTCTCTGCCCAATTGTACTACGATTTCCATCCCACGCTCTATGTCGAGGGCCTGGTTGTACATTTTTTTCCAATTGAAATAGCTTCAATAATAGCTTTTACTAGTTGCACTCGTAGACCGTCAAAGGTATGTATATTTTTTAAATGTACTTAACGCGTTTGGTACGAATAAAATATGTTCATCTATTGAAACGTGTTTGATCGATGCAAATACTTTATCTTTCTCTTGTTCACGTTTTATCATCACCCCCGACACTTTTTTCGAACAAAGCACACGCGTTGCAATAGATGTAAAAAAAGCATCGCTTTATGACCTATGAACGAGATGCAACAAATTTTATGGGAGAATGTGCAGACGCTCCACTTTTTATTTGCAGCAAAAGGATTTGCGAATTTAATGTTTTCGATATATCGATTTTTTTTTTATACAAAATCAACGTTATGAAACRSAAATTTGTTTGCGATATAGAAMGAAGGCTRAAATAATGAAATGGCTATATTATTATTGAAAAATCATGAATGGTTAATTGCCACATTTTCGGAATATTTTAGAAATATATTAATAATAAGGTTGGAATAAAAAAAAGTATAATGAGAGTGAAGATTAAAACGTTATTAATAAATGAAGAGCAGAACGTTTCTATAAATGTATGAGTGCCCAAAACGCAATTTTAATACCTGAATAATTTAAACAAACATTCGATCCTACAAATGCAGGACTATTTAACGTTTTCTCTTACGAGGGGATTCTCGTAGAAGGGATGGCTAATTCATTTGTGCGAGATGATCAATGAATTTTTGTATAAACTCGAAACAGATATGTTGTCGATAATGTTAGCTGTTAATACTGTACAACATTTCACTTCAACGTACAAAATGCCATAAGAAACACGTGTCGTGTCCGAGACGTCTTCCCACGTCGAGTTAATAAACGCATAGATAATGATATTCTGAAAAAATAACTTTATCGATTCGATTCGTTGTGCGTTATGGGAGCTCGTTCGCCGTCGACCGTMGAAGGGATGGCTAACAATGAGGAAGGGACCGGGTGTCTCCACGGGGTGTCTCCGAAGTCGAAATTTCTGAGCCGTGGCGGGCATTATTCGTTGGCAAAGCGAAACGCAACTGCCGTCAAAAGTTGTCGGGGATTCTTGCGAGCGGAACGACTCGAAGAAAAGGCCGGGCCGAGGAGCCGATGAAGTCCACGGTCGGTGGCTGACGACGATGACTCCCAGCGAACCGTGAAATCCTCTTCACGAGGTGCAGCACGGCCAGGTTCGATGGGCCATATTTCACACGACCATTACGCCACCGCGAGGGTAATAATACCGCACAATTACCGTGGATCTGAAGTTCTCGAAAGAAAGGAAATAAAATCAGCATAAAGCGAGCCACCAAATGGCGCCGGCAGACCTTTAATGAAAGTACCCGCGGCGGATAAGAAGGTAAGACACGGCGAATGCCGGGCTCGAGAGAGACGGGGCGGGGCGGGGAGGAAAGGGGGAGGGGGGACTTGGCCCTTAAATTAATTCGCGATGAATTACGTCCGTGCCAGCTGTTCGGGCAGTTGTGTTTATTTATGAAGGAACTAAGATCTTCTTCGCGTAGTCCTTAAAGCCGGATTTCGCTTATATAATTTCTAACGATCGCCGAATTCTTTCTGCCTCGTCCATTACACGCAGATTGCGTTTACGACTAGTTTACCCGGGATTCTACGGGTAAACCGTGGAAACAAATATTTGATAGTTGCATAGGCAAATAGTTGCATAGCTTTTTCCAAATATATAAAAAAATTTTGTTGAATAAAGAAGGATGAGCAGAATATTCTACATAAATTGTCATATATGTCTCTAATGAATTATTAGATACACTTCTAATAAGTTTCAATTCATGAATTTTTTAATTATCACGAGAAATCATACCAATCTTTTATTGTCTTGCTATTGTAATGTATGTGTAAGGTACGAAATTATCTAACGCTTAAGTTGATTGTGTGTCGGTTAAATTAAGACATTCTTAGAATCCTATTAGTATGACTCACAATGACTGTTCTAGGTTAAAACTTGAAAATGTATTTTTGAAAAATAATAATAATTAATAATAATTAAATACGTTCCTGTGGGTTTGTTATAAGTAGTTCAGCTTTGAAATGAAAATTGAAAATCTATCAAATGTGCTAATATCGATAAACAAAATCAATTTTGCTTTTTTCTAATGTAATCAGATACCCAAATAATGACGATAATATACGTTCGTGGTGTCAACGTGACACAAACATTCAAAATTAAGAAAAATCATTCACCTATGTAGAAAAAACAAAAATAAACATGTGTAAAAGCACTTCACTTGTAAAGCACGTTTTCTAATCATTTATGAAACAATTCATCATTCACTGAAACTTTTATCATTCGGGTTTAATGATAAAAGGCTTAATTTCTTTAGAAATTCAATCCACAATTAAAATTCCTGTTTGCCGATTAAAGCGCGCCGGATCCGCATTAATTAAAAACATCAATTCGACAGCGGCTTAATTTACAATTCCTTTCGAGGAGTCTCGAGGAATCGTCACAACGGTTCTATTAATTCTTCGAATATTCCGTAGCCGCCATGAACGATCCGAACCCGCAGCCCCTGCCATTTTCTCGAGTCATCGTTCGTTACTCGGATTCACTAATATCGATATTTGGCGTGGAGAAAAATCCCGGAAACTTCTTCTAGAAAGTAAATTCCTTCGCTAATAGAAATCGCCCAGAGCAGATCGTCTTGATGGGCTCTCGATGGGAGGAGTGAAATAAAAAGAGGGAATCCATTGATAGCACCAGTCACGTTTAGTTACCCTCGACCCGAGGAACCGAAACGGGTAGAGAGAGATTCATTTATTTAGCGTTGGATACACATCGACGACTGGACGTTGGCATAAGCGTCTGTCAACGTCGTAATCGAACGCTAAACTTGTCACGGATTAATCCCCAATCCTGCGCTTCTCGGCTAACTGTACAACTGCTTATCCCTCTCCCCCTCTTTCTTTCTCTCTCTCTCTCTCCCTCTGCTTTCCTCGAAATCTCTCTTTCCCTTTTCTCTGCAGCTGACACAGAAGGATTAAACCGAACTTTCCGCGTCAACAAATAAACGTCCAACGGGGAAACTGAATCACGCTATCAACAGTCAGAAATAGAAAAATATGATTAGTATCTCATTTTCTTCACGCTCATTCTCCGTGTCGATCGCTTCTATCCAACTAAAATCGTCTAGGAAAAGGACTCACTTGTCTACCAAATGCGCTTGCGATGCCTTTTGCACTTTGGAATCGAACCGATGTGCTAGTATTCTTTGATGGCAAGTCATGCGATCGTAGGAATTCGAATTTACACGATGGAATGATTGGTCCGATAATATTCAATGATTGATGCGTCATTAGACATTTAGAGATCATTTATCTAAAAAAAAGTTGCCTCTCGTAAACTATTCTGTTCCGTAATTTTAATATGGAACACTCGAAAAGTGAGTAAAATGAATTTTGCAAAATGCTTAGAGGAAAATTGATAAATTTATGAACTTTATGCCATTGTGGAAGAAATGAACCACTGAAAAACAGAAGCATGTATTAAATTGATGAAATTGTTGAAAGATTTTTATCTGATCACCGCTTCCAACGATCGACTTAGAAAATTGTTACTTTGCGTAGAAATCCGTAATCAGAACGTACGATTATAAACCAGTGATTAATTCGATTATAATGTAACAAGATCTGCTGTCCAGTTAATAGAACCAGATAAAAGAATGGTTTCCCTGCGCGGTTGTGATTAAAGCTGGTCGCAATCGTTTCTACATAGTTCAGAAAAACCGTACGGGAGCCGGACCTAGATCGCAGGACCGTCGATCAAAGCTTTGTTCGATCCGTGTCGTGCAAGTGTGTGTGTGTCATTGCGCTCGTTAAAATCGCTTGGTCCGATCGAAGGAATCCGCTGGTACACCCGGCGAACCCGAGATGTCTTTTGCTCCACACATAAAAAGCTGCCGACAGTCATTGAAAACGCGATATACCCTATTACGCTTTGCCGCTTACGAGGTCTACTTATACAGATACCTTAGTTACCCTGACGTGTCAATATGCACACACATGTACACGTACAAGCCCCTGCGTGTGTGTATGATACATAGATACGTGTACAAGCGTATATGTACACCACGCGAATTTTATTGCCACTGAAAACTGAGAGAGGAACGCACCAGGCTGCTCGATTCACGTGTACAACGTCATTTAGAATTGTTCGAACGACATTAACCGTTCAAAGCAGTAAACGTTTACTGGATAATATAATTATTATAGACATTCAACGAATTATTTTCCAAATCTTTAATTCCTTCGTTGCTACAGCCAATTTTTGCTATCTTTTCAATTATCCATCTTCTTTTTCAAATAACAACATATATTTTGTTACCAATGTCTACCTTCATTGTTAGCATATTTTATGAAGGATGTTTTGGAGGTACAATGGGAGACAAAAGTACAAGAAATTCGAAATACATTAAAAAAAATTAATAAGTTTCTAGTTGCGTATTTTCAAGGTTTAAATAGAGTTTGAAGTGGAATTTTATGAATTCTTCATAAGAAGCCGTGTTAACTGCAACGTACCTCCTTTATATTAAAAGAATTTAGCTAAAAGATGATTTTTTTTATATGGAATTTATATAGAAAATTCAATATTATTGAGGTTTATATTGAATTTTCATATAAAAATTTTTTTATATGAAAGTTATATAGAAAATTTAATATTATCCTTAAATATTGAAGACATTAAACAACAAAATGTATGGAATAAGTTCGACTATGTTCAGGTAAGCGAATGCCTTGATTATTTAAAAAATTCTCCGCAGCAACAACAACACAGATTTTCGCGTTCAAATATCACAGATGAGATGGAACGCAAAATCTCGGTCGCTCGAATAATTGTAAACGACATTGTACACTGGTCTGGACCGTGTTTCGTGTCCGTGTATACGCGCTTCCGCCCGTTCGTCTGTCTTCATTACCTCAGATCTCTTAGCGACAGTTCCTAGTACTCTCGTCTCGACCAAGAGCCTACCGCGATCGCGGAGATCGATTCCTGTTGTTTAATTTTCGTTCTCGTCGAAAGATTTTCACGCCGAATGATTTTCATTTGGCGTGGGTCAATAAGACATTGATTGCGCGGGCCACGTATGCCGGTTGAATTTTGAAAGACCACCATTCGCCCGTGTTGCGAAAGTGAAATTTTCCGGGAAAAGTGTTCTCGGGATTTTAGGAAAATATGGCACGGCTGTCGCTGCGAACTGGACGCTGACAATAAATGCAGTGGACATACTCATGCGAAACTTTGAAGATGACCTGAGTGTCGCTTACTACTTCGTCGGATATTTAACAGAGAAGAGCGATACGATTTTAATAATATTCTTAGAATATTATTTACGACGATAAAATGAATTTAATTTTAACTGTACAGTGTCTTTTTAGACAAACGGATATCGAAGTATCAAACATAATTTTTGTTTGAATATAATGGAATTCATTCTACGGCAACCATAAATGAAAAGTGTGCCTCTACAATAAATAGTACGTTAGGGATAAATAATTCTCATTGAAATTCATTGTGCCTCACAGATCCCAATGAAACGTTGCCAATGCATTACTGCAAAAATCAATTCTCCAATCTGTACAAAGTGCGAACGATACGGCAGCGAAAGTGTTAATCGAACGAGATCGCTCTTAAATAATCAGTGGTGAATGGTTTAATAATCAACGAGCCGTGTTCGAGGACTCAATAATAAGCAAGCGGCTGATAAAGGATTCTTTGTTTTCGCGAATGTAAATAGACGGGGCGAATGAATAGAAAACGATTCGACGGGATCTAATAATTCCGTTGGAATTCTCCCGATAGAATTGTCCGGCGTCCGACATTTCGAAGCTTGAAAGCGTTATTTTTTATTAGCTAACAGATAGAATGGGGTAGAGGCAATCGTACAGCGCCGGATCAATGCAAACAGCGAGTTCGCACATGTCGGGAATACATTTGTTAATATTTCATCGTTCTCTTTTTCGCCGAGGCGAAATAAAGTTTTCGACGTACGCGGCTCGTGCGTTTCATTTCCACTATTGCACTGACTACGTAATTTATGAGTTGTACGAGGTAATTCGGCCTTCGCTGGAAATCGCGCTAACAAAAACGTTAAACGCTGTATAACCGTAATCCGAAGCGCCAGGAGCTTCAACATTTTTTGCTTTCTTCGAGCATCAACATTTTTACGGTGCTAATGGGACTAACGTTTGTACCGAAACCGGCTTTTGGAAAAACTGGTTTTCAAATTCCGGTATTTCCAAAAGTACCGGTCTTGGAATTTTTATGATACAAGACAAAATGTAATTATTGATATTATATATAAAATAAAATATAATAAATACCATTATTATTTTTCAGTTTACTTACTGCGGACTTCGTATAACCTGATCAAAAAATAGTGGGTAAAACTGTATATATGAATTTCATGTGCCAGGAAATATACAATGTTCAAACAATGGATAAAACAATGTCACAAAACTGTACATTCTCTGCCATAGAAAATACATGTAGAGACAGTTATCCTAAACAGATTTATGGTCGGGCTATGCGTTGGTCTTCTGTATATGAGATTAAAAAAAATATATGACGAAACAGAATACACTCTACACAATAACTAATAAATAAAAGAGAAATAGAACAACTACAATTCGTAAAATTTTTCGGTCGATCTAATATTTATAGAACTACAAAAATATGTTGACAAAGAGAAAATTAAATAACTGAAATCCGTCGAACTTTTTCAGTCGGTCCACATTTATAAAAGTACGAAAACATAACAAAATATTAACAAAGTATGAATTATAAATATTGAGTTCAATTAATATTTTTCAAGAAATATGATTGTAAAGAATATAAGATGGCCATTGAATTGTCATTGGTCAGTCTGTGCGCTGGCAAATAATTTCATTGATGAAGTCATTAGGAACAAGAAAGAACTCTTACAAATAATAAAAAAAATATAATATGTGTGCATAAAATGTGAATAAATTCCTTTTTAAAAATACCAGAGAGTCCTAAAAACGACACTGTACGTCGGAATAGCAGCTGAAATCGAATCAACAGAAAATTAAGACTTAAATCACTCGTCTTTCCTTTGTTAAATATTTTCTTTCGTGTCCCGAGAACCGACTTCGAGGAACGTGTCCCGCATACGCGCCCGCATAGTGCCGAACGTTCATCGTTTTAACCGGGAACCGCCGCGATCCGTTGTCCGTTGTTCCGTTATTAAAGCTACGATTTAAGAATAAGCCACTCAGGGAAGACGATACTTCGTCGGCGCCGAATTAACCGAGAAACAAAGCGTACCATCTGCCGGACCAACCTTGTATCGATCGAAATTTTAACAGATTTTCTCAAACCTCTCAGTCCAACACTCATTCATTGGAATCGTTGGTAGACGACGATCAGTATCGAAACGATGACCAGCAGACTGGACTCCTGCCGATGATCCGAGTTTGATCCGACGCTGATCGTTGGCCTCTTTTTGCCGATCCTCATAGTCGGCACCGGAGTTGCCACTGATGGGTATCCCAGGTGACCATTGATCGTGTTGTCCACGGACAGAGGTCTGTTCTCCATTTTGTCCATCTCCGCCGAGCCGTAAACAATTTCATCCTCCTCGTCGTAGAACGACGGCCGGACTACCGTTGGCGTTTTCGCCGGCCCCGAAATCTCTGCAAAGTATACCAATCACAATATTGCAATTTAGTAAATGAGTCCTTTTGAAAGCTTTTTTAATCATCAATTCCAGAATCAGACTGCGGATCTTTATCTATATAATAAAAATGAAATGCTGTTCGTTGGTCACGACATCACGTGAGAACGGCTAGACCGATTTGGCTATTTTTTTTAATGTTCGTTGTAGTCCGAATCAAGTGTTTAGAGTAAAAAAAATTGGAATAGTTGCCCGGAGACATGATAATTCCGGATAAAATGAAAGTGCTTTTTTCTCTGGGATTTTTCTATAAACTGAAGACCATATATAACTCACGATACGAACGACGAATATGCTTAATTCTGTTTTTTGTTTTGTTCGTTATGGTATTGAAAAAAATTCAAGACAATTACAAAGGATATTCGGAAAATTCAGAAAAACTGCAAAAATCACAATATTTGAAACGGTACAAGTAGAGCAGCTTGACATTAATAAATACAATGATCACTCAGAAATACGTTTTTTTCTCATTTTTACTTTGACAATAATTATAACTTTAAATTACCAATAGCTTTTCACAAATTCACAAACGGATCACAAACAAATTTATTGAAATTTGGACGGGACGACGTCTATCGGGTTAGCTAGTGCAAAATAACAATTGTCTGCGTCGTTTGCAAGAAATAGAAACTCATTTCAATGTTATTTCTTCCATTAATGATTTCAATAGAGAAAAAATCATATATTCACATCTTCAATTTTTGTGATTTTACAACAATTTTCAATTTCATCTACTGAATTTTCCTATAAATACCCATATGGATCCGACGTCTATTCATAACCAAATCTTCCGACAGGCGCGTCTTTGTTTTATAGGACACTTGTTCCAATTACTGTGCCATTTAGATAGCTTGATAATTCAGACATTGATCATTCAATTTAATTAAAGAAATAAGTATAGCGTATTTGACAATTTGATATCACTAATGTCTAATATCTAACAAGCGGTGAATACATCTCATAACGTATACAGTAATGTGAATTAAATCCGATCGAGTTTAATCAGACTAATGATGGTAATCTGAAAATGATTCAAAAGATTGTTTCAATATCTCCATTGTAACACGCTGTTTATGGAAAATAGAAAGCAGATTTAGCATCACTGAATTATTAAAACGCAACGAAGAAAAAACTTTAGTATAGTGGCGCGAACCTTCTGTTTTGCTTTTAGCATACTAAAACTCGCAGAAGAAGTAAATTTCTATTTAATTCCAGCTTTTATGAATTAGTCTATGGAAATGCGAATTTGCATGTACATTCGCAGGGTACTTACTGGCTATTGCCCTTTAAGAAAAGCGACTTTGTTTAGGAACGTTTCTAATGAATGTTAAACAATTTTCTTTTCAAATATTTTAATAATATTTAAAATGTTAATGTGACGATAGTCTCGAATTTCGACAATGACTTCACGATCTTGTATTGTATTTATTAATGTTTGATCTAAATGCATAAAATCCACAGACTAGATATAAAATAAAATATAAAAGAATAATATTATGAATATTAGTGGCACATAACAAAAGAGAGTTAGGAATGTTTCATACAAATTTTACGCAGAACACATATTGTGTACACTTATGACCGTGGTGAGAGCAATATGTGTTCAGGAAAATTCGCGGAAATCCGCAAAGAATTTCAGATCTAGAGTCATTGCATGAAAGTGTACATAGACTGATTAAGAATACGTATGAACAGTGGGTAGCTAGTAGCCATATCAGTACATTAAAATTGGCAAGAGTTTGCAGAGTCTCTATACCCGAAGCATAATTCAAATAATAGTAATAAAAGAGCTTAAATAAATAGTTCTGTCTTAAATAGTTCTGTCGGTGATTCACCATTATTTGTTGCTTGATAGATTTAGTTTCTTGTTTGAGATAAACTTTTGCACCGCTCACCCGTCTTCTTAGCATTCTAACAATGCGACAGGTTACAAACACCGTCGCGAAAGTTTTATCGTCTTTCTGAGCGAGTGTTCGTCACTGTCCCAGATTATTCATTCACACACACGTTTTCTGTAAATCGAAACAGAATATCCAGCCATTTTCAATAAAATCGACGAAATCAATAATTCAAATATTTTGAGAATGTAAAAACAATGTTTAAATTCATGATTAATTTTATGAAAAGTAGACAGATTCATAAAAGAACAAAAGTCACCTTGTTTAAATTATTCAGCATTGTTATGTGACATGTGCGACGTAAATAATTCAATTTTGTTAACTTCATTGTTTGGATGATATAACTTTATCTTTCAGTTCACTTAAATTTTATACGGAGTATTGATTTTGTACGTTTGATAATTTTCATATGATCTCATTAAAATAATAAAAATCACTGTGCGTATAGTGAAAAATCTGTAATATGTAAAAAATAGTCTGATTGTATTTCTTCTTACATTAGCAACAAAAATAGTGTGTTTAATTAAATTATATTAAAATGTTTACGAAAATATACAGAAGATTTAAAACATAGTCTAAAATAACTTGTGCACTCTACTATAAATGCACCAATTCATAACCTTGTGATTATTGCTGTAAGTAGAAGGAATCAATGATATCCAGGCTGTTAGCGACGTTAAATTTTATATTGTATAGAGAACCTTTCCCGTAAAACGATATCTCGTTCGACTTTTCCACCATCTTTTTGTTATAAAATCGGTGGTCAGAGAACAATAGTGTAGCAGTTAAAAATCAAGGAAAAATATAAAATATATTGTCCGCGTGCGGAGCATTGTTATCGAGAAAATGATATTTAATCTCTCGTCGGGCACACATGCCTCGAGTACAGGTGGCTGATGTGTTTGACCATTGATTAATATATCTACAATGTACGCAGTGCGCTATTATCTGTTTCCCACCAATCTTACCGTACCCTAATTATCAATTTACGTCAAGTTAACGTGGTAAACCAGTAATATCGAATTACCCTCCACGATTATAAACACTGAAGCATAAATAAATCATATATGTATGATATATATATATATATATATATATATATATATATATATATATCATACATACAATTAAAAACAATTTGAAACATAATAATAAGCACGCAAAATAAAAATACAATTTTTCCAAATATTTTGGAACAATAACCGCATAACGACGCGTAACCTAATTCATAATTCATATAACGATTTTCCAAAACGGCATGTACTACAGCGAAAAATGACATAAAACATGTTGAAATTGGTATACAAACTGTGAGCAAAGTTTTGAATCTTAGACTACAGTTCTTTTCGCCTTTGCTCGTGACACTGTGAACTGTGACTCACTGCCAATTCGTCTGGGTCCACTTCGCTCGTCGTTCATTGCCATAGCAGAGATCAAAGAAGCCGACGCTCGTTCATTTCTCGGTAGTGACTAGTAACGGCGACACGTCGCGAAATCATCGTAGACGCTCTCACGATAAACGAGAATATACGAACCAGAAGGGGGTGAGAGTGAGAGAGAGAGGGGTGGTCTTGGTATCACGAAACGGCATTGATTCCCAGGACGTAATCGGGTCTGAGCTTGTCGTCGGTGCTCGTGACGATTTACGAAGGAGGAGAGAGCCGCGTGCGAGATCCTTCAGCGGCGAAGTGCTTTGGGTCCCTGTCTCTCCCCGGAGTGCTCTGACCTGATTGAAAGATCCCGGGGATCGTATGCGAATAGATGAGGATTGACCGAAAGAAGGCGAGACGACTGCTCTGATATCGTCGCGAAATCCTCGGAGGTTTACGGTGGCAAAGTGAGGATGCTTGTAAACGCGGGCGGCCGTGTTTGCTCCCGCGAAGGTAGGATCCTTGTTTCTATGATAGGACGATCAGTCTTCGGTAGAGGAGTGCTGGCCGGTCGTGTGGGGTCGGCCCCGGGACACCGGAGCAACAATTTCCACGCGGGGCTTCCGCAAAGACTCGTTAACCTACCGGCTCGTTACGTATCAGCCGTGAAATAACACCGGCCCGAGACGGATTTCCGGCGCTAAGCGCAACAGCTATCAACCGCTATGTTCCGTTCCGTTCCCTTCTGCTACCAACACGAACCCTGCTCGCTTAGTTCCACGTTTGCCTCGTTTGCCTCGCCTCGCCTTCACTTGCTCGCCTCGCCTCGTTATCGCGAAGCCTTTCGAATGCTCGTGAATTGTTCACTCTTTCATTACCCAGGACGGTTACAATCGCGTGCCCTCCTCTCCCTTAACAACCGACGACGGCTCGATGCTTGCTAAAGGAGAAACGTCTACCGAGCTACTTACACGTCCTGGCCGCCCTTTGTTCGCCCACATTCGACAACTATGAATATATAGAGGAGACGGGCGACGAGGTCCTGATTATGTAATCCCATGAAAACCGGGCAGCTCGTTAGCCGATTAAACTAACCGGAAGATTTTCGGTTTTTCTTTGCCTCCTTGCTCATCACCGGACAGGATACACTGCGTTAACATTGTGCTGTCTAATAAGGATATGGCAGCGTTGTATAGGGTGACTGTACACCAGTGAATTATCGTTTTCAATGAGTACTACAGAAGGAGACTTTAATTATTAATTTTTAACAAACAGAAGATAAGTAGAACTTTACTTTCATTCTTACTAGCTTTAATCGATGGAGAGGGTTCCATAGAAATCACCGACACGGTTTTCACCGACAACATTTCAGCGACTCCAGATTTGACCGACAACGATTTTAGATTAGTTGTCGGTCAAAATCGTCGGCCAAAATAGTCGTCGGTCAAATGTGGTGTCGGTGAAACGTTGTCGGTGAAAACCGTGTCGGCGAAATTTGTTTCGCTCATTTCCATGGGACCCGATTGAAAATAGTGCGGCTGTATATTTTAATTCGTCTCATAACTGTTCGGTTTTGTTCTTCTTCATGTTTCTCTTAAATTCATGAAAAGCATAGTAGTGAATTTTCAAAAATATTCGTTAGAGTCGGAAAAGCGCACAGGCGGCATTCCTGAAGGATTAATCACGGTGAATTAAAGATTGCACGCTGTACCCGATGTTTTTTTAGTTATTGTAACGGATGGATTTGGTAACAGACTGGGAAGTGCGCTGAATTTTGAACGCTGGTACCATTGTTATTCTTATTGTTGTGTATCGTAGCTGGACCTGGTTAGATTGCGGTTATATCGAATGCCATTGTCGATCGCATGCGACACGTACTGCACACTAGTTTCAATATGCTTTTAATGCATCTGACCGTTCTTGCGCAACCAAGTCATTCGGCCACACGCACAGTGCGAGCAATGGACGAATCATAAAAAATCTGATGTCTAAAACTCGAAGTCTACGTTAAAATTCTAATAAAACCACGCTGGTTTGAATATTACTTATAATTTCTTTAGTGAATGAGCATTACCTTTCAAGTTATTCAGTTTTCAAGAATAATTTGCTTGCAATATTACCAATTTTTTGTGTGAAACGTTTACGCGGTAATTGTTATTAAAGCAGAAAACTGGATCTGTTCGGAAACTGTATAATTGATTAATATAACAGGAAGAAATTATTTGCATACGTTCACACATTTTTCAATCAATATCAAGCAATAACGTTCTCTCATCTGTTTCTATCAAATTTCATTCTCGTCACTCTCCCGATACAATAAAATTAACCTCTCATTAATCAGACCATTATTCTCTCGTTTCAACCTCATTTAATCGGTACTGATTTTGAAACAGTAGATGAGGTATAAAAATTAATTTTTGGAAAGAGATCCATCAATCATCTAAAATATGGAACAATATCATCGATACTGTGCATTGAAGATTTATCATTTCTTTATAAATAAATGTTGACTCTATTCGAAAAAGGCGACGTATTAATTTTTACATCTAATAACTTCATTATATGCGCGCACTTGAAAGCATGCGAACTGTACAAGGTGAATAATAAATTATAGAAAATGCGACTGGAAAGCAAAAGATACGGCCGCAACATGTAAATAAAATATATTGACGGAGAGTACGCACACCGAGTCGCTTTAGAAATATTTCAGTGGCATATACTCACCATATAACCGAATACTGCTTTCAACGTCGCCCAGGGAATTTTTGGCCACGCACTTATACGTTCCCAAATCGTTCTTCTGAAGATTTCGAATAGTCAGTACCATCTTGACTTCAAACTGCGATTTGGCCACTGCTTGCACGTCGTATTGCTGGCTAGCTACTATCATTCCTGTAGGAACAGAAAATTGTAATGTTTCGATATTAATTTACATTTATTAAAGATGAATTATGTTTTAAAAAAGTTTTCACTTAAAATTAAAAACTACAAAAATTAATTAATTTCTTATAGTTTGCAACACGTTTGTAGGAAGTTTGGATACACACAATTGAATTCTTAAAAATGATCAGTATATTATCACTTTTATAATGTGTACTACGAAAATAAGGAGAGTTGACCAACCTCTGGTCAGACTATTTTCATGGCCACTGTGAAAAAGATCTTTATATTACTATATGTAATTTAATGTACTTATTTAAAATATGAAATTACGAATGAAACAACTATTGCGATATAATTCAACTATTTTTGAAAAGCATGTGAGGATTAATGAGAACTATTCACACCTGTTGCTTTATTAAACTTTTGTAATGCGATTAAACATACATTAATTTATATGAAAAAATTGCAAAATCGTTTTACCATTATAAAATCATAGAAATTCGAAATATCTATCGTAGAGTAAAACTGCTGCAATATCTGTATTCGTGACAAGTAGAAATAGCAAGCAATAGTCGGACAACTGGTCCGATGTACTCGTATGCGAAAAATATTTAAATTCAGTTCTCTCGAAAGCGAAACATCACGCTGGAAAAAATTCTATTCACCATTCTCCATTTATTTTTACATGTAAAACCATCTCGTTTTCGGTTGTATCGCGAAGTACGCTCTATGATTCGTAAAGTCGTCACGTATGTGTTAAATTGAGCGGAAGTTAACGCAGTATACCAGATATCACTTTAATCGTGGAACCTGAATTTTCCTTTTGCATGAAGTTTCACTTCTTTTTATCTTCTGTTTTAGTGTATTGATCAATAAATAGACGTGCGCGAATCTGTAAACTATTTTTCCGATAGAACGTATGATCAATAAGAATTAACCAGTTTTGTTTTTTAAGTTCTAGCCACTTTCACAATTCGATTGTAAGACATAAAATTTATACTTCAATAACAAATTGTTTCATATATAATTTCCCTTTTTAAAAATATATATTATACACCACGTTTTGCAGAACAATTAATATAAGAGAAAAAGAATGTAAAATATTTTAACACGACTTTTGACATACAAAAATTATTAGAAACTTGAGGTCTATGTAACCTTTATGTTGCAACTAATGTAGACAATTTTTATTTCGCATAAAAATCTATTTACGAATAGACACACAAATAGAAAATAGATTCGACTAATTGTTTTAAAACTGGCATAAATTATGATTGCCATAAAATAGTTTTCTACAATAATTTCGACTCGAAAATAATTTCCTCTAAGTTAAGAATGGAGACACGCAGTATGTAATGCATAAAGTGTTTGAAATAAAATTTAATATACGCGCGTATACGAGATCGTTGAGAATATTGAAAACGAGCTGGAGAATATGGAAAGATGTATAAAAGTATGCGAAAATTCACTTCTTAAACGCGCGCCGGGTCTCCTTATTACACTCCGAAACGAGCCGCGTGTGCGTGCGCGTATGTACGCGGGCCTATGTACGTGTATATACAAAACATATATATCGTATACACACACACATACACATATATACAGGTATACGGTAGAGAAAAAGGGGCGCAGGATTTTCTGTGCGAGGTGAAAATTACATACGAATGCATTGGGACGAAGTACTCTGAAGAAGTTGCGCTAAAGCGAAAGCATGTCTACTCGTACGGGCTACAAACTGCTACGAGAATATATTTGCGAACGGCCGGGAGTAATTCACTCTCGCATTTGTCTACAAATTTTTTGCGAATTCCCGCGAGGAAATATTAAACCTGTTAAAGAAAAGCCGTGTTTGCTCCCTGTCGCAAACCTTGACAGCCGTTGTGAAACACTGCCCTGCAGTTTGCTTTAATCGTGTTAGAGACCGAATTCGTTAATGTAATTTCGCATCGGAAAAGTCCACTTCGAAATTGAATGTTCTGCTCTCGATATGATTTTCATGGTTCGCATTGTTTAATGGTTTCCTAATGAGTAGACTGCGGAGCTTTTATTTTGAATTATATTTTAGAGCAGCAAAGCATTTTTCTGTAAACAACTGCACATTACAAATTAATGAAAGCAGAAAAACGACAGAGAGAGCTGGAAAATTGATAATTAAAACAATGAAACGTGTAGAAAAATTGGTAGGCGAAAGTGAGTTTAATTTTACATTTTTGTGATTGAAACTTTTATATTCGATCATTGTATTAGCTCTAATAATTTGTAGGGTCTTTGCGTGTGTTTCTTAAAGTTTGTAACTACTGTGAAATAATTGTAACAAGTGCAAACTGTATTGTAGTGTCGCCAGAGAAGAGAGAGAGAGAGATCAAGATTTGTGTCCCCACTTCACCTTCCCCTACTACGACGTTATTCCCCTCAATTTCCTCGATCTGGCAACGAAAGTGGCACGTTCTCTATTTTCAATATCCAGAGAATTTGTTATTGGCGATATTTTTCAACGTTGAATTTATGTACACGCACAGCGAATGTTTCCGGAAGTGATATATGGCTTTGTTCAATATTTGAAAAGATTGTTATTGGCGGAAGACAATTCAGATGCGAATAAATCGCCAAAAATGTTACAACATATGTTGGTAGGTATATATTTTAAATATGCAAAAGAATATGCATAAAACATTCGTTAATTAAATATCTGTATTATAACGTTAATCCCATTTATATTTTTATAAATGTATCCCTACTCGCTAGGTACAGGGTGTCAAGAAATGTTTGGTCTCGGCAAGCATAGGCGTATTCTACATCTTCGTAGTATTGTATTATACGCATCATGAAGATAAAAAGTGTTCCCATAGTTCCGATAGTTCCCAAAAAGGAGCCCATAGTTCCTTTGACACTTTTTATCCTCATGATGCGTAGAATGCAATACAATAAAAAAAATTGACCTTGAAATTCAATGTCAAGGACAATTTTGCGGCAACTTTTTTTACAGATCTCCATCGATCCGAAGATGTAGAATACGCTTACGCTTGCCGAGACCAAACATTTCTTAAGACCCTGTACACAAGCTGTGTGAAAATAGAAATGATTTCTATTGCAGGAAGTACATTTAGAATATGGAAGTATTACAGAAACTAAGTTATCTATCAATTACAAACGTTATTAACATGCTCCATCGATAATATTAGGAGCGAATGACCTTTTATCTAATATGATTTAGAGACGAATTGTAATTTTATATTCCTGCCTCATAGTGCTTAATAAAGAAACGTCAATTTGAAAATGTTTCCTGTCAAATACTTACTGATTGCAATTGTCGTTCAAATAAGTCAAAACCTAAGAATAAATAATTTAACTCACTAATTTGGATATCTATTTTAAAGTTTCATGTCAATTTTGCGATTATTTGTGTGATAACCCCACTGGATATATACTAACAGTACCGTGTAATTCAATTTTTTGATTTGTCTTTAATTTGTTGATTTCACACATTTCTCGCCTGAGTAACGAAGAGTTGAATAACTGTTAAATAAATTGTTGTAAATTTTTTAGTTTTTTAGTTTTCCAACTATGCTAGACCTCCACCAGCAGACTAAGAACTGCTATGTTGAAACTTGGAACAAAAATGGGACAATTCGAAACAGAATCGATTAGTCGACTGTTAGCGAATGTCGGGGTTGGGTTGTAGGGCGTAAAGCAAAGAAACATGAAAGGTAGAACGTTGCGGCAGGATTTGCTCGGCCCGGAAAGTACATGCAGGAGTCCTGGGCTACAAGCTGGAGATCAAGCGACCAACAGAGATCTCACCGTTATCCTTCTCCCAATAATTAATCGCCTTCGGCGAAGCCTCGACAAAACATTCCAGGGCTACGTCCGTGCTCAGAGGAGCTCCGACCAGTTGATTAGGTACCTGAATTACCGGCGGAACTGTGACACAAAATCACAGATACAGATTGTAGTCGGACCCACGCTGTGGGTGTTCCCCTTCGTTCACGGCGAAGGAGTTCGGTAAACGATCGGACACGTGCAATCACTATTACTCACAATGAACGTTGATAAAAATGCGTTTGCTGACTGCCGGTGGCACGCCGTTGCTGGCGATACAGAGGTATACTCCCATCTCGTTCCGCGAGATCTTCGTCAGGTTCAGCTCTTCGCCATCGGCCTCGTACGCCGAGGTAACTAAACAGAATGATAACTAATGTTATTCTTGCAAATAATAAATATTAGAAAACATGATGTTTTTATATGTGCACTACTTGTTTAGAAATATATATATTTGAAATGAATATATTTTTATAGAAATTACTATATTTTTTTGCATCATTTTGAACATTTCACAATATTTTGAAAATTTTTGAAAGCAAAATGACGACCAAGAACGTAATTAACAGAGTCGAAAAATAAGATATCATCAGAGTTTGAATATTAGCGCAAGATGAATCTGATTGTGATATTCTTATCACTGAGATATCTTTCTTACCCGGTGCAGTTCGTTATCAAGTAATTAAAGAATTACAGAATATCAATTCCGAGAAGTATTTAAATCTTCCTGCATATATCTGATGGTAATTTCGCGATTATTTTAAAAGTTCTTAAATTCATTAAATTAAAACAGAGAAGGTCTAATCCATGTGAATAAAATTCACGTGATTCGCTAAATGTGGAAATTACAGAAAATTTATTCAAAATTTTTTAATTTAAATATTAGAAAACTCTTCGTTCTATATTTTATAGTAATATATACACTGAATTGGTATTGATTATGAATTGTTTAAAAATGGACTAAAAAGAGTGTATAATTCATAAGTGATTTTAAAATTGTTTGTAGAAAAGGAAGAGAAATATTTTTACAATGCCATGAATAAGATTTCATTTCATTTTATGAAATTCGTGAAAATGGAAATACTTTTATGGTCCTCAAGATGTAAATAAGTTTTCCCACTAGAGTACAATTTATCGAGTTTTAAAACTCCAAACGCCAAGTAACAGTTTTAACGCCAGTCATTACTCTTTAGATTATCTTTGTCCAGAGACAAGCTTCATACATTCCAAGGCTCTTTTTAATTACTGAACTTCAGGTCATTGCACTTGAAGACATCCCTGAGGGAGAATGACAAGAAAAACTTGAAAGACAGTACTATTATTTCGTTTCTAATCTTGTTCTTCTCTTAGTGCGCAACCGCTGTAAACTTCGGAAAAAGTATCAGTTTTTCTAAAGTTGTAAATTGAAACTGCCATTTGCGCTGTGTATGCGTAACCTGCTGATAGCAGAAACTAATCATCTGCAATTTAATTATGCAACACATCCGAACAATAGGACAATTTAGTCTTGTAATCTGAGAGCTTCTAATTTTGTTTACAATCCCGAAATGATGTCCCTACGGAGCTTCCACCCACAATGCGATGAAATGCTGATACTACAGGGAAAATAATATTATTTATGCAGTTGGCAAAATTAGGAAAGTTGTTTAGCTCTGTTTCAAGGTACATTATTCGATTACAACCGGAACAATTAACAAAGGATTGAAGTTTTCAAATTGGAATAATAAGGAAAGTTGTCCATTTGGATAAAGTGGGAAGGATTTTATAAATGTGTAAATTTCTTTCTGATTAATGCAAAATTCATGAGAATTCTGTCTGAAAAATTGGTGAAACACTTTGACAGAAATTAATAATTTTCCATTTGAGAATTTAATTAAGTATTTATCAGTTGATACAAAATATAAATTATATTTGACATCAACATAATAATAATTTTATATGCGATACTGTACTAACGTATTAGAACGCATTTTTATTGTTCGTAAATAATCAAGAAATTCAAAAACGCTTAATATTTACACAGAGAGAAATTAAATGAACAGGTTTCTGGTTTTTGATTATAATTTATGTTTCCTGACCATGTAGAATGAATTCGTGAAGTTCATAGCTCAGTTACGCACATTCTCGATATAGTTATGTCAGCACAGCGAGGAGAAACATTATGTCAATATTAGTTTTCAAGAGAGAAGCGACGGATAATGTAAGTAAGAGAAATCACACCAAAACGCTTTCCCTTTTTCAAAAGAAATCAGCAGTCTCTTCGAACAACTTGCATTTAAATTCCGTAGAAAATTGCAGGTTGAAAACGAACTTTCGCCGCACTATTTGCTAACTGTTCCAACAGAAATCGCTAATTAATGAGTTTGTAAATCATAAATCATCGAGTTACGCTTGAATTCTCGGCGGGGTTGCATTACGTCGCAGATTCGAAAGCAACACCGGTAATTAGAGGAGTATAGGTAAAATATATTTTGCGTTTGAAGACTGAATGATAGATTGAAGGATCATCTGGGAACTGGCATCATCTAACTAAATTTTGTAACAGTACTGCTTAACAAATTATCTACCAGTTTTACTTTAATTTATCGAAATGGATAAAATTTCTTTCGTTCGTATTATTAAGTCATTACTTTGCCAATTTAATGTATGCAAATTACAATAAACAATTCGTATTACGTTCGACAAGCTAGAATATAAAAATAATAAAACCGATCTTAACTGTACTATGCAGGTTTTCCTTAAATAATTACGAACTAAATTACAATAAAATTGTGAATATTTAATTGATTGATAAATATTCAAGAAATAAGGTTACATACTCAAGTTGAATTTTGAAGCAAATTGAATGTAAAAGTTGTTCATATAATATAATTGTCTTTGTTTCTACGAACGTGCAACAATTTTTAAAATTGTTCAAATAACTTTTACAATAATGGTTTTTCTTAAAAAAATGGTGGGTCCACTCTTAAAGAAATTTTTTCTTTTGAAAGGAAGTGCTATTATCCATCACTGTAGACGAAACCAAATTGGCCTGCTAATTGAATTATGAAATATCGATGGTTTTAAGCACCGATTAAGTATGGATCCTCGGGTCCTTAACTTTTCCCGGTGATAGCCAATAATTATCGGCATTGTAGGCCAACAATAAGCTATCCCTTTCGCCGACAACTACGGACGGGCACACTTAGCACGTGGCGCAAGGGTTTCGCCGGCGCATGTATCGACGCCAGCCTCGTCGACAGTAGACTGAAATTTGCCTGCGATTAGTAACACAATGCTGAAGTGAATACTAAGTACGTCGTTTAGCTCGAAACACCGTGGAAAGGCGGGGGCGGCTGTGACTGTCCGTTTCTGCCTATCAAGTGCGCCGCGATTTTATGGTCACCGTAGCCGAGAACCGTTCGTTCGTTTTCACCGACGCGACACCGTGTTTAACAATTTCGTTTTACGCGTATCATACGTACGGACGTTGCCGAGGGGGTTTATTGCGCGCACCGTTTCAAGAGCGCAGTGGAGCTGCATGAATAGCTCCTAATATTGTTGAAGAATGAGCTGCGCCGCCCGAGAGTATCTAGTTCTCTTTTTCCCCCGTTCGAGATCACACGTTGAGGAACTACTCGTTTCAGAGAGAAACGCCAAAAAGACAACGACGCACAGTGGTCCGCATTGGAAATTTCAGTGACGTTTCGTCTGAACATCGGCCTTATCCAATACCTATTTCAGAGGCTAGATCAGGATTTTTTATAAGAATAATTAATAAGTCAGAAATTTCGAGTTTTTACAGTAACATTGACATAACTCTCAAATATATTCTCCATTTTTTCTAAACCAAAATATTAATAAATGTCAGAGTTATTCTATAATAGATGGAACACTATTTCAGGATGAGGAGATTGAAAGAATTCAAAAAACAACTATCGGACAATATAAATTATATAGGCATAATATATTTAATAAAATATTTAATAGGCAAATATTGTTTCATATTTTTCAGATAAAATTTAATTTCGATGTTCCCTATAGTTGTACCAGAAAGTGATTCAACACTTTGATCAGTGCTGCGAATTCTTTTTATCGATTGCACGGTTTCACTCATTACGTTGGCACAACATCAGGGTGTTATATTTACGTGTAACTGTTGGAATGTCTCTTAAAGCTACAAAAACAATGTTTTTGATCTTCGATTTCAATTTATGGTTTCGCGATCTCGTATGATACAGTGTAGCAACTCATGAAATCGTAAAAATATTTAGCCGCGGCACTCGATAGGAAGAGGCAAATAAACGATTAAAGTTTAATCGTTAAACGATACACGGTCCGAACAGAAATGCACGATGAAATCGTTTCGCGCTAAGAGAACGCTTGGACGGCGCAGTGCCGGCGTCGCCGCGCTCGGCAAAAATTTTCAGCAGAACGGGCGGATAATAAAGTGCGAGTTCAAGCGTGCAGGTAAGAGGAAAATTTTTCACGAAAGCACTGGGAACGTGACCCATAAAAACACGGAGTTCTATCGATTCTTCGCACGTTTACGAAGTGTTACTTAACAATTTCTGAAAAGTTACGTTGCCCGCAGGCAGTTCGAAGCGAGTCTGTGCCGTCGCGGGGAACAGAGTCTGAGAAAGAGCTGAGGGAGGGTTGAGTGAGGGTTAAAAGAGGGAGGGAGGGTCGAGTTAAAAATAAGGAAATTAAAATACCGGGTGAACGCAGTACCAGACTCCACGATAACATAATTACATATACCATAACGTATTGTCGCAACAATGTGGCAGATCGACAATATAAATCTATAAGAATCTTTTCAACTTGTAACGGGGGATGTATTTATTTTAGATGATCGAGAATTCATTCCTTATTTTATCCAAAATGTTCACTTAATTTTCGATGATGATTTTCTATATTATTCTATACTTCATAAATAATTCAATTATTCTTATTTCCAACTTTTAAAAATTTAAACATAAATATATTATATCAAAAATATCTGTGTTTTAGGATTTGATTACTTTAAAAGCCAATGCTAAAACATCTGTAAAATGATCAAGAACTAGTTCCTTATCTCCATTTTTCTGACAAGTGTGTACAACACTTTTCTCGTCACTATATATCCGCGATGCATCACCTATATTAAATCTTACCGTGAGACTTCTGGTTCTGACCGCTTCCTGCAAATGGCTGCCGAATTATAATCTTCTTGCCGTCTTCTCTGCGCCAGGATACGCGGGGCGATGGCACGCCTCTCGCACGGCACGTTAACCTCACCTGTACGTGTTATGAAACCAGAATTATAAAGAGAATTGACTTCGTTATTGCCGAGCGAGGCGTTATAACGCCGGCTTTCGCCCCATATAAATATCTTTGGAAAAATTAGAGCCGCGGGGCCGCATCGCGAAAAACGTATTCGCGCGGAAGACCATTCCTAACCGCTCGGGATTATACCCAGCTCTTATACGATGGAGTTGTTCCTTGAAAACTGCCTCGATATTATGAGCAATAAACGAATGATTCAGGGGATAGAAGGAGAATCCTCGTGAATCGGAATGGCTCGAATTTTGTTGCAGCCACCTCGCAGGTTTCATTCCCGACGCGACGACCTCGCAAACAACGAGTATACGATTATAGAGAATTTTTCGCCCAGTCCGTAAATGTATTTTGCAAACTTTCGCAGAACGTAATATTGAATTCGCCTCGACAGACTATGAGTACGTTTCAATCCGTTTCATTTGCTTACAGCAAACAATGGTAATGTTGGTGAGAATACATTTGCGAAGGCGACCGAGAAGGGTAAATAAGATATTTGTCAATAAAATAATGTCAAAGTTGTTTCGTCAACTTTGTGCTCAAATGCGAAAGAATGGAATTCAAATTTGTCTGGAGAATCAGATATCGAAGTGTACATTTTCATTAATAAATTAAATAGATTGTGTACTCCGTTTTTAACGCGTCCATTATTTTATCGGCTCGAACCAGAACTGTGTACTATTGATAATATTATCCATTGTATTAATTTTAATGTTAATGTAATTCTCCAAAAGGTTTTTCGTAACCCACGCCAATGGCTCACGAAAATATTCGCACACTTACAGTTGCATCGTTTAACGCGTGAATTACGAGGATGTAGATACACTGAACTATTTAAAACAATGTGATATCTATAGAGAAAGAAACTTCTTAGGTTGTGTCAGTGAAATGAGAACATATTTTACCGTGGTGGACAGTGCTCGCAGTATATTTAATACAAGCGCACAGCATCAGTGGGTGTATGTACAAAATTTAATGCATAGCACAGAACACTGAATTACTATGATGCAATTAATTACTGGACTACGGATCTTTGTGCAAAATAACATTTTTTCTGCCTCCGGTGCAACAAACATGTTCCCTGTTTTAATTATTTTAATATGTTGAATATAAGATAACAGTACATTTAAATTCTTCTAATTTTGGAATTAGTTTAGCAATTACTGCAATGCAGAAGTTCACAGAAATTTTTATTCTTTTGAGAAAAAGAACATCCACAGAATTGTAATTAAAAGAAGTTCTCTGTTCCATTGCAATAAATTTTAGTATCATTATTGAGTTCTATTAAATCGTGTAATTTACAAGTATTATTATAATTTAAAACAGTCTTTTTTATCAACCATAATGTTAACATGTTTTCGATTTATAGAGATATTTGCTTAGTTAAGCGATAACATATAGTGAACATTCTCCTATTACTAAAATTTGAGTGAAGAATAAATATTTTCGATTTCATCGTCGTTGGGAAATAAATATCTTTGTATCCACGGATTTTTAATCAAAAGTCCTTACACCTGTGCAGCCACGCGGTGATTAACACGAAACATTCAATTGTCAAATGTGTAAAAAGTTTTCCATGACTTCCAACCTGTAACTGCGAATTTTGCACCACTTTTAATCGTTTGAAGTTCATGTCGCCGTTAACCGATTTCGATGAAATCGGTAGCACGCATAGAACTGGAATATGTCCATAAACTATATTGTTTTTAAAATTTTTATTACAAGCCCAGATAAAAAAGGTTGTACGCTGTATTCACAATTTCGATCAATTGCAATTTTTCCATAACCTTTTCGTCATGTAGTAAAGCGATACATCCAACTTCCAAAAAAGAGAAAAGTGTCCAATCATAATAGAGTTCCATGCCTTTGGAAAACAAGAGAAATTCAACAATTTTTTGAATATATAAAATTATGTTTCTTTAAGAAATAAATGTAGACATCTTATCGTACGATAATATTTTAATGGTGTTTTCTAGAAAATTAACTTAAATATCTTTATTTAGATGTGTGTCAATGTTATCAGATTGCTAATATTATAAAAATGTTAGTTTCAAGGGTAAGACTGTTCTGTATAAAAGTATAAAATTATTTATTTTTTTAATTTTATTTTTAAAAAAAGCGATTTGCATAAAATATTTTAGATCTTATTATTATTATTTTAATAATAATTATTTAAGATCTTATTATTATTATTATTATTATTTTAATAATAATTATTTAAGATCTTATTATTATTATTATTTTAATAATAATTATTTAAGATCTTATTATTATTATTTTAATAATAATTATTTAAGATCTTATTATTATTATTATTATTTTAATAATAATTATTTAAGATCTTATTATTTTTATTTTTATTATCATAAAAATTGCTAAAACCTTGAATAACCACGTGTTTGTCATATTTATAAAGTAATAAAAATAGTGAGTTGTAGTGTTTCGAAATCTAACGTTAAAGGGTGTTCGATGAACGGTGTGAGCCCTTGTGCCTTTTCACAAAATGGTGAGTGGAGCAAGGTCTAAAGGAAGTTGCACACTGAAACGGGGTGACAAGTGATGCGACATACGTGTATCAGTGCGCGCGGAACAACAGAATGTTCATTTATTTGTACACATTAGCCTGTGATTATACGATACCATACACCCCGCCACTTGCCATAGCACCTCACCGTGCGTCATCTCCAAGGCAGTGTGACAAAGCGTGTTTATAGACAGAGCGTATTGTACGCCGGAGAATCTGCGCCCTATAATCGCATCTCTCGGTTCACGTAACGCGGTTCCAGGGAGCACTGGATGCAATTTTGCATTTGTTTCGTAGCCTGGCGAACCCGATACTGTCTTCCCCTAGACAAAGAAGTGACGAGCTGGAGGGAGAGAATGAAGGTCCCTTGATATGATGGCGATAGCAATTCCATTATGCAGAGGTATACCGAACCAAGCACACTTTCTGACATATGTTCACGAATCTTGCAATTTCAGCCCGGAAAGTATTTTTATTTCTGGAGGGTCGATTCTACAATGTGTCCTAGTATTCGCGATATGACATTGTTTCATATTGGACAGAACGTGCTATGTTGGAATGTTACAATTCTCTCTCCTCTCTTCTATACACAGCTTTGTATTATTAGTCATTTGACATTTTTGTATAGTCTCGTTTAATTTACGATTCCAATACTATCAAATTATTGACGCCTTGTATAAAATTCCCAAACATTCTAAGGAACTGGTTAATTAAATTCACCCATTTATGGTAAGAATAACTAGTCCCAATTTGAGACAGTAAAACGTTTAAAACAATCAAGCATATTGACATCTTACTTTCGACCTGCTAAAATTATTGAAGAAAAAACGATTCTATTACTTATAGACTATTTAAATTTTGCATAAATTTCTGGAATCTAGTCATCAGCAAGCAGTTCTTAAAATTTGATTTAAAAATGTTATATCCATTTCATTCAAATATAAGTACATTCGTGACGTCATTAAAATTGTAACAATAATAATAATTACAGAACTATAGCGACATAGAGCGAACCATAAATTTCCAAAAAGCAGATTGTGTATTGTGTTAATATGATACAAAATAAAATTATAATCGTGTACATGAAATTTTACAGTCGAAAACGCAATGAAAATCTCGAGAAATAAATTTTTACAAATGTTGTGAGAAGTTTAAATAGTGTATTCAGAAACCGGCCTCTTTATAGGATCTAAGAAGTCTTTTCAATGTTGGGATTTACTGTAATCTCTTTCGGAATAAGAAAATGTATATAACGCACAGTACCGCTCAATGGTATTTGAACTCTCGTGTCATACATATACACTTTAGAGGATAAAGCCAAATAATAGAGAAAATGAAAAAATAATTAATAATGACAGAATTAAAATATTCAGTGTTAACTTCCAATTATAAAATATTTTTGTTTGCCGAACACTTTTAAAATTTATTGTATACAGAAATCTATTAACATAAACTAATAAACATTTTTTAACAATTACTCCTGTTTGCATTCCTGTTTATACCTATTTAAGAAGTTTGAACATCTTTATCAAAAAACCTTTTTCCAATACAATATTAATCAGTATGCCTTGATTAAAATTGGAATAATTTCACTGAATTTTGTTCGTAATCGTGACGGACGTAAATTACTTATGTCACTTATAAAATTGCACGCAGCTGGTTACTCAAAGTCTAGAGTTTTCGCAACGAGCTTTTACGAAATTAAAATTTATGAAGCCATTCTATGAGACCTTGTGGGCGCGATTGTTAATTACTGTTGGACTTTCTTCTAGCTTCTCCGCTAACTTGGAATACGTTTGAAGTAAGTCCGTACAGTCTGTTGGTTAAAACAGCTTTTGATATTTCAAACATATTTTCAGTAATTCGTAGATGCATTTTAACATTAAATGCATTCTGAATTCACCTTTTTCATCCGAACCATTGTATTTCTTATTCCAATGATCGCTTTGTTGGTCGTTCTCGGCAGTATTTCTTTCGTATTACTACCTCGATAAACAAATTTCTCATTGAGCAAGACGCCCCTGAATGAAACGCATAAGCTGCTTGAATTTGTAATATACGGCGTGTCATTTTGCTTCGTGGTAAATCCGTCCCCCACAAGCAGATTAAATTTTCGTAGCTATTTCTTGAGACCCGGTTAACCTCGACGAAATTTTTAATTCCGTGAGGAGCTCCATTTTTGAGCTCGTATCTTCAAATTTATTCATTATTCATGCATTCGAAGTATGCTATTTTGGAAAAGACAAGTTGAAACCAACTCTTCACACAAGTGCGGCTTCTTGATCGTTACAGTGAATATTTTATAGAAAAATTAGCAATGGGGTTAATTTTCGTCCGTCAGATTTATCTATGCACGAATGTACTTTGACTTTTCTGGTAATTATTAATGGGATTTTCCTACAAATTGCGAGACACAAATAACTGCTACCAAATCTCATTGATTAAATTAAACACGGAATTTGACTGATATAGTCGATGGTTATATGGTAATATGACAATTATTCTATATTTAAACAATACTTCGAGTAAAATGAACAGAGTTAAATTTTTACATTTTCCAAGACCTGGAAATCTATAATCGGTTCGCTCTATATTCTCCGTTTTACATAATTACTGTTCAAATAGGGTCTTTCGACGATTATTCAAGTCTGAGTTCCTGTTCTATTCATCGGCCCGTTAATTTATATAATTCATGCACATAAATTTCACATTACTCATATAAAACTGCTAGAGACGTTTTATTAATTTCCACGGGTTGTAAGAGCGCTACAAACTTACGAATATGCTCTAGTGAAAGTAATTTAAGACACTGAGACTCTGTAATACACACTTATGATTTACAATTTCTGTAAGCTAAATTAGAGGCTTCAAAATGAATCCAGATTTATTGTTGTGCGATTCTTTCTTACCAAATTATACCAGTGTAAATATCACGATTTTTTAAAAATCAGAAATCCATTGTTTAAATATTTCTTGAAGCCACAATGCAATAATTGAAGCCTCTTCATAGTTAATAAAATTACTTCAGTACCTTTATTTACTTAGAACAGTATGTGGATACTGTTTTTGCGAGAAATTTTGTACTGCAATCGATAAAGGAACTTTTAATGTGACAGTTCTCGTGACAAAGTTAGCCAACTTTATGACGTGAAAATAATCGGATAATTACAACGTCGCGCCCATGAATCAAACCATGCTGCGACAACGAATATTGCAATTCCGACATTGAGCTCACTATTTTAATAATAAGAATCCTTGGGGGCCCTAGGTAACTAGAAATTCCAGGTTTACCATTCTAAGAGATAATTCACAAACGGACTTGAAAAGAACCTGTCCTGAAAACCCGATTCATCTTCCAGTGTAAGATAACGATCCCTGGAGACTAACAGAACAACAGCCAACGGATATAAAGACGGAGATTACCAGGGTCAACGTCTGCTTCGAAAACCATAAACAAGGTTGTCTTCCGACGGTCCTAGATGTTGCACAAGCAATTTTTCGCACGCATTCTTCGGCCTCGACCGAGCCCTACAGGACCATTACAAAGGAGATATACAATTTCAACTTTTCACGGAGAAACAATTGAAGACGAGACCATCTCAAACTATTCCACAGAACTAAAAGTTGATGTTGAATGTATTCATATTTATAATCTTATCTACTTCGTGCAAGATGCAATGTTTAAAAAGCAATTCATCAAAGAAAATGGTTAACTAATTAAAACCAAACTGCGAATTTTATTCAAGTCATGATTTGATCAAGTCACAATCAACATAATCAATTGAAATCACAAATAAGAAATCGCTAATTACAATAATTTAGTTCGCAAAATTATTTTCAATACTGTTATTTGGAAATAATATTGATTCATTTGATGTAACTTTTTAATTTTAAATTTGACAATAGAAATAAATGTCGTGTCGTGTGAAATAATATTTCAACTAAAGTCGTTTCAGAAGTGCCCAGGTCTGATAATCAGGTTATAAGATGTAATTTGTCGGAGAACGATTTTACAATTGTCTAAAATAATTATAAAATAAAACAACATATTATAGTTTAAATGATATTATTTCAAAATTGATCACAGGCCTGAAAGTAATTATTAGACAGCGGATCTTTATGCAAAATAAAAATGTTCTATTTGAATTACAAAAAATTAGAGTTAAATAGATATTTATTTTTTAATAGTATCTGTAAATTCTTCTAATATTTTAACTGTCTTAAATTACACTAGCTCATTTGTGTCATAAGTGCATAAAATCCGCTGTTTAAAGCGTAATTACAAAATAAAATGTTATTTGGAATAATATTTCGAATGATGTCGTTTCATAAGTGCCTCTTTTTTCTACAATGATGGCCCGTCTTCGGCCTCGGTAACGATCCTGTATTTTCCTGAGGCGTTCCACGTGGGCTCGCAGGGTCAACAGTGTTTTCCAATTCTACGAACCATCCGGTCGGTGACATTGAACCAAAGGATGTACCCGGAGAAGCGAGAGCCAGTGTCTCGAGAACAACCGGTCTCGGTACTTCGGCGAACGAAGTTCGTAGTGCGCGGTTTCCGGGTTAAGAGTATTAAAGTGTGTGCAGTGAGAAAATACGTCGGGAGGGCAAGTAGTCGAGAGAGCCGCTGTCAACCAGCTACTCGAGCACTTCGACTGTCCCCTGACGCCAGATAAGTGACGAACATACTCTTTACGTATGAATACACTCGTTCCCAAGCCATTTTTCAATAGAGAGTCCTGGAAATACAGTGGCACTACGACACCGAGACCCTCGGACTCTGTTTGCCACTTTTATTTCACAGTACTGCTAATATGGTCCCATAAACACTAATTAATTTCTTCACACTCAAAAAGTCTCTTCAAAGAGGAGTAACTATTTTACGTGTGAAACATTCAATTCGACTTTTTTCAAAAACTTAGATTAGTTCACAAATACGAAATAGTAAAAAAGCTTTGTACATGCTTGTTCATATTATAAGGTTCGTACATATATGGTGAAAGTTATTTACAATTCAGATTGTTTTTCAAAAGATTTTTGAAGTCTTGATAAATTTTGTATATTTATATGGCATACGTGCATTTTTATAACATATAAATGTATGTATATTTACAATTTTCGAAACAGTGAGTGTCGGGCGAAGTGAAGACAATTCTAAATGAATTAGCTGACACAGTTTCCATCGATTTTTCCTTATCGATTTCTTCTTGGAACGGGTTCTTATGGAACCGCTCCCAACGCTAAACCTTAAACTCGCTATTGTTTAACGGTAAACTGGACGAAACTTGATCAACGAAATCCGATATTCTTTAACCGAATGAAGGAAACTTTATCTTGTTTTGTCGAGCGACACAATTAAATTGCAAGAGTACCGCGATTATTCCAACCTCGCAATTTTCTATTTGCACCGGGCACTGTTGTTTTAAAATAACGTGTCCTTTCTTTTCTGTTGAATTTATATTGCTATGTGAATGATAATCTGTCGAATGTGTTTTAGAAAGTTTTCGTGAATTTGTTTTCTGTAAAATTCATAAAGTTAATTTAATAACTATAAAATGTAATACTGATTCTAAAACAGTGCTGATCTAGCCATAGATTCTACTGTGTCGTAACATTAAGTTTTATACTCGGATAAAAATGTATTTACTATTTTTTAATTGCACCTATTTGGAATTAGATCATAGTGATATTTGCAAAACGAACACATTTCTTTACCATTACACATTTGAATCGGAACCGTTCGAATATTTTCACGATTCCTTCGAAATCAGAATTTCTGATTCAAAGACGATAATAATTACCGGAGCGAGTAAAGTTACCGTATCGCAGTACACGGAGTTTTGAGCAGTGATTAGCTCGGTTTTAGCATTTCCGACGGAATACATTGAGCGGACGGATTTTCTCCGCGAGAGCTCACTTTGAGACGATCGTTTCCTCTATTCCGTCGTCTGGTGAGGTTCCCGTGAACGAACTTATCAATTTCGAATTAAGGACACAGGTAGGTCGCGGACCGATATCCTAAATCTGGGATGATACAGAAAACGAGTTTAAAAGTTCTAGCACCGTCTCATTGAAATTCAGATAAAGTACGAAACGTATCATGCGCCGCGCCGGAAAATCCCGTCACGCGACGAGATTTTTATAAACACTCGAGAGGAGCGAACGGTGGGAAAACCGCTCGATCGCGAGCGCTCGCCATTAATAACAATATTTATAGCCGAAATTAAAAACTATCGTTCGTTTGTTTCAATGGCTGCCGATACGGGGCGGTTAACCGAAGGCTAATTCACGGGTTCCGATCAGAATTGGAATTTTCATTTTTGATGAACCCCGCGCGCTCGGCTCGCAAACGTGGAGACATTATAACAACGAGAAGCCGGGACGAATATTCCTTTTCGAGAATGCGTTCAATTTTCCGAGTGAAATTCGGGATATTTAGACAATCGTCCTATGCAAATCTTTGCTGTCCCGCTTCTTCCACGCGTATTTTTCCTTTCGTTCGTTTCATTGCCGTTCCAATCAAACCGGCTTTCGTATCTTTGATTTTCATATCGTTTATGCTGAATATAAAACGCCTTTATAGTTGCACGCGGCTCGAATCCAACTTTTTCACCGGTTGAATTCGTAATGTCTGAAATTGCTAATGTATTCGCATTGTTTGGACAAAGTTGAAAGTATGCTCATTCATTTTTGGATATTCAGAGACATATTCATGAATAGGTGAAACAGAAAATTGTGCAGACATTTTAATAACATTGCTACATTATTTTATATCTATTCACAAAATTCAAAGGCAAAGTTTATTTTTATTTCGTCTCTGTTTCTGTCAGCTAGCTTAGGAAATGTGTATTTCACGTGGGGAATTAGACTGTTGATTTTATGATTTGATAATACCATTTGTTACAGTGTGCAGTGGTAGAAAGTGTTCCATGGAAATCACCGACACACATTTCCCGGGTCCCATGGAAATCACCGCCACACATTTACCGGGTATCATGGAAATCACAGACACAGATTTCACGAACACAGTTTTCAACGACAATATTTCACCGACTCCAGATTTAACCGACAACGATTTTAGATTCGTTAGCGGTCAAATTTGTTGTCGATAAAATTCGCTGTCGGTTAAAGGCGTTGGCGGTTAAATTCGTTCAAATCTGGAGTAGGTGACATGTTGTCGCCACAGAAAGCAGTGTCGCCAGATGAGGGGAGGGAGCACGAATTGATAGGAAAAAATTACAAAGCGTGGAGGAATAGTGTCGTAGAAAGCGAAGTTAGAGTCGGTAGACAAGTCTCGATCTGGTGACACTGGTGGAAACAGTAAAAGTATCTTGTTAAATAACAAAGGAATCGCTGAACAGCTTCCTTGGAACAGATGCGGACAATTTTTATTTTTTTTATTTTAGTCAACATACGAATAATAAGGAACGTTAGGGTTTATCTAACCGCTTAAATGTTCTAGCCACAGAGCGGAACCGGTCGTGGTTGTACGTTTACGCACTTAAAGATAACCCATTCAACTCGCTCGAAATGATAAACAGCGGTCATAAAGCACCGGGGCCCAGGCATTGTCTTTTACTTTCTCATTTTCCGCAGACCGTAAATATCTCGACTGATTAAATATCTTTGAACAGTCGTGTGTATAAGTTAACGTTGAGTCCCTTTTTTTCCGCGCGCGTCGCATAAATATTCCGTCCTTAAACGTACGGTATATTACGGTGAGTTACGTCGTCATTTCTCCGCGGCTTTTTAATTGTACTCGCGCGAAATTTAGTGGGCGAACTAGTTTTAATTACTGAAATTCACGGGGAACTGAATCCCCGTTGCATAAGCGTGCCCCCCTTCCCGGCTCGCAGGCAACGCAATCCATCTGACGCGATTGAAGAATATCGCGAAGAAGGGAATCTACACAGAGTCACTTTTCAAAGCACTTTAACGTTCGTTCCTGGGGAAACGTAATATTCCCCGGCACGGGTCGTAGTATCAGCTTTGATAAGAAAACCAGGAAACGAGAAATATTTACACATTACGCTACACATATGTCTCGGAAGCACCGCGATTCCGTGGATACGCACACGCGCAACAGGTTATTGAGACGCTTTAACAATATTCACGGAATATTCCTTTCCATGACGTTTGACTGAAATCTATGAGACTCTCGATCTAAATGTCGCGACATGTGTAGGACGTTTTATCAAAGGGAATTTAAATCTCGTGATTGAAGAGGAATAGAAGTACGATTTTAATACGCCTCGATTCTCCTCCGCGCGGATGTTGCAGACCGTTGCAAATGTCTTGAGTCAATGATAACTAGACTGCGGATTGCGTATATTTATAGAATACATCACTGGATGAAATACAAAATATAGATCATTTCAGAGCAATTAATGAACACTGTTCCGTTGTTTTTAAGGTTTTAAAATTATTTAAAATGGGGACACATTTTTATTGGACCTCTATCTCCCAGAATTGATAAAGACAAATTTTATTTTGCATGAAGATCCGTTGTCTAATGAAAACTTGACTATGTTTATCGGAAATACTTCAGAATCAAAAAATAAATTGTAGTAAAGTATGTATTGCATTTATAATAGAAAGAGTCTTTCTTTGTTTATTTTTTAGAGAACATATTAATTGGATTAATTTTTAATCGTAACTATTATATTATATTTAAATAGAAAATATTAATACTTTATTGAAGTATTAAGGTATTAAAGAATTCAAATTGATACTAATTTACCATAGCTTACAATGATTCATAGTAATATTGAATTTAATTAATTACTCACCTGTCCTCCTTCGCGAGCCATGACATCGCTCGATGTATCCTCAGGAATGAAATCAGGTGGCACAATAATTGACAGCGTACCTGTCTGAAAAAAATATTCTTCTTTAAACAATATTTAATAACTACAATACAAAAGTGTTCATTTTAATGTTCTAATTCATATGCGTGCAATGCAAGTACTCGAATTTGACATTTTCATTTTAATTTAAAACAATTTATTTAGTAAAAAGTCTATAAAATTCATGAGATCAGATATTTATATCGATCCTAAGTAAGTAAAAAAAAAACAAATTATATTTTTTCAGTTGACGCTTCATTTTCGAAAAAAAATCGAGATCGAAAATTCGGTGCTTACGCGTGCAGCTGAACAAGGACCGGCTGGCACGTCTGATCATGACCAACCAATTCTACTTGTGAATTCTGGGGCACGTGAAACCGCTGAACTTTCAATTGTAAAAATGAAGCGTCAACCGAAAAAATGTTATACGAATTTTTTTTTATTTAGTTTCGATAGTAGAGTTATCCCCTCTCATACTACTCATCCTGAACAATAATCAGGAAACAATTATCCCATTAAATAAAACTAATACACTGATGTTCTTAAATTTTCTTAATACTGCTTTGAATTGTAGGTACCCATTTTTATCATAAATGCAGAAAGTCTAGTAATATCAGAAGAATTGTATGATATTGTTATAATATTTTCATTCCCCACAAAAATCTGATATCTATTATTTTACCATAAGACTATGTCCGCACTGAATCAAAAACATCTACAATAAATAATGTTATTATATTAAATCTACATACTGTGTTATTTTAATAATTCACAGACGCAATCATTATTTTTTTGAAAAGGGTCTAAACAAAGACCGAAACGTCGAAATTAATATATTGCAAAAATGATTTCAATTAAAGTGCTCAAACCGGTACACATATAAAATGTAACAATGACAAATAAAAAGAAAAGTTAATATTTAAAAATATTGTTTAAATCCTAAATGCACAGTCTTTTAAAAAAAATTTTTTTGAATATTCCATTGTAATCCAGTTTTGCGGTATGTTGAAAATTTCAAGTCTCTAGCTCATCGGGAAGTGGTTTAAAATTCGTTTTTTTAAGATTTGACACGTACAACAACAACAACGACAAGGACAACGACAACGATGTTGCTTCAATGTGGACGTGGCTAAAGGATTCATCACCGAAAAGTAGCTCGATGACAAACCAGTGCGAGCCGGTATCGCGTAACAAGACCGAGCGTACAATTGCCACGCCACTTACATCCTGCGCGACGTTTCCGTTGTGCCGAAATTCGCG
Organism: Lasioglossum zephyrum; assembly: GCA_028455615.1. Taxonomy (NCBI): domain Eukaryota; kingdom Metazoa; phylum Arthropoda; class Insecta; order Hymenoptera; family Halictidae; genus Lasioglossum; species Lasioglossum zephyrum. The sequence continues at coordinate 18,054,994 of CM052326.1, read as the reverse complement.
GCGCGCGCTATATATTTTCCGGTTACGCACCGGAACGGGCCAGAATTTAATGTTAATGATACGCTTAACGGCTGCACAATGCATCAAGTAAATTTCCTTTCTTACCGAATCTCTAAATTATATCCGTACACATTACTCTATTCGCGGAGAGCGGGACTGAATAACGCGCGGAAGCCCCTAAATCCTGGCTGTATTTCGCTTCCAACTCCCTTAGCCCCCTTTCCTCCCTTAGTGGAAGCAGGAGCAACATATCACGGGGTTGTAAGCGACACGAGGAGAAGCAGAGGAGTGTGCCTGGGTGGTCGACGCCGTTGCCAATGAGCGCCGCGGCTTTTCATTAATTAACGACAAGTCGCGCGCTGCGATATAATAAGTAACACGGTCGACGCAGTTGTTGTTCGCGGCCCGTTCCACTGTTGCCTAACAATCCGCCGCGGAATTTTTCACCTCCGTCGAAGCAATCGCCGTTAACGTGGACCAGAGGGTGCGAGAGCGACGCCAAAGAGAGAGAGACGGAGAGAGAGAGAGAGAGAAAGAGAGAGAAAAGGGGTGGCTTGGGGGCAGAGTCTGGGTCGACGGTGGGGATAGTAAAGTACGAAACGTCGGAACGGATTCTCCTTTCTTCTCCCCCGGGGCTACGTTGAATCGCCCGCGAAACTGCTTGTTCATTACGTATTTGCAGCGCGATTTCTCTTCCGACTAAGGGAGATTTGAGTAGTTGACTTTCATCGGCTGCGAGATATTCCCTTAAGAACCGGCGAATCCTACGGGATTGAAAAAGTGTCTTTCGCCACTTCTTCAGCGTCTGAATTGTGCGTTCGACCTCTTTGTCGGACGACTCGCGAATCCACCGCTCCTCGTGATTGCACCGTAGTTTTATTTGCCGATAAATATTTCGCTACCGATCGTCTCGCTTCTCAAGGATTCCAGGCATCTCGTTGGACGAAGATGGAAAAGACCGATTGTTTCAGACTATCTTCTCGGCGTCGCCCGGTGTACGCTTATGGGAGTCAGCAGAAAGTTAATAACTTCTAAGGTAATCCATTTTCTAAGACCCCTCATACTATTTCAAACAGAACAAGAAGGTGGTTCGACTGACGAAGAAAAGTTAGTCATCTTTATTATTTATTAAATAAAAAACAGTTTGCAAACTTTTTATTGCAATTTAATATCGTATAATTGCTAGAGGTGTGCAAGAACTTGGAAATGTCGGGAACAAATTCGATCGGGTCGGACCGGGCGGAAGTATTAAGGGTTTCCCTACTTTCTTGCTGGTTACTATTTATTCTATTTGTTGTACTGTCTTGTACTCGATACAAGGATATTCTTGTATTTCTTGTATATTCTAGTATATTCTAATATATTTTTGTATATTCTTGTATATGCTTGTATATTCTTGCATGTTCTTGCATATTCTTGTATATTCTAGTATATTCTTGTTTAGTCTTATTGTATATTCTACTATATTCTTATATATTCTTGTATCTTCTTGTATATTCTTGTATGTTCTTGTATATTCTTGTACATTCTTGTTTATTCTAGTATATTCATGTTTTTAGTCTTATTGTGTGTTCTGGTATGTTCTAATATATTCTTGTATATTCTTGTATATTCTTGTATATTCTTGTATATTCTTGTATATTCTTGTCTATTCTTGTATATTCTTGTATATTCTTGTATAATCTTGTATGTTGTGGTTTATTCTTGTATATTCTTGTATGTTGTGGTTTATTCTTGTATATTCTTGTATATTCTTGTATATTCTTGTTTATTCTTGTATGATCTGGTATATTCTTGAATATTCATGTATATTCTAGTAACCTTCCGACCTCTATTTAGTAAATCGATGGTTGTAATTGCTACGAAGAAGTCCACTCACTCGGCCGAATTTTTAAAAAGTTATTCAGTTCTATAGACACTGTAGAAATAATTTCGTCCAGCTAGCAAGCCCGTTTCGACCATTATGTATCGCGCGTAAGTAAAATAAAACTGTGATACATAGTGAAGCTGTTGCGTGCACCTAACATCCGCACCGACCCTCCAATCAGAGTGCTAGCAGTTCCCCAGTGCCCCGAAAGAAGTGAACCGTCACCGGGGTAGAGCGAGGAATCGTAACGATCAAGTCATCAAGTTGCCGACAGTCGTTAACAACCCGCGTGGTGGGTCCATTCGCGAGCACGCTAACAGTCGAGATCTTGCGAGACATTGCGAGCATCGCTTATCAGCAAACAAGCTGTGACTAGTGTACCGTCGTAATTCCTCAACGAGGGGTTGGGAGAACGAAAACGACGGTGTGTGTGTGTGTGTGTGGGTGGTGGTGGTGGGTGGTTAGAGGATGGTGGAAGCCAAGTTCGGTCTGCGTCAGGACTTTTCCAGGTGGTCGTACGTCAAACCACGAAACGTCAGTGGAGTCAGAAGGACCTCGCCTTTACCCCCAACGCCGCTCCCCACCCTTAATATCTTTCCACTCCACTTACGGGTTAAGGGAGCCAGGCAACAGTCGACAGAAGCTGGAACCACCTGCACTGCGCCCTCGGCAGCAGGCGAGGTGTGCACGTAATTACGAGGATGTAATCCACGCTACGACAAAACTTCAATCGTTATAACCGAGTCGTCTCACAAGTCACCGAACTGCTTAAAACAGTCTCAACGAATACGTTCAGCCGAAACAAGGAGCAACGAGACGACGACGAAGCAACGCCCCCGACGATCTTGCTTCCCTAGTCTAGGCTTCACTCTCCCATCCTCTGCGTGACAGTTCGGTGACAGGCAGACACGTGCCCGAGCACGTAAACTTGACGGTGTCGCGGCAGTGAATTATGAAACTACGCTTCATTCCATAAATTAATTATTGCCTACTTGGGAAAGACTCAATCGAGTCTCCTGATAAATATACGTCTTAATTGCCGGAGACCCGATAGGCTTGTTTCGAAATTATTATGTTGATGTACTGGGGAGATTTGTTTGGAAGTAGTGGGTATACAGATAGCAGGTTATACGGGATCGAATCTGCCATTCATTGATGTAAGCTATTGATAAATCATTTGATACATCATTAACCCATTGACGTATAACGGGGTTAGAGTCGTGATGCAGATTTCAAACACAATACACTAAATAATGCTCCTTTCTTATAGGTCGAAATGAAATTGAATTTTTGTGTAATCAATATTTCGCATTAAAAATTAGTAAAATCATAACAATTTCTACATTACGAAATGTATTTCTGTTTAATAAATCATTGGATGGTCAAGTGTAATACAAGTAAATACACTCGATTTAATTATGTTTGTAGAAAACTTCTACTGTTATATTCGTGCCATCCTTCTGATTTAGATGACATCAAACACCGTACAATTAATTTCTAATATCCAAAATAATCCGTGGCACATGACTATTCAGTTGTTCTAGTATATGTACTAGATAGTTGCGTAGCTTTAGTGATGTAGTAAAGCTTTGTTGATCTGTACAATGAATCGTATTGTATGTATAGGGATTGCTGTAAATTGAACTAATCATAAATTCGGATAACGTAAAATCCAAGTATCATTGATTCAGAAATCAATTATTTGATTGAAGAATAGGCACATTAAGGGGATATTAATGTATTTTATTTGCAATGCAGATTTGACAGTAAGCTGCTGTCACAGTCGTATTTATAAAAGATTTTATGCGGTCCTCTAGGGGGATTTTGTCAGGGTAGAGTTAGGTTTCAGTTTAGCACTTTTCTTTCAATATAGTGGTAACATCATGATCGTTTTTAAAGTGTGACAGTAAAACCAACAATAAATTATGCTCTGCAAATGACAAGTTAAACATTTTAAGGAACTACTTAGTTGATAATGTTTAAACATGTATCGCATATTAGACGCTTGCTATTTTGCAACAAATAACGAGAGATTGCGGTGTTCATTTTGGAAAACATTGTTCGTGTGACTCTGATTAAACGAGGTTTAAAGGTTGAACGACGTTTTTAGTAGTTGATGGAAATAGAAGGCTTCATTTTAGTACCATGACCCTATAAGTTTTCATCGTCACTATTGTGTAAAATTTAACTGAATAATTTAATATTATTCAAATGCTGTTGCGAAATTCTTGAAGCAATAAATTATCTAAATGAACGGTCCAAATTGAGACTATTTTTAACAACTTCTACTTTTATTTATACTCTGCTTTTGTAGGTCAATCCAGGAAATTGCGAATTTGCATACAAATCAGCAGTCTAATTACGAATGAAAAAGTTGAAATCGATAGTGTTTTAAATAGTTTTGCAGGCGACTTTTAATCATTTTCTGTATGAAAAAGCAAACTGCTTTCAGAAAATCCGGAGAATATCCTGTTAAACTTGAATACGATGTGACAACGTCATAAGGATTATTCTGATGGACATGGGTATTTTTAATCTAGACCTGCCAAGAATTCTTAAGACACTTTACATATTTATAAAAGACTATATCCTACCACTACTGCTAACAATATTTTGAAACGTGTATTAAGAAAATTGAAAAATGTTTTCTTAACTATTACGCACTGTTCAGGTGAATATGAAAAACTATTAAATGCTTAAAATATTTTGAAACATGTCATAAAAAATTAATAGAATAATAGATAAAAATGATAAAAAATCCTTTCTATAAATATAAAATAATTTCCAAATACAAATTGATTCAAACATTATTTCGTAAATACTTCTTTCTTCTAAATATATCTATCGTAAAAATATTACCAAATCTTCTAAATTGGATGAATTCATTTCAATTCGCAGTGGCAAATTAAAGTAATTATGACTATAATTCTACAACATTTAGTTTTAGGATATTTAAAAATTATACGGTGGATATACTGAATCGGTTGAACTTTCTTTCGCCGAGAAAAAAAAGCAGCAAACGTCGTCGTGATGGCGCGGAAACTGGCAGGAAATGCAATTAACGAGAACCAGACTATTCGGAGATTTCTTATTATTCCATCTTCTTCTTCTGTATACCCTTCCAAACCATCTTATAATTCACTGTCACCATTTTGCCAAAAATATTTTTCAATTTTTATTACATTGCTAAATTCAGACTGAAATAACGTATGTATTGTAATATTATTATCATTACACGTAGTATCAAAACTTTTTATATTTAACTAATTGCTGCAATAATCACAAGAAAAAAAATTTTTTTCGAATTCCAGATCGGTAATCTGATTAGAAACAGTTTAGATTAACAAATCTAGTTTGTAATTTTCAATATTATGACTGATTCATTAAATCAGACACTTAATGGATGTAATTAATCATTCCTACAGATTGCCATAATTATTTCATGAACATGAACCTGCATAAATTGAATGTATATCTACGTATATATAAATATGTTTTATGTTCAATAAGTATTTTACTTATAATTGGCTTCTAGAAGAAGACAACATTAGAAACGTCCTCCTCTTCTTTAAATTCATCGATTTATATAAACTGTTATAAATTCACCTTTGTGTAAAACATTTTTGATTGTAAACTATGTGGTCACTAATGACCAAACTGTCAATGCGACCACATTAAAATAAACAATAACTAAATAATAAATAATAATAAGATAGAAGGGGTTCACCAGATGACGTGATACGAAAATTTTGGAACATTGCGTTTAGTCAAAATTACGAAAACAAAAATAGTAGAAAATTGTACAAGCTTTAATAGACGAAATACGTTCGTTCAGCAACGTGGTCGCGAAGAGAAGAGGCGAGACATTATTCCGAAGCAGAAATTAATTGTTCAAAAACCGGCGTATCGAGACAAGGAGCATGTTTCCGCTAATGCAAGGAACGGGGAGGCCCAGTTGTATTAAAACAGACAATGCCTTCTGTTAACCGTAGAATGCGTGCGAGCCCGAAAGGTGGAGCAAGGGCGTAGGAGATTTCCTTTCGTCTCTCCCATAAACATCCCGAACTGCAGTTTGTTAGCCGCGCAGTCGAAACGATAAGTGTGCTCGAAAGGGGCCGCCTCGTTGGGATCGCGCGGAAACGAGCAGAGAAATACAGTTAGCCGAAACGAAACTGCTCATAGAATTCCCCGCAGGAGGGTGGCGTCGAGTTTTACCACTCTGGGATCCAGAGAGCCATGAGGAAACCGAGCGACGAATTTCGCGAGGGGGGGAGGGGTGTGGGCCAAGAAGAGGGGCCAAGGGGGTTGTTCCGATGGAACGAAAGGGACAGAAGAACCCGGCATTCAGCCCAGTGGAAGGGTTTCCCACCGATTGACTGATGCATTTTCGCTAGTGTTTCTCGCGTTCATTACTTAGAGACCTTGCGCGGCTCTGTGGAGGTTCAAGTCAGCGTCCTTGCCGTTGGCGGGGATGGGGATTGGGGGTTTACCGGGGATAGAGCGAGCAAGAAGAGGCGAGGGTCGAGGGACCCACTAACTTGGCAACCATCGTAACGGCTGCTGCACTATTTAAGATTACCGTTTCTTCCGCGAGGGGAGAGAGAAAACGGAAGAGGGAGATTTCTGGACAGGTACGGGGAAGTCTGTGGGGCTCGGATTCAATCTGAAATGTCGGAAAATTAGATCTCAAAGGAAAGTCTCGGCTCTATCTCGTACCATATCACACTTTGCCGAGACGAACCGAATCAGTACGGCGCGGCGGGTAGAGGGGGTAAGGGCTGGGGCGAATACTTTGCAGAGAGTGCCTGTTGGTGCACAGGCATGCTTGTTCACTGTGGATGGGAATGGATGGTCGGTGGTTTGGTCGAGAGTCGAGTGAATGAAAGGTGACGTTTGCGCGTTCGAGAAAATAGCTTGTTAAAGCGACCCTTCTCCCTAGAATTCTTTCGCAGGGTGGGTCTTTGCAGAGGTGGGGCCTTCCACGTGCCACGTGGTGACGTTCGGTCTTGCCTTTAGACTCCGTTCGCCGGAAATGGAAGGAAAAATACAGCGAACGGAAGATGGCCCCGGTTGTTTGGGAATTTGATTCGGCCTAATGAAGAAACTATCGGGGGTGGAACAGTTCCCGACGACTTTATCGCCGGCCAGATTGCCCGGTAGCCTCTTTGCTGCTAAAAGCACCAGCTAGTTCTGCACTCGTGAAGACCGTGCGGTTCGCGAATGCGTTGAAATTTTTAGCGTGGGATGGGAATGGCTCGTCTTGCTGCTCGTCAATTTTATGCAAGGTTATCTTCTCTCCGCGCGTCTGAAAGGCAGGAAGGTATGTTAAAATAAAAATTTTATGCCGGCATTGAGATCGACCCGGGCTCCCATCCGCCATGATGCAGTTCAACGTTCGTCGGGACTAAGCGGTCAGCGGTACGCTCTTTTGGGGAAGACTTATTTGGTTCTATATTACTGCGGTGATCAGACTTTCTCTATTCTAGAGGACACGGTCGTTTATTTCACTGGTATATCATTTAGATCTATTTTGTTTTTTTAAACATAACCATATGGAATTGAAATACTATTGAACATCGGCACACGGCACACAGTGTGCGAAGATCAAAGAAAACAGTTCGTTCATTCTTCGCCACTCGAATATAAATGACGGAATACTATTTGATCAAGTTTCGTATATTAAAATGTGATCAGTGGGAAGACTGAAGTCTGGCAAAAAAATTATGAATCTTTTCAATATAGATGGGTTGAAAATTTTTAATATTACGCATACATGTAAATAAAACCTTCAAAAAAACATGAAACGTGAAAAAGCCCAATTAAAAATCGAAACATTCGAAATCTGCATTTGTATCAAATTCATTTTTATTAAAGAAAGTTCATTCATGTGATAAATGTCAAAACTGAATTCTTTTAATAATGAAATTCCTGGTTTGTTCTTTATATTTTTTTCAAGAAAATATGTTGGTATTATGGATAACATTTTGTGTTGAAACACTTTTTTTATAAATCGTCTTTAAAAAATATTTGAATTAGTTTTTGGGTGATCAGAAATGAATTTATCATTGTTAAAACGTAAAATAGAGCTTGTATAGATGAGGTGAACTATTGTTGAATCCAGACAATAAGTAAACCGTTAAATACAACTAATTTCAGGACTTGTTTGAAAAAGCATCTTTATGTTTCATGAAGACGGCAATAAGCATGCATAATATATGCGGTTCTATACAACGGTAGCAGGTTTCCCTACAAATGAAACAGGGTGAAATCTAAGCATTATTTCCAAGGTGCTCATAAACGAGAGCTGACATACCAGAACTAGAGGAGACGGCTTGTTAAGTTCCCTGGAATGCTGTGCTCCAGCATCTCCAGAGAAATACCTTCGATACTTGCAGAGATTGTTACGTCGAAGGTAACTAATACTCACAAGGGACATCACCAAGCTAGCACGCGCTGATTGTGATGAGACTTCATATACAAGTAGAGCACCGATAAATATTCAACAAATATTACCTTTGGTTGCTGGCTTTTACATTTACGTCACAGAAAGTTACACGCGAAATTCGATTTCGAACGCATGCAGATAGCAACGGAGATGAAAGAAAATATTCAATCTAAATGATTTCTCTTTTCGTAGCGCACACAAAAACTAAATGTTTATACATTCATAAAGGGGGTGGCGTATGGACTGAACGATCCGCTTTTTATCAATAGTGTGTATATATTCCTCTGGAAAATTAACGTGAAGTACAAACGAAAATGTAAATATACTTTTCAAAATTCATTTAGTATTATAAAAAAGCATTGAAGAAAAATGTTCTAGTTTTTATTTAACGGGAAACGTATCTCGCTATAAAATGGTTGAAAGTATAAACTGAAGAAAGTATATGCTTAAGATATTGGTAATCAAATTGACTTCAAATCAAATTTCAAACAAATTGTCCAATTAATGAAGAGATTATTAATATGAACCACAGGATTCATCGTGAGATTCAAAACGTCCCCTATTTTAAATTACAAATGCTCAATTGTCTGTACAATAATATTAAAATGCAAATATTTCTTTTAATTAACCACTGGACCAATGACAATTCGAATTTCTTTATAAAACAATGAGCGTGAATTTAAAACAAATAAAATTTCATTTTAATATGTTTTAGAGACTTTTGAGCCACCCTGAATTATATCTTCAGGATGCATAAGAATAGTGATATAATTCTTTTTTACGAATATCTTAATCTGTTTCGCCTAATTCCTTGTCCCCGCAAAAATGCCCGAGACTGGCTCGCCTAAGTTACGTAGCAGTCGGTGAATTAAAGTATGCAAACACAGCCAATTGCGATGAAGGAATTTGATATCGTGTGAAAGATCGTGCCAAAGCAACGCGGAGAGTCACCTAATTGGAATTGATGGGTTCCACAAACGACGTGCATCCCGGAACTTTATCGATCTAAATAGTGTCGGCGGTACCGTTTCCAATTAGTTATTTCACCGAGTTTCTCGGCTTACCGCGATTCGTCCTACCAGCTAAACTGTTCGCAGAAAGCTCTGATTCCGACCGCTTAGTTACTGAAAACGCTCGAAACAGCAAGCGACTAAACATGTCCGATAGCCAGGTGTGCCTAAGTAAATTGCCTTTTTCATCCCCATCTAAACCTAAGTTAAATCACCTTTACCACGTAGACTCGACGATATATCCTGAAAACAACCAAATATTCCTCCTCTGTTTCCCCAAAATATCATTTCGAAATAATTAGCAGCATCTATCTGACCAGCACTTTTTCTGTATTCATCTCCGGTCTAATAAATTATGATTTCACCTTTCTTTAATTTTCGTGAATTATTTTAATTCGTTTCGATATAACCCCCTATTTTTAAATGTTTCTCCAAAATATCATTTCGAAATGATTACCAGCACTTATCTGACCGGCACATTTTCTGTATTCATTTCTGGTATAATAAATTATGATTTTACATTTCGTTAATTTTCGTGAATTATTTTAATTCGTTTCGATATAACCCCCTACTTTTAAATGAGCCGAATAAATTCATTTCCTCCATAAAATCAGAGGAATTCGTGATATATGTTCATTAAAGAGAAAGAGGACTGTCATTGAAAATTTAGCAATTTTTATTTGAGAATTATCGATTCTGTACTAATATTATATAATGCCGACATTCATCCTCAAAGGGTTAAAAATCATAGAATCATTTCATACGCGCGTATACTATTCCAACATTAAGTCATGATTTTCCTGAATTCACATTTTGAGTTTATCCTGCTTAATATATATTTAATACTTTAAAAACAGACGATGTAAATAACACAGATTCCGTGTTACATTTGGACACGAACTGAGTTGAAACGTCCATAAACTGAACGTGTCATAGGCCACGTGAAAAAATGAGCATAGCCGGTGTTACAAAATAAAAAATACCCGAAGAATGCCCTGACATGAATATTAATGTACGAAGTGGAAAGTGTTCGTATGAATTATATTTACTGTCAAAAATATTTTTTAATTATCATAATACAGTTTTATTTTCCAGATATAATTGTCCTTCCTACTGCAATATCTGACTAATTGCAAAATATTGTTTGTACTGCACGCAGTTGTATTTTAACTAATTTAAATTTGACTATAATAGAGGCATGTCGTCGCATGTGTGCGTAAAATGCTGTATTTATATTATGCAAAATCTGGGAATATTACGGTTAGACTGGGGCTACATTTTTTACTAATCATTGAATACAACGTAACAATAATACCCAAATTAAGGTTTGTCATAAATGCATAAAATTCGCCGGCTAACTGAAATATACATGTTCTGGAAAGAAGTATCAAACAATATATCTGACACAGCACCGTAAAATATATTTTACAATCTTCATGAACATTTCAATGTTTTCACACTTTATACGTAAAAAATTCGCTGCTTTAATATTCATGCCACATCAATTTCACGGAACTCGCGAGTTCCGAAGTTCATAAAGTCATGAAAGTGAGCGAAACCATTTAGTTCGAAAGAGAGGAGTCAAATGCTCAAAGAAAGCAAACGTAACTTTGATGAGGGGGATCAGGGAAATAACTCCGGATATAAACTTTCCGATTTCACTTGACGAAATTTTTGTTCAGCCGTTTTCATGCATAAAAACTCGCGATAGATCAGTACCCGGCTCGTTTCCTTTGATAATCTATCCCTCTGTAACTTTAAGTGCGTGTAAAGCGAGACGCTTTATTTCTCGACGATACGTTACGGCAAAAATGATGTAATAAATGTTCTTGCCTCGGTATTATCAGTGGTTGGCAGATTTTTATACGTTTGTTGGAGCCCTGGTCATACAATATACGATTCCCAGAAGTGTCCAGTAAAATTTAATAAAGCCATAACTTTATTTTAAACTCCACAAAATCTTATTCAAACGAAGTCATTCCTTTCCAAGGTATAATACCTATAGTGTAGAAAAGAGATTCCCCATGCTCCAATACAGTAATTACAACGTTTCTGTAAAAATTCATCAACATTTTTTATCCAATAGCTATAACATTTTGTTACAATGTATTTGTTAAAATGATTGAGTCCTGTTTTACTATTGATCCTACAATATCTATCTCTGTTAAAAACAAACTTATATTTTTATATTGCACAAGCTTTATTAAAACTTTCATTTCTAGAAACTTTTTCTTATCTCTTATATTTTATAATATTCAATATTCTTCAGTTCTACAAGAACAAAATAAGAGAATACTAATTGAAAATTTCAAATTGAAGCATTTTTGAGTCAGAAACGAGTCACCTAAGGACATGCAAATACATAGTGAATGATCAAATTATTAGCGCGAGGGTACGTAATGAATAGACTGCGCATTTTGTGCATTTGTGGTGAAAATGGGGACGTAAAATTTACAATAGTTAAAACATTAAAAGAATTTGAGAATGTCAATCTACTTTTAATTTGGCAAAGTTACTAACACCAAACGTAACGAACCTTAAAAGTAACTGGTTCATGTACCCTTATAAAAATGACAATATTCATTTTATTCAGACTTTGTGCGGCTCTTATTTTAATACGTGCTCTACTGAAGATATCAATACAACCATTTCTTATGATATCGTTTTTGTTATTTCAATAATTGTAAAATAAAAAATCTGAAACCAGTTATTTTATCCGGTGGTGGTAGATTTAGTGTTGAAGAAAGAATGAAATTCACATTCGCCTCTTGTTTCTTACAATTAATGTGCAAAATTATTTTTTGAGATAAAGATCCATACTCTAGTAATGAATAATGTTGTCTGCCAGTGCTGCTAAATGTAAATTTATTACTTAACTGTTTTAGAAGATTGTCAACTTGCACAAACGATTGTAATAATTTGATCGCTCAGTATAACGTGAACGTGCTCTACGATTTGTGAAAACTCGCGTGATCGACTTACTTGCCATTTCATGGGATTCGTGTTAATCTGACACATATAGACGCCTTCGTCCTCCTGTTGCACGCCCTTTATGTGGAGATTCCACATCGTATGATCACTATGGGACACTAAGATCCTCTTGTTATGAGTTATTACGTGGTCGTGGATCGCCTGGATTGCCTTAGTGTCCGCTTTCACCCAGCCGACCTGCCAAGGACATTCCTGTTAGAAAAATTGTACCACGTCCTGATAAATTCGTCGTGAAACTCGCAACAATAACCAGCAAAGCGGTCGAGTACCGTGAAAACAAAGTGGAGATTGTGGTGTTTCGACGAAACAACAGCTAGGAAATGAGTCCCGGAATCACAATTTCGTGGCAAAGACATTTCCATAACAGCTCTCTAGCGTTTCGCAAACTGCATTTTGTACGACTCAAGTTTATTCGAACACATTAAAGCCTCTATTATCGGCTCAGATTAAAAATTTGTAAATAGCAACTTTCATTATTTTCCATAGAAAATTTTTTTTTTAAATACCACGTTTTTAAAAACGGACGAAAAAGTATAAAATAATTTTTCCTAGTCCCATACAGATTCCTAACCTTGTACAGATAGTCCTGAAAATTCACAATCACAAATTTTCAGGACTATCTGTACGAGGTTAGGAATCTGTATGGGACTAGGAAAAATTATTTGTTATTGTTATTATTGTTATTAAAATTTATAACGTGGTATTTATAAAAAATTTTTTTTAATAATTATTTTCTGCTTTTTAGTTTGTGTTAATACTTGTATCACTCTTTATCAATACTTTGTATACTCACTAAGCTTACTATAAATTACCAGTTTCAAAGCACCAATAAAGTCAATGTAATTGACACGCGTGAAAATTGAAGGCAAACGCAAGCGGTTCCGTGAACGGAGGGCATGGTTGAAATTATGTATTACTATTTACCTCCACGTACGAAAATACACTGAGCTCCTGCGGACCGAAGTGGGTCCGTGGAGTGGGTATGAGTCGGAGTGGGATCGCGTAGTGGAGTAGGGAACCCTCTGCCGCGCGGATTGGCTGTCGCTTACCGCGGCGGCATACCACCGAGTGTCGCGTGGCGAAGAACGGAGGGGAATATTTAAAAATAGTGTATAAATCCTAAACGCAGTCTTTTAAAAATTTTTTTTTGTAATATTCCATTGTCATCCAGTTCTAAACTATGTGGAAAGATTCAGGTCTCCAGCTCATCGGGAAGTTAGTTTAAAATCAATTGCAAGATTTGTCCCGCAGAAACAGACAAACAGAACAACGAGCTAATAAAAACGTGGTAAAATAGAATCAATCCCTGTGGATCTGTAAATGATAAGAATGACGCATCTTCGTTTATAGAAATTCATTATATCAATTCTAAAGTTCACTTTTCAGGTTAGGTTTTGATTCAGGGGACTAGAATATAAAGTTTCATAATTTTCTCGTCGAATCGTGTAATAGTACAATAATTAAATAATTAATTAGTTTATCGATCGTAATTTATCTTTCGGATATTATGAATTTTATTCTCGGCGCCACGGTTCGATCATTTTTCTACACAACAAATAGCTATTTTGTAGGAATACTAAACGCTGAATTCGGATTTGAATAGAATAGTACATTGTAATAGTACATTGAGAGCTATAGTCCCCTGAGTGAAAATTTAACCAAAGAATGATTTTCCCAGGAATCTAGCCGACATCAGTAAGTAAAATGTCTTCGAGTCCAAGTCTTTCGAGGGTTAATCGTTGGTAGATTTTGAAAGCGACAGGTTCAATTTAGCGAGCAATTTAGTGGAAAACCGCGCGCGCAGGCTGAGCCTCTTAGCCAAAGCGTAAGGTCCTTCGGTCAGGCCGAGGGGGCTAATGAGACAGCACAGTACAAGGAGGGAACGAGAACGATCACAGGTCAGAGACGTGTTCATAGATTTCGAGGCCGGGGAACCACCGCAATTTCCCTATAGACAGGTCGAATACGGAATACAAATAAGCCGGATGCCTAGACCCCCTCTTGCTTCTAGGGGTGTACAAGGGGGGACATAGGGGAATGAACACGCGGAGGAGAATGGCACGTATAGGCGGAGCGCGTACGCGTCTTCTATCTCCTTGGCCAAAACTTCGCTGCGCGATATTTGCATTTTCCTTCGAATATTCCAAATCTCGTGAAGTCACAGAAGCGGCACCACCGTCGTCGCAGACCCGGAAACGCTTGTATTAATAGGAAAGGGGTTATCGGATGTACTCGCCCCGGATGTTGTAATGGTGTTCGGAATTGTTTTCGCAGAGTGGCTCTTGCATTCGGGAAGGTGTAATTGAAATTTATTCGTACGTTGCCTGATCGATTGTAGCCGTGTTCGGCTGGATAGAAGCGATCCATTCGATTTTATGGTACGCTGCGCTTTTATTGCTAAATTGTGATAATTAGGGCCAGTCGACACTCTTTCCTCGCGAGACTCGTTGGCATTCCTTAATACGCTCCGCGCAGATTCCGGTCGACTGAGAAACGAGAATCATGGGCCATGGTGCATCTTCGATCATGCGTGTTCGATGCTAGATCTATAAAGCAGTGAAAGAGTATGAAGCTGATCGTTTTGTATGTGTCAAGAAATAATTTATTGCCGGTAGCATTGTGTCATATTTAAAAAGTACAATATGGGGATGGCAATCTTATAAACGAATAACGCGAACGACAAAAAATTCAATATTTATCATAATGCTAAATAAAATGTAGTTTGAAATTCTTATATTAACCAACTATTAATTGTATATTAGTATGAAAAGAAAGTGTAATTATCACGTGATTAAAAGTTGGACATTACAGAATTATGCATAACTGCATCGTTTAAAAAGTCTAAGAAACTGAAGGGACAATTGTTAGCGTCATTAAAATTAAGAAGTTATTAAGATGCCAAACTGCGGTAATACCGTCCAATCTGCTGCTTTAACGATATAATTAAATCGCTTTAGATTGGTATTATAAGAAACAATGAGCGTAATTCAAAGTTGGATTTTCTACTGAATCAGGATCATGCAAATCAGAAATTGGCATTGGCAAATATGATGTGATTTATAGTTATAAATATTAAAAATTAGAATGTGGATTTTATACAAGAAAATCTGTTAAAATGTGATTCAAAATTCTTGAATTTATTATTTCTACGAAATTTTTATTTCATTTTTTAGTATGTTTTTCTGTAGAAAGAAAATTTATTTCGCTTCTTTTCTGGGCTAAAAAGAAAAGCAATACCAGCGAACAACTCGTTTAAGTATTTTTCTCGTACTCATTGAGAAAGTTTTCCACAAGTTTCTAGTTCCAGAACGTCAAATCGTAAACATCGTTATGCAAAAGAAACCTACACTACTTCCAAACTCTGTGATTATACTTCTAATGTGTGCAGTATGAGTGCAATATGAGTTTATGAAAGTATGAATGCAAACACGTGAATAGATGCAATTCTATATCTCATTTTTGGAGTATTTTACGATAGAAAAAATGTACATTAGCCTTGAAGATATTTAAGCTTATCTAGATACCTCAAAAAATATAAAAAGTAAGAACTCATATGTGGTAGAATTATATTATATCAAATATATATCAAAATATTATTATTTTATTTCGTAATTGCTTACCAAAATTCCGATTTCTGCAAACTAATTTATGAAAATAGAATTTATATGGAATCTTCTTCCCTCCATTAACGTATCCGTAACATATGTATGGATTATCACGCGTATTCAATTTGGAACGCATATTTAATTTCACACAACAAAGACACGAATTTGATACCAAGGTATTACGTAATCCCGCTAAATAAACGAATCGTCGAATAATATGGCATATTAATTTTCTCGTCGAAATGGTGAAATGCGAACATATGTAAGTCTTCGTTAAAACGTTCATAGTTTCCAACGAATTTCACCATGTTACCACTAACAAAAAGACCGACAAAATGTTATTAATTAAGTTAACAATGTTGATCACATAATAAATGTAAAATGTACTCTAATGAAACATGCTTATCTTAAACCATTCATTGTAACCGATATTAATCTCTCGTCAGATGAAAGTGTATGAAATTAATGTACATACAGTTTCTCTATTCATTAACATGAATAAAATTTTTTATATGCCATATTAATTGACTATCATTATTTATTGCAATATGTCAATCTAGACTTTAATTTCTTAGTAGAAATCATATAGAAATCACAGCTAATGTAGCGCAACATCAGACAATTATTTCTCATTAAACATTTTTTTACACGAAACTTAATGATAAATCTACTCCAAAAAATAATTAAAATACATAAGGAGTAGTCTCTTTTTAATATCTCATATATTGAGATACAAATGATTAAAATATGATATAAAATCCAATGTTTTCATTTCAGTCGGTCCAATTTTTTAATATTCTATTCGGAAAAAGGAGAAATAAAGTTGAGGTATTTTACATCACTGTAAAAACTCGGAAATATTTTAACTCATTAATTATGATATATTCTTAAAAAATTCTCGAAAACAGCAGATTTTTAGATAGCTAAGATGAGTAAGGTGTGGCTTATGTTTAAGGCTTTAATACACAATCTCGTTCTCCGAGGAAAATATCCGTAATGCTTAAACAAATCCCGGATCACGAAGGGTTAATGATTAAATGGAAATTATAGCTAGTCAGTGGGATACTTGGGGGAAAAAGTTTGCAGTCGCGCCACCCTCCGAGCGATGTCATGCTCGAACTTTTCTTTTCGTCGGTGGAGAACGCTAATGCGTCTGACAATGATAACGACATTTCGCAACGATACGACACAGAGGTGTAAATAACATAATTGGCCGGCAGAATGGTTCGAGATTGGTAGGACAGGGGCTATTGAATTACGAAATAATCCGGTTGAGATTGCGAGTGCGCGCTTCATTTGCTTCCGTCGGTCCTCTCCATCCCCAAAGATTCGCCGTCTCGGCGTTAAACTTTAAATGAAAAATTAGCAACAGTCGCTCGTTACCACTTTACTCTCGCGTAATGTCATTAGACGCTCGTAACCGGATTATTTATCTCTTTATAGCCGTGCCAAAGCGATCTTAACGAGAGCAAGCGGGCTTATTACAACACAACTCTTCTCACGTTCTCGAGGATGAAGAACTGGCGGGGGTTGGTTTGCTTTTCAAGGTGAATCTGCGGATCGGCCACCTACTCTTCGATTTCGATGATTTTCGAATATGTTTCTAATCGTTAGACTGCGAATTTGATACATTTAAGCGAAAAATGAGTGGGTACAATTTAAAACAGTAGAAAGGTTACAATGATTTAAGAGTACTAATCTATTTTTCTCAGCTTGTTAAAATTATTAAAGTAAGAATAAACTGTTGCTCCATGTGGCTCCAGTCACTTGCAATTTCTTTTTTTGCATAAAGATCCGAAATCTATTAAACGTTAATGTTCGATCTTTTTAATCATTTCATCGAGCTTGAAATAGGAGGTCAACAGTGCAGTAAGATAAGCTACCATAAGGGTTTATATACTACCATAAGCTTTACACGAACGAATATGTTCTTCATTTTTCATAAAATAGTGAGGAATAATTCTACATAAATTCTTAAGAAGTCTTTATTGTAATGTCTTTAGCTCTGTGTCTCGTATACGAGAAAAGTTTTTGGAAATTTTTGGAGACGTCGAAATCGGAGGGTAGATAGCTGCTCTGCAGCTGCGGGCTTTTGGATTTTCATGGTCTCGATGCTTCTTTTTCTGTCGTCTTTTTTTCTTGGTCTCACCGGAGAAATTGAAACACGTGTTACGAGCGCTCAGTTATGGGACACCGTTGAAAATTCCCCGGAAATTACCGGATAAAGCGTCGCGCCCGTTTCGATCCGAGGCAAGTATGAATTCGTTCGAGCGCTCGTTTTCATTTATATGCGAAAACAACGATATCAAATGTTCCTATTATTGAAGATAATAAGCCCTGTCCCGGGCCGAATGGCTAATAACTATGCTTTTTAATAACAGCGAATGAGCCGAGTAAGTTACACTCTCGCCGCTCCTTATTACGTTGCATCAAGGAATTTGCTATGCCTCCGATGGAGGTGTTAAGCTAGTAACAGTAGTAAACCAGTTGGAAAAAAGGTTGTACACGTGTATATATTCTCTAAACACACGATTTGCTAATATAGTTCTGTTATGATCTTGCTCGTTAATGATATTAGTCTGCGCGCCTCTTCGCCTGGCTTGCTGTTAGCTACGCAAATATTGATATTTGAATGAACAGTCGTGGGCAAATTAATTATGTAATCGCCTTTAAAGTAAATATTGATCGTGGCCCTTAAAAAAGGCGTGTTCAATTCGAAATTTGATGGAGTGGCTCCATCAAATTGTGTATTTGTGTGTGTATGTATTTGTTGTTTATTTATTCATATTTTAAATTTTTTATGTAATTTCAGTCTACAAAATGGAAAATAGCTATTAATCATCATTTCAATATTTTTATATCATTATCAAAATATATACATATATGTTTACTACAGAATTGGTTTCTCAACATAATTATTTTAATTTTTTTGTGACAGCAGAGACAAAATATTATATAATATATATTATATAAAAGATATTGATTTGATGAATATATTAAATACATTGATACTGATTAGATAAAATATTTAATTAGAATTAAAAATATTTTATAAATTCTGAAAACAGTATTTAAAAAAAATTTCTTAATATTCCATTGTCATTCCGTTCTGAACTATGTTGAAAATTTCAAGTCTCTAGCTCATCGGGAAGTTAGTTTAAAATCAATTGCAACATTTGTACCGAACAGGTAGCCAGATACGCAAACAAGAAAGCGAGCTAATAAATACGTGGTAATAAATTGATTTGGTTTTATAATTGTGCAATGAAAATTTGTTATTGAGCCATGATACTTTCCAAGATATGCCGATAGATTTACAATTTTTGGGGCTTTTTTAAGGGCTGTTTTCACTCAAAAACTGGCTATGCTATTCCCGTATGTACAAGTTTAATCAAAATCGATGGATGTCACTTCGGAATGGTCCTTCGTCAATCAAAACGTGATGTAATCCTATTTTTCAACTCTGCTGCTGAACTATACATTCGAAAAAGTGTTGACAAAACAAGTACAGTGTGTGATCAAATTATTAAAGCTATAGAGTTTGCAAAACATATTTATCTTTCTTATATTTATCTTCTTTAACTAGGATTATATTTAAAATTAATTATTTCAATGAAAACACGTTAATTTGTGCGAATGACTCTAATAATTTTATCAGTCAATATATATTGGTAATAATTCTCTCGTACTTTTTGAAATATAAACCCAATTTACGGAAATGTGTACTAATCAAAACAAACAGTATCACAGAATAACAGGTTTAAAGAAATGCAAACAATTTTGACGGGAAGGTACACTGAACGCAGCAGGATTAATTAAACATCTCGTTTATTCGTTGAAAACTAGAAATAACAGGTCTACTGTTTTCATTCCATTCTTTAAACCTTTTTTCATTTTTATTTCTAAGCATTGTTTAGGTAGCGAATATCCTGATACCGAAGAGCTCACGATAAAAGTTTGCTTTTCGCGAGTGGCAACACACTGTTAAGTTGGCTAGCATAATCCTAATACATAACTCCCCTATTCGTGGACTGGTCTCGGTTCAATATCGAAAGGATAGCGAATATGCCTGACCTAAGCTAAGTTTTAACTCGGGTCAAAGCAAATAAGCTTTCGCAGATTGGAAGTAACTGGTTACGTCATAATGAAAGAGCACAGAACTATGGCATAGAGCAGCTCGAAGTTAGGTAACGCGATTTCGATGTGCCGAAGAAAAATGTTCATGTATGGAAATAACAATCTTTCTTGTTCATGTCACAATAGCGTTCAGGTAATTAGCAATTGTATTTAAATGAAATAAATTATACAGAAGTTTAGTTAATAAGTTTTCTTATTATTTGTCGATCATATATGTTTAAACAAAGTTGCTGTTTTTGGCCCACCGGTTCGATTACTTTAATTGAAAGCAATTTTTCAATATATTAATTTCGGCGTTTCGATCTTTGTTTACACCCTTTTCAAGAAAATAATTGTTGCGTCTGTGAATTATTAAAACAATATCAAAGTAATATTTTGTTAACGAGAACATGTTAAACACTTTTTGAAATATGTCAACTTACTTGCTTATTGAAATAACTTTAAGAATTATAAAGGAAGAATGCCAAGTGCTACGTCATGTCTTACTTGTAAGATATTGAGACAAACAGTGAAACTCTCTGAAGTCACGAATCAGATAATCGATCTGATCTGATCTAATTGAAACGTCAAATCCTAATCAGATGTTACTGTCTGTATACCACGTTGTCATGGTAATTTAAAGTAACATTCGAAATTCGATTACTAAAAGATAGCAAATTTCTATTTTAAAGAGACTGGATTCTAATATAATCACAGTTAATGTAATTGTTTGGAAATTTTCATCATAGAAACCATTACTGGTTCAGTAATGTTGCGTAATATTCATGAATTTTAGGTGTTTCATATCTAAGATTTACACTAGGATATTTAATTATATGAATTGTTTCCAACAATATCCTTTGATTTAAATCTGTCTCTTTGTCAATTATCTTTGCATTTTGAAAATCAAACGTGTGATCGAATTCAATCGAATGTTTTGCCAAGGTAGTGTGCTGTGTTGGATCTAAAATGATGTTACGCTTGTGTTCTCTGATGCGTGTTTCAAAGTGTCTCGATGTTTGACCAATGTGAACTTGGAAGTTTAGTTATATTTTGAAGATTGATAAGCTTTCCGACATCATTTTTGTACCAATCTCCTTCAATTAAAGTGGAAACTAGTGATTTTTTGGATTGCTATTCGTCGCAGCCATAACTTTCACCCTGCTTTGCCTGCACTGGGGCGCGTACAGTGACGTGTAAGGAAATTGTGTTCATGGCCGCGGATATGAAATCTAATACGACAAGGGGACCGGTTTTATTTTTCTAGCCAAACACGAGGATAAGGCGGGAGGAAGGATATCAAATCAAGAAGAGTGTATGTGAATTTAGCGGAGTACGCTGTTCGAGAAATCACTCTTATCAAGAAGGCAGCTCGCTCCTGTCCGAAATTAAAAAAACACCTTTTCATCGTCTACTTTGAAAATTCTCTGATTTTATATTATATTTCCCTCTCTCCATTTCACATTGCTTTGATTAATCTCGGACTGTTTCAATACAACTCCAGTGTTACTTCTGGATTTATTGAAAATTGAGATACAACATTTTTGCATGAAACGCACCTGTATAAAGTATATATATAATAAACTAGCAATGTTGATCATTGAAAATTAATTTTTATAAAGAACGAACATGTTCAATTTCCATTTGCAAATCCATGAGATACTGTTATGGAAACTGATATTCATATACTTTTGTATTGCGTGTAATTTTTTTATATAATTTTTATCTCGCTACTGTACTGAAGAGGCAATGTTTCATTACTAAAATTTCGAGAAATCGTATCACAGCTATATTGAGGTTCAATTATATTAGTAACATAACCTGGATACAAATATCTCATTAATGTGTAGATAATTTCATAGTAATCATCGACAATTATAATTCTCTGAATTAGTGTATAATAACAAAAACATGTTTTCGAAAAAGAGTTGTTGCGCACACATTTCAATATTCTTGTCAGGATTATTATTCTATTATTATAATTTTTCAAAATTTCTTGTGTATGAGATACTCATTGGAGTCTGTGTATTCGAAATTCGTCGATAATGAAGTGGAAATTAATTTCGAATCAATCACAGCAAAAAAACGATTAATAATTGCCCGTCGATAATGTATTAATATTGCGAGAAGAAGGCAATATATATATATTTCGTATCGGGGTGAAGCGTATCAGCAAAAGATGGAAGAGCTATTTGTCGCGTACTAAGAACTAGTCTCTCCTTGTCGCGAAATTAAATCCTCGCTTCTGTCAATCCTCCTTCTCTCGAATCACCTTTGTTTTCCCTTGTAATTTGAAACGTGACCGTAGACCACCACAAATTGTAATAGCTCGACCATATTTTTTCGCATTGTGAATCGCAACACGTTTTTCGCGTTGTTATATTCGGCTTGACGTTTCGTACAATTGCTCGGGAATAATGCAATATCAGACAGGAACGGTGGGGGGCAACGAGTAATGATCTTTCCGTGATACACGGAGCGGCTTTTTTTGCGTAAAATGTAGCATAATATCGGTACCGAATATGACGGAATAATGGTGTTTTCACACACAAAATTTGTAATCACGAGTATCTTTTAAATTCGTTCGTTGCGAAGTTAAATATGACATCGCAGAGCCTGGATACACCAATGAATTTTTTTATTAATTCAGCATGCATTCATTCTTTGAGAAGCTCAGTATAGTAGAGGTTGTTGAAAGTGGTGTGTTTTTAGTAATTGAAAAATTTAAAGTTCATCAAAGAGATTCTAAAAACTCTGAATAATACCAAATAATTAATAATAATACTAAAAACTGTATTACATATACTAATAATTATACTATATATCATAAATGGACATAATTATATTATACATACATTAAAAACATATTTGGCTACTTAAAATAATTCTAAAACCAACCTTGAAGAGGTTCATTACTTTCTCCGCAATACCGACCAATGGCAATTTTTTAAAAATTTCTTTTTCACATTATGTAGTACACTAATTATTATAATTTCTCAACAAAAGTCCAACTTGGTCGAAAATCCACTCATTTACTATGTCGATATACTGTAAAACAACTGAGATATTGTTAGAAGTACTTCTTTAAAATGTGACGTTATAAATAAAACATAATCTATTGATTTAAAGTGTATTCTTCTTGGAATAGGGTACGAATATAATGATAAAAAACGTTTAGCTTCATAAATGCATATATACAAATTATTATTATTTGTACTGAACCGTATGTTCCTAATTTTAATAGAACAGAAGCTAAAATTACTGACCCAGAAACAGGAACATCTACGCGAGCCTTTAGCAAACCACGAAATAAATATATAGAAATTTCAACCAAAAAATTCTGTATTATGAACATAAAAAATTAATCATTATACTGTTGTGCAATCTCGTAGCAATTTTTACAGAAATGTCCGTGTTGACAGAGCCGTGGCGCAGTGTACTTGTGCAGTATACAAACGAGAAAAAACTGTCGAACGAGCAAGAGCGTTGCCAGAGAAATGTCCATGCCTACTGTATCCTTCCCGGGAAGAATTTGGTACGTCAGCGGTCGATGAATTTTCATAGGGGAAACTTACCCTGTAACCCCCCAAATGTTTGACCAGACACGTAAAAGTTGCGTCCCTTCCGAGCGGCACCGTTAGATTTGTGATAGGGCCAGCGAAATCGGGTGGGAAAGCACCGCCTGAAACAGATACCCATGTACGTGAAAAACTCCTCCGATTTGCATATCTTGCTCGCAGCAATTTCGCGACATGACATTCATTTACTAAACGGGACGCAGTTGATACCAGGGATGCCTGTGCACTGTGTAAGCGAGGGGAGAGGGAGAAAAGGCTTTGTCATTTTTGGGATAACGACGATCTGTTGCCGACCAGACATTTGAAAAACCGATTATGCGGACTCTGCTATTTACAGACATTTTATCGTACCATAAATGTCCATTATCCGTATGGCAATAAGCGAAATAATATTCCTCATTTTAAAAAATCAATACAACTTCGGAACCATCGAAACTGACAGCTGAATGTGTTCCTGATACGTTCAAGTTATTTCATTCGCTGCTGAATATGATTTAATTAAATTCTAGAACAATAAAATATTTTATAGTAATAATGATGAAAATTCTATAAAATTCAATTAATCCAGCCGATGAAATATGAACCGAAATGTGAACTGTAAAAAAATTGTTATTCTCGGATATAATCACACAAACTTTGGATAAACGCAAGTTCATTGTCGAACTGCAGATCTTTATGCAAAATAAAAATATTCTGCACCAATTGCAAAAAGCAGTAAAGTAGATTTCTTCTCTTAATAATTTTGATCGTTTGATAAGATTATAACAGTATTTTGTAATCATTAAATATCAAGCGAAGATGTCGTAGTATCTTAAAAGTCGGTGATGTCAAATTCTTTTCATTAAGGCTTCATTAATGGCTACTTTCGTTTGGCTGCAAGTGCCTCATTTTATTAAGTAGGTATATGAAATGCTTTACATTTCAAGTACTCGTGGATAGACCATTTAAAGTTGAAAGTTTCTTCTTGTAGAACTGCCATCACACGTAGTTTTCTAGTCTTCGGAGATACTTTAGAGCTTCGTCGTAGGCCACATTGGACTGATTTAATGAAACCGGGATTGAAAATAAAAATGAAGCTGCAGGTGAACGCCGTTCGATGCAATATCGACGATGCAGGACCTTCAGCCGTCTTTTCACTGTGTACCTCGAAAAGGGAAAAGCAATTACGGTTGCAACGTTTCTGTTTCTTCTGTGTGCTTCTTGTACCTCTGTGTTCTTCTACACCCCGATGGAAATGCGTGTTCTAATTATTTTTTTAATAATTGAAACTGTAATTAATACTCAAGGTCTTTAAATGATCTACCTGTTTATTTCTGAGTGGACACACTTGCACTTAAGATTTACTTATATTTTTAAGTTACACTTCAGGACAATAAAGTACTTAATAATGTATGCAATTATGTCTCTATTAAAACTATGAAATATGTATGTATGACAGAGAGAAGAATAAAAATTCACCTCTCTGATTTTAACACATTGAATGCCACAAGTGACTTCCTGTGAGAATATCTACAGTTTAATAAAATAAAATGCCGGACAATCCGAGGCCAAATAGCATCCAGTAATTACCAGTTAACGACCACCGAGATGTGATGCTGTGTTCGTAAATAGTAGTTCAATGATTCGTTGTTTCGCGAGTCCTATTAATTGAATTAAAATGACAGGCCTCGTACGGGGTGTGTTTCCCGTCGGAGGCTGTGTTTTCAATTTCTTTGTAATCTGAGAGCTCCGTTACACACGATACGCAAAATAGACACGGGAAATATAATACTTGAAGATCGATACTTCGCTGCGTTGTTCACCGCTAGAATAACATTCGAGCGAGCGTATTATATTTCGTTGTTCGTGCCACTGCCAAATTATTCTGATACTTGTCACGATCTAGTGCCTGCTACTCTATTTTTTTATCCTTCGTTTGTTTGTTCGGTTTTTTTTTGGATTTAATACAAAGGCTGGCAGACGTTTCAAATATTTTTCATGCAGAAACGATGACGCTGCCACCCCTCCTAGGCCGCGCGCGGCGCGCATTTATTCGTGCGGATACATTAGCCTTACCTTCCACTCTGGAATGCACTGAATAATTTTTGTGATCGCGACTCTGCTGTTCACATCGGTCGTCTCGGCTTAAAATATGTATAAGTTTTTTTCCCCGGCAAATCCGTCGGAAGGAGGGAACCACAATGGAAAATGTCGAAGTCATGGTGACCGTACCCCCGTCCACACAATACCGTGTGGTTTCCACAATGTGGCACGATTTCGATGGAGAACGTACGATGGCAGCTCGAATTATCAGGGCATTTGAAATAAATGTAATATAGATACGCCCCGTCACAATACTATGAAATAAATATAAGGAAATTAATAAAAAGTCTATTTTAGTAAGAACTATTTTTCTTTCTGTATCTCCAATTTCATTTTTCAAGTCGTATCATAACACTTTATACAGTCCCACGCCTCCCCTTAAGCTACTTCAATCTGGCTACTAAATCAATATTTTTTATGAGGGTATTCTAGTCTCAAACTTTCAAAACAAACTACTTTGAAAAATTTTATTTTAGTAAATAAGTGTTCTTGAATGTGTGCAGAAAATTCCTACTCTGTCCTAGTTTATTTTTTTGTTCCCCTATTTATTACATCCTTTTCTATTCCCATAAGAGAACGCAAGTTTCTCATTTGAAACTATGGTGAACGTACGTTAAAGTGAAAAAAACATGTTTACAATATCTGCTGTAATCGCGAAAAAATAAATATTATGATAGTCCGTCGTTTTTAAGCTGCTCGGCCATACTCACGGAAACTTTAAAACTTTGAAAATATAAACTTTTCTACACTATACATTTATTAGTTCACTAGAAAAACAAACTTTTTCGCCCGGCGAGTACTTTTTAGATTTCAAGATTTTCCATCAAGCCGTATAAAATCGAAAACACCGAATGCATTTTATAGAAAGAAAATCCGGATTCGTTAATCGTCGAAAGACCAAATATTTTTGGATGACAGTGTATTAACTGCATTTTAGGTGCATTCAGATGATTTAGGATATGTCTTATAATTGCTCTGACGTCCATAATTTCTAGGACAGTTACGAGAGCTGATGTGAACCTGAAATATTGTTAGAAAATTATTGAAGCTTCAAAATTCTTATGTGGAATGATAGTTTGGACGAAAAATAATTTATTTGACGTTATAGAACAACCCTTATCGATTAAGCACAGTGGGACAATATAACAGAGTTCTAATCTGTCGATTATATTATAAAACTACTGATCTAATTTTGTAACTAGACTGCAAATGTTGTATTCATGGCTGTGTAAATTGGTTAAACACAAAGAAATGTATGTAGAAATGCAAGTCTACTCGTTTTTGTCACAAATGTTCAACATCTGCAGTCTAGTTATAAAATTAATATAATTGTATAATATTATATTATATTCTAATAATATATATTAAAATATATATGATATATTATATATTTATATTATTATATGATATATGATCTATTGATATATTAAAATTCTATTACTGTGTGACTGTAAAGATTGATTTAGGTTCAGCCCTATTCAGAAAAGTGTACAAGTTTTTCATTCAAGAATGAGTTTCATCATTCACCCTTCGCATCCAGCCCTTGGTACATGTCCGTACGAAAACTTCATCTCGTCACAACGGATGCTTCGTAACATACTTGCTCCAACTATACATCGAACTTCACGTTTCGTTCTCGAGGCACAGCGCGCAAAGGTAATTTAATACGAAATAATAAACGAGACGCGTCCGTAGAATGTCTGTAATATCAAACGCCTTCCCTTTCATACAAATTAAATAGTGCTCCATTACTTCTAACCGTTCTTCATTATAATCTGCACGGATGAAATTTCACGTTCCTCTAGATTTTATATATTGTCACCTCTTTATAAGCCGCAACGTGTGGTGCATAGAACTTTGTATAGATTAATGAATGGGACTTTGAATTAAAAATGTCTACGCCTTTGTTTCTCTGTTTTTGATACTGGTATTCCGCATATCAACTCTTTGTTTACATATAACAAATATTTTTTTAAACAACTTTGCATTTAACTCTTTTGATACTTTAAATATTATCAACCTCTTAATTCCATTCATACAAAATTTATTTACACATTTCTTCACGTAGTTTCATAAGAAAATTTTAGTATATTTATATGTATATGAGGAAAAAAGTGTTCAGAATTATGTCCTTGACATGTTTCAAGGTCATCAAAATCTAATTCCGTTATGATCGTAACTATCTAGTGTTGGGTGTCATTTTAATCAGAAACAAAGATGAAATCGATAGTGAAAGTTTCATTCATTCAAACATATGTTTGCCGAACACCAGAACCTCAATCCCTCTTTCTCTTTCAATCGCTATATACTCCTCTGCGTTCGGCATACTACACAGAATGTAACATCTCTACTGAAACTGTCGCTCGGCAGATCCGACGCATAACGATGCGACAGTTACGGAGATGATACTACTGTACCAGCGACTCATGTTATAATCCAATTGATACCACGAGTTTACATTTTCGCACGTAGACTACTGTTCCCATTATTTCCTTGCAATACGTTGTTCACTATTTGTCAGTGGATTTAGTCGTTTTTTCTCGCGAAATGAAGTTCTATGTCGCTGTCGCGGCGCACACGATTAATTGTCTCGAATTCATTGATCAATCGCGTCGTTTCACAAGCGACGTGCATCAACAATAATCTAATACGAGTCGGAAACGGTTGCGAGAGTCCCTGTCCATCGAAATCCCGATAATACGCAGTAGTAGTATAACAGGTTCGCAAAAAAGCGTTCATCGACGATTTTCCGCGAACGGAGCGTAACAATCGCCGATGCAGGAGATACACGAAGTCACTTCACTTGAAAAATTTTTCCTGTCTGCAGCCCGACCGACAGGTATACTTGATCTGCGCGTAATGAACCGTTTTCGCGTTTACACGAGTGGTCTCCGCCATTTAGTAGCAGCGACGCCAGACATGGTTTTTAGTTCGACAATGAGCTTCTTGTTAACGGAATCGAGCAGATCAAAGGTTAGAGTACATCGCAAATAATGGAACGCGTGTTCTGCACGTCAAAGGAAATATCAATTCGGTTGATACCAATGAGACCTTGCATGAAACTATTTGCGTCGATGTGTTCTTTTTTTTTTGTTTATCCATTGGGACGGAAACTTTTCGTTCGATGTTGGATTGCAAATGAACGCTCATTTCGGCGCACCGGTTGTACGATTATACGATGGCAGCAGAGAGCCGTCAGCAAACATACAGCGGCGGACACGTGCAATTGTGCAGTAATGCCTCGATTTATGTGGAAACTTCAGGACCAAGCATTCGTCACATAAAATGCTTTATTGATTTGTGATTTTAAATATTATGAACATGTGATTCAGAAATGTGTAGCAATTATCAATTTTTGAAAGACTATTAAACAATCATATAATTTGTTCGTATAGGTAAGCAAAATGATTGGCAAATGAAAAATAAAATTACTTGTCGTGGTCAGTTACGGTGATTATTTCAATTTTATTACGCCACCAACTGCGCGTAGAAGACAATATTTGAAAATATTTTATAATTTAATGAAACTCACTAATTAACTCAGACTTTTTTAAATTTTATAATATAACATATTATTTTTAAAGTCTACACGAAACGTATTTCTGCGCCAGCTGTATCGCGCGAAAAATAATGAAATAATATTGATATAAAAATTAAATCCTGGAGGAACATCAAGCAAATCTAGGTTAACAGATATTACTTAATAAATTATTTATGAGCTACACCTGCTACACTGTCGCAATTTCAGTGAACTAACAAGATCATCACGGTTTGATAATATCATTTGCGATCATTATTTAAACGATTATTCTTCCGCTTGATTAACACTCAAATGATAAATGTTTTCAAACACCGTAACCAATAACTCCATTTAGTATACCGCTGTTAGTATTTGGTAACAATAGCTATATGTCTATCTCGCAGTTATGTTGGGGCGTCCACCTCTCTCGTCATCTTTGTCAGACTTCATTCTGTGACGGAACTGCGATTACTAACGTTTGACCTGTTTAATACTTCACTTCGATGCGTCTTTTGTACCACTTCTAGGGTTTTGGTTCCGGATAAGCCGAGTTTAAAGCAATGTTTCATGACAACGTGTTGCTCGATCGTTAAATGCGTATCAACAAAATAAACCACTATATTGGATTATCAAAAATAGAATTTTTGTAGAGTTCATTCAAACCTTTGTTTAACTAAAGCAACGTGGACATGACAACGCCAATTGGAAATATGAATTTAATTCAGCACTTTTTATTCAACAGAAATGTTTTATCCTATGAAAAAGCAGAATGTATCCAATGAAATAATTATATTTGCTATTGAATTTATTAATTGAAATATTTAATGAATGAAATATAGACAATATAATGTAGATGATATAGATATAAATATAATATAGAAAATATTGAAATAATGAAATATAGATATGTAGCATATTCAAAATATGGATAGTTATTTAGACTTCCGGTTGCCATTTTCAACAATTATTATAAAATATAAATATATAGTATTTAATATAATACTATTCTACTAATTCAATACTGAGGTACTTTAATAATTTAAATTTATATATTTATGAAGTTCGCTTTAACATCAGCAGTGAATATATGAGAAATATATCGTCATTTACATTGGTACAATTAATAATTTATTTAATATTTTATTAGGGCTCATTAAGACGCTCAAACGAGATTGTACATTCTCCTCGTACTCGTCTACACTCTAAACGAGTTAAATATTGTTATTGCTTAGCATACGTTTTAATGCAAGACCGAATGTATAGAGCAAAGAAGTTTTCGTCGCATTGAAAGTATGAGAATGACCGATGCACATGAAAATTATCAAGGAAAACTTCTTTAAGCTTCCTCGGCGCTTAGCAAGCCTGTAATCTTAAATTCTTTAATACATTTTAAGAGCAAAATAACGACCATCTCTTGTAAATGACTTTGAGAAATGACGAGTTGGGAGTTAATTTATTTACCGCCGTCTAGCTGTAACTACCCAAGTTAATTATAAAAGATGTCGGTGCATAGTTTATCATGTTTGCATAGCATATTTATACTACGGGATTATTAATGAGAAAACATTTACCGTTTAAAAGCTGAAACAATTTCTAAGGAAAGTAGACATCCTGTTACGGATTCTTAAAGCTTGTTTGTGCCACGGATTTTCAAATTACTTTATTTCTTCTTTTTCTCTCCGTGTCGCGATAGTATTGATCACCGTTTCCATTTACGAAGAATCGCTCTTGCGCGTTATTTAGATATTAACGCTTTTGAACAGATTACTGCATTAAATTCTGTTGCTATAACACAGTTGTCTTAGAAAATTGACTAAATTAACTTTATGTAGGTCTTCTAAGATTTTAATTATAACTAGACAAAAACATTGTAAGATGTACACATCTTAGAATTTTTAGGATTGCGATTTACTTAAATCAGTAGCTAAAAGAAAATACGGGTCAAATATTTTTCAACAAACTATATTCTGTAGAAATTTCATTATCATTGGCGTGTTACAATACAAAAGTGAATAAAAGAAATTAATAATCGTGGCGTTTACTTCCTTCTTCGTTATTTCGACCAACAGTAATTGTTTTCATACATTACCTAATAAACAAAGTTGATGTTTTTGGCGCACCGTTTTCAAGTTTTGATCACTTTAATTGAAAACAATTTTGCAATAAATTAATTTCAACGTTTCGGTCATTGTTTAGATCTTTTTCAAGAAAACAATAATCCTAAAGTTATTTCAATAAGCTAGTAAGTTGAAATATTACTTTTATGTTGTTTTCGTAATTCACAGACACAATCATTATTTTCTTGAAAAGGATCTAAGCAAAGACCGAAACGTCGAAATTAATATATTGCAAAATTGCTTTCAATCAAAGTGATCGAACCGGTGCGCCAAAAACATCAACTTTATTTAAACATATACGATCGACAAATAAAAAGAAAAGTTATTACCTAGTAAACTAATAAATTCAAGTCGTTTCGTCCAATTTTAAAGAAGTTATTCGTTACTATGTTGGAATATTTTTGTAAATTTGTTGGATTATATTCAAATGAATTAAAGAATGTTCGTTTGATCGATTCCGTGTTTGTTCGAGCCTCCTTGGAGTTCCCATAAAAGATCACTAAGAAGTCTGAATAAACACATCCTTGTCATTCCCATAAAGTGATTAGCATTAGCATAACAGAACTCTACAGACAACGTAGTGCTACTTTGACTGTAACAATTTCCTTTCAGCGTCGACAGACAGTGTCTTGGACAAACAGCGTGCATGTCAAAGTCCGCCGGCTATCATTCCCACGGCAATTACCGGAGAAGGACAGTAGTCCTCGAGCTGTCGGCGACGAGGAGCTAATGCTGTATAGAAATGATATCGATGCATTTCATCCACGCGAAATCGCCTCCGCAAAAAAAACAGGCGCCACGTCGCGGGACAAAGACCGGCTTCAATTAGAAGCGTCCCCGGACCCTCGCTCGCGGAAGACGATATCGCAAAGGAATTAAATCGAAATAATTAGCTCGGGCGCAGTTTCCTCGAGACTTTTAAATCCCTTTTCCGCGCGACGTCGCCGTGCCGCGGAAGAAGGATGGGAATATCAAGCGGCGCGGAACGAAACTCAAAAGAGCCGAACTAAGATGCAGTAATGAAATAAGAGGCGACACTTTTTACTCGAACCTCTCCGGGTAGCGGCCGCCGAACGAAACGGAGTGGATGGTGGCAGTGTTGGCCAAATGTTATTCGGAAGAATTAACAAAAAGACTAACGCTAATTCGTTCAAGTTGCAACCACGAGGAATTATTCAACGAATTTATTTCTTTGGCTACGTATCATTAAAAAAAAGTTGCGAAAAATTTGGGTGGATACATTTTAACACTTCGCTGCGTAGTGTATCGTATCTGATATAGTTAACAAATCTGGTATGTAGTAAACTAATAATGTGTTTTCTTACTATGTATATTTTTATGAAAATTTTATAATTTTTCTCAATATTTTTCCCTCAAATAAAACACAAAAACTGATTTTCTTTCAATTTTTTCATCCCAAGTATCGACATTACAACAATTTAAATATTACTAATTCAATATGATTTCCCCGTATATTTCATAATAAAAATATTGATTTGTGACTATTCTATCGACTGTCTGAAGACCCTGACTATCGATTAATTACCATTATTACATTTTGAAGAAAGTTCATCGTAATGTAATGTGGTAAAATAAATATTACCTCAGTAGCTCAGATGTAAGGGCGAATAAAAAATGGCGAATGATAAATACCGAGTAGAGGTATTCCAAAATGGATCAGTTATAATGGATATAACGCATAACTCGAATGATAAATGATCGAATAACGAACAATTTATTCCTTACTCTTATACTGGTGAAATTTTATTCGAATAATGCCGAACTCGACGGGGGTGAAAGGGGTGCGGAAACTGGAAGAGTAGAGGGGCGGGATACGGATGGAGGAATCCGAGGGAAAGATAAGCCCGGGAGTCAAGCCGTGGGGATCTTAAAAGAGACAATCTTGACCTATTTGTCTCATAACAACGGTAATAGGATCGGAAAGTATTATAAGTAGAAGTGACAATCGCCGTGGGACAAGCAGTCTGCCGAGTGGCCGAGAGCAAAGTAAATTGATGGCGGGCCAGCATTACGTGGAAATAAAGGCGGGGAATAAACGTCCACTCGCCACCGAGCCGAGAAAAATGAAATTTCTGTATCGAGTCGTCACGGGCCAAAGAGGAGATATCTCGCATTGTAATTTAAGGTCGTTATAATTCTCGATCCGCTCCTTCCGGCGCGCAGCAGGACGTTTCTTTTTCTTATCGTGCGCCGCGGTTTCAACCGGCTGAGACAATCCGGTGGTGCTTTTCTCATTTCTTGTCGTCGGCGACGTTGCTCGAGCGTTACACGCGGAATTTAACGAATGTTGGCCAAGTTTTCAAACGCGTGCTGATCACAGAAATCGTCCCTCATGGGTTAATCCGATTTTATAATATTCTGTGTGCGACGTATAACGATAACTAAGTGCTCATTTTTTATTAAATCCATAAATTGAGAAATCCAGAAACTTGAACCTTCAGAGCGAGGGTGAATAGAGCTCCCCAATATTTGCATAGAAAATATTTTAATCTGCATCTTCATTAATAAATATGATTCGTCCTGGTTATAAAATTTAATTGTAAAATTAAAATTGTAAAATATCTTCTGACAAAAATGATACAATAGCATGTTCATTTTTATTTATACATACTCCTTGTATCCTCCTATGAAATTTCATTAGAATCAGGATCTCACACTTGAATGATGTCTACACTGCAAAATGTTATGTATTTATAGCATATTGAACTCTCGACTAACGCAGTGGAATTTCAACTACCCGTGGAATGTCTAATCTTCCAATATGACCTTGATAACTAAATTCATGGTGAATAATATTTTATCAATGATATATTTATCTTAATACAAATTTTTTAGATAATAAGTTCCTAATTTGCACCGACTCAGATAACGTAAAAATTGCTCTTGAGTAGCTACTGAATTTAGGATTGAAGTAGTAGATGCTCAACAAATTTTAATTTTACAGTTTTTTAAAATTTAACTCCCTACTATATAATCCACAAAAACGCTAATAAATGCCCTACTTAGCATGGGACTTCCAACACCTTTTAATGTAGACACACTCATAGCGAAGCGAAATATTGAAACTTGTCATAGTATTCATTCTTTTTTGAAGGATTGTAATCTATTATTTTATTCGCTTGTATTATTATTGTATTCTTATTGTATTACTACTGTATTCTATATTATTGTATTCACTTATATTATTTCTGTAAAGCGAATAATCCTAGAAGGGTTTAAAATGCTTACAAATAAAAAAACTCCCCACTGGAAAGTCGTTTGATAACAGAATCTGCATTCTCCATAATCCGTAATCCTCCACGTCAATGCTCGAGATTTTCGCATAATTCGAAGAATAGTTTCCTCTCCGCGGCGAAATTGTTTAAATTCAAGGTCACTGTTAGTGCGAGATCGAATGTGAAAGAATGAAGTTTCTACGGTAAATTTCAAATACCAGAAGCGTTCGTGCACCTTGGCCGACTACTTTATCGATTTTGTATTTCTATCGGATACCGATACTGTGAAACGTCAGAACGCTGAGGCATTAAAACAAATTCTTTTATTTTCTAATATTGCCGGCAGATTGGGTCTTTTCTTACATTATTCCCAACATATTCGGCACGCAGGCGTGAAATGTTTAGAATAGCAAAATTTAACCTGTTAAAGCTAGTAGATTTTTCATTTTGAATACAGAATCATTCGAACTCAAAGATATACTTTTCAGTCATTATTCACAAGAAGATTATTCTGAGTTTAAACGTTACACCGTTTATTTATACTTTAATGACTTGCGTCTACTGTTTATATTTTAATATTTATCGTTTTACACTTCTGTTTAATATTTCTAGTTTATTATCTTCTAAATAGACAACTTCTATCAACAAAAGATAGCTCGTAGCAAGAAACATTAAATATTAACGTTTTATCCCAACTCTATTATTTTTTAATGTAAAAGATTTCCTTTGAAAACCTTTTTTACGCATTTTGCACTTGAAAATAATTGCATGTTATATAAATTTTTAATTTCTATCCAATAACGACACAATTAACAATTTTATCTGTAGTATACGAAAATTACGTATTCTCGTCAGTAACCTAACAATATGCTTTTATATAAAAATGGTTCAACTTGCTAATTGTTAAAAGGGATTAGACTATGCAAATTTTTCGTAATTACTGTAATCATTCAGTACGCAAGGTGTAACAGAATTTATAGCAGTACGGGGAGAACTCTAAAACAATTTAAACATAGAAGAAAATTGCACAACTATGATATTCATATATGTAATCTGTGACTTATCTTATATTTTTTTAATATTAATGTAAGAATGTTGAATGTTTACCGTATGCATGCATGTCATGTCATGTGTTTGACCATTGTATATATTTTATTGATTTATGCATTATATATATTTTTATCGATTTGTGCAATGTGTGTTTTGTTAACAAATATGCGTGGCGTTTTAGCTTTGTTGAAAATAAAGATTACTGACAGTTGCAAATGATCAAGGAACGAGTAAAGGGCCTGTTCAGACACGGCAATCAAAAATCGAAATAAAAAATAAAACAAGTAATTAATTAGTTTATCGATCGTAATTTATCTTTCGGATATTATGAATTTTATCCTCGTATACCTACAAAATAGCTATTTGTTGTGTAGAAAAATGATCGAACCGTGGCGCCGAGAATAAAATTCATAATATCCGAAAAAATAAAACAATCGAAAACAAAAATCGCGCGATCGAAAACGCGCGGTTTCCGCCGTGTCTGAGCAGGCCCAAAAACGTATCACATCGTTTTGAGTCTCCTCCTTACGTTAATTAAAACTATTATATAATAATATCAACATTGAACGGCATAACTAGGATTTCCGAAACACAACGAACGTTTCCATTTCCAAAAGGCACGCACAACCTCCGGAAGTGGGACCAGTAAATATTTAATAGCCGTGACGCACAGTTCGTCTTTAATTTAGATACCTAGAAGGCTTGAACATTGCCCATAAATCGCTCCCATCCGTCAGGTGCCACGATATATCGCGCAACAGGCAGCGATCTTTCCGGCATCAGAACTTTTCAGGAACAGCTTATTATCGAACTTTCCGGGGCAGCTTATTGCCTATATTAAATATCGTAAAATTCTTAACTTCAACGGAATGTTCGCGTCAGCGTCGAATTAGTATCCTGGACGTAACCGTACGCTTCCTCTTCCGTAATAAGGAATTTTATTAATCGTGACGTAGGAAGCTTTACTCTCGCGTTACTTACTCAGCTGTGTGTCGGCTGCCCAGTATACTTTCAAGAAACATCATCCCCGGAACAGGTTCTCCCGTTCGACGAACAAAAATCCCGCGGACCATTTCCCTATTTCTTGGCTAGCTACTGTCATCCGATCGGGGCTTCGACGTCGGCGTTCAATTTCGCGATGGGTTTCACGATTTTCTGAAACGTCTTGCTTTCTTTGCCAAGATAAGGTAGAGTGTACTTCAATGAACTGCTTTTATCAATAAAATTAACAGTAAACAGAAGCTAAAAGTCGCTTGTAATCTGCAGCAGGATTATCGCTTTGATGCGGATTATTACAGTAACGTCCGTTTTTATTAATTATTAAAGTCCGATTTTCAACAGTAACATTACATCAACGCAACTTCTTTTTTTATTAGCTTATTGATCGAAATAAGCGCCATTATATAATCGACGTATTGTGTGAACGAATTGCAAGCTTCACGATTGATTATCTCCACTTTGTAATCCCTTTTACCATCAACGAATATTTTTTGGATGTTCAAGATTTGTTTGGCAGCTTCGTCATCTTCGGATCTATGTAAGCTTTTTGATTATTTCATAATACTTGCAGTATTACGTTCGTTCTGCTTAAGAGTGTCGTCCGTTTGTTAAACTAAACCTACCACACCTCAGAGCTTTCCGACAGTTCCAATGAGTCCCAAAGCAGGTTAAATAAATGATATCAAATTTATTTAAATAAATCCTTAGGGTATCGTGCATAGGCCGCAAATTCGAGTACTTCGTTCGCTGTAATTTGAACTCTTCAGGGACGTCGTGCGACTGTCGGTTTCTTTTCGTATCACCAATGTTTTATTACAGATATTACCATAATTTGCTCGAGTCGTAAACTGTTTGGTATTTCTCATGGCTATCCTCAAATTCTGATAAGTTAACATTAATAATTTAAAGTGTATCGTACCTAATAAGTAATAAATTTTGAAGCATTCTTCGAAGCATGGAAGGATTAGAAAATGGTATTGAACGGTTGGAAATGTGCAGGAGTCTGTCGTCTCTCCCCACGTTCTCAAAGCCGTTTCTTAAATTCGCAATCACGGCGAAAACCGTTCCGCTGATCGTTTTTCTTTGTTCCCGTTTGTTTTTCGAAACTCTTCTCTCACTTTCCTGGACCGGAAAATACGGGGCACGGTAAAAGTTTGCCTTTGTTATTGTCTACAATTGAAAGTGCATCGTGGCGCCATAAGCGTAAACAATATTAAAAGCATACGTTATGAAAGGAAACGTAAATCTGTGATACGCAATATCGTGATGATAAGGTGGAACATTTTGCGCGGACCGATGTGCCGGGGCTGGAGTGGTCTGATTTTATAGAACAGCAGCCGTTTCCACTTCGCGTCGTACAATTCTTGCTGTTTCCTCGGATCAAGGTATACCTTATTAACTCTTCCCGTAGATGGTATCGTCAGATTTTCGTAAACCTATCATTGACAATATTTGAATTTTCATGCTACAATTTCCATCAATATTTATAACGCTCTAGCAAGTGTAAAAGAGTAATTACACTTGAATTATTACAATTATATAATTTTCCTCTACATTCTAAAAACACTACTAATAATAAGGATTCACACTAGTAAAATTAAAAGTAAAACTAAAATATCTCCCAAAGCAAAAGTTTTTCGACGGAAACAGGTAAACCTATTTTCCATAAAAAAATAAAGATAAACCTTCATGTGTCCATAACGCGTATACTTGCAAATAAAACAGTGACACTAAAAGTTTTGTATAGAACAGTTTTGTATATAACGAACAGTTCTGAAGATAATCGCAATTTTTTATTGATTAAAATGGGACACCCTGTATGAACAGAAATATAGAATGTATTTATGAAAAAGACATTTCTGTTTTACTTTTGCTTCTTGAAATTTTTATTCGGCAAAAGATTGGCAGTCAAGTCGCACCAAATCCCAATGAATCACTGCGACATTAATTATACGCTCACACCAGTAACGAGATAAATGGAGTGAAGCGATCGTTTTTGTTCGAATAAAATACGGCCATAAAACCGAGTATCTTCGTGCATTTGCGAACCGCAAAACAAATAAAAAATATCGCGGGGAAAAAATGAGCAAAACCCTATGTACGACATTATAAGATAACGAGACCGGGTATCCATTTATAAATGGAATCGCGTATGGTTAAAAATTATACCGGTGCTTCTGTTATCAAGATTTCGAAATGTAAGTAATTAATTTTAGAACAGTCAGATATAATGGTAAAGTATCGCCGGAGAGCTGGCGTGAAATTATTTCCATAGAATTAAATTAAATGGGATTTCATTTCGGCCGGTGTACAGCTGTCCGAAATTAGTTTGAGAGCATTTTGTAGCTGCCACAGTGCCGCCACGTTCGGTACATGGGGAACTCGTGCACGTCACTAGCTTTTAATTTTTTAACTTCTTGAAATGAACGGCCGCGCCGCCCGAAGAACTCCTATTGTCGCTCGTAAAAAACCGAAGTGACAGGAACGACGTACTGAAAACTTGCGGTGTAATTTGCGGGTCTACTGAAAATTCATCAAATGAAAGAAGTTCGCTTTTACGGACCTGGCAAGTTTTTATTATGGGAAACTCTTCAGTATCAGTCTTGCTACTTCTTTTCTCGAAGTAATATACACACGCGAGCTTTTTTTATGACGAACCGCGGAAGCATATTCCGCCGACGAAATTTAGAACAAAGTATTTCCCGGATGTCGACCTGCAAACCTTCTACAGCGGAGCCTGGGTCTATTTTGACCCAGAGTATCAAAGGTGTCATTCTATTACTCAAGTTCTGGCGAATTAATTGAATATATAGCTGTTGCATTTAAGGCCTTTAAAAATGTGTTTTAATCGTCAATGATATAATTATAAAAATGTCCCGCTGCCCTAGGGTTAAGCAACTCTTAAAAAAAGTGATTTTTATAAAATTTGTCGATTCATTTAGCTGATACTATTTATCTAGCCTAATAACATTTTTAAATAGTCGGAAACTTTCCAGCAAAGGTGTACTTTTGCTTGAAGTGGCACTTGACCCGAATACTCTGTACGTACAATGCTTGATAAAAGTAGCATGTAAATTCCTACAAGTCCTATTGTCACAAAAAATTGAACGTTTAATCCCCATTTCATCGAAACTAATCGATAACATAATCACTTAGACGACAAATGTGAAGTCTAGGGAAGTAACATTTGAAAATTCTCGTTGAAGAGAAAAATTGTATGAGTGCCGATCATAAAACATGTATAAAAGACCATAAACGCTCAAATGTATAGTAGTGTAGTATACTATGATTAAAATTATACTACGACTAAAATTAAAACTTTCTCATGAAATCATTTTTGTGGTTACAATAATTGTAGAAGAATGATGAATAGTCAAAATGACTTCTCAGTTATCTGCACATTCTCATACTCCACAGAACACGTGGTTATATCACAATTCATTTTGTCAAGCTCTACAACTTCATTGCGAGCGCGTGTTAAATTTGTGTTTAATTAAATTCTCTACTTCCTGTTCACAATCTTAATAGAACACAAATGTAACTAACAAATTCTTCCAGTTGAATGCTTGCATAAAACGGTGCGAACACTTCAACTTCTACAATTTATGCACGCATTAAAATACCCAAGGTATCATTTGCGAATACTGCGGTTTTTGAACAAATGCGAATTTTCACCAACTCCAAGCTGAATATTTCTAAGAATATATCTTGGTCAAGATATTCGGAATATGTTGCAGGAACTCTATATAGGTTTGTTTATAAATACGCATAAAAAGCAATGAGACAGTAATTTCGCGTGAGCTCGACTGAAAAAGGATGAATTTATATTTTAACTCGCGGAAGAAAAACATTTTATGTAGTAGAATCCAATATGTTCTTAGTTCCGACATTTTCCACTTTTCTGCAACTTTCAGTTCTCCATTCGACCTTTTTGTCAGCTGTCTCACCCAACTTCATACTCCATTTTATACTTCTATTTTCGACTTTCTGCACTCTTACTCCTCCCTTCTCTTTATCGACTCTTTTTTGTCTCGAATTCAAAGTTTCCCTTTTTTGACTTGACTCATTCCTTCTTTCGCTAAGTTTATCTTCGTCCTCTTTCTTCTAGCTTCGATTACTTTTCACATGAATTAGTTCATTACGAAATCGGCCGAGGCCACTCTAAATCACTCCGAGATATTAAAGAATTTTATTTTTTTTCTCATTTTTTTTAATAGACTTTCTAATAGACCCATTATTTACAGGTCTATTAAAATAAAATCAACAAAAATGCATGGTGCACATAATTTTACACAAACTTGATCTTAATTAATGTGGATTGGAATTTGTAACATTTGTAGCATTTCGTTCTATTACATTTTGCAATTTTTGTTACTCAATAATCCTATGAATACATATCTTAAGTTAATCATAATAAAATCATGTGCTGCTTAAGAGTTTCAGAATTCTATCTTAATAAATACACAAACTTTTTGAAAAAACGATTTCATTCGTTAAAATTTTTTTTTTCGCAGTAGTCTGGAAATTCATCTAAAAAATTTCTAACAAATGAGAGGAAGTTTTGATATCAGACTTCTCATGCATTTCCTTCGCATTTTCTCGAAGTCCTCCTCAGTTATTCCAAGAGATCCCTTTCGTCACCTGCCTTTACCTAATTACTGCCAGAGCATCCCGTAGGTCTGTCTCGCCGTCCTTGTTTTTGCTAGCTTTTCTCGTCCACGTATTTACATCTCTTTCATCCTTTTAAACAGCTGCCTTTGTCTCTTCTCTCCTCCTCGCATTCCCAGTGATGCCCGACGCATGCCAGGCGGAAAGCACACCTTCGTACCACCCTATTCTATTAATTTGCATTTTTTCCCTCCTTTTCTCAGTTCCTCTCCACGTGCACCAACCCCCAGCACCACCAACCTTATTTACATTTCTACCCGGTTTCTCCTTCTGCCCCGAGGCTTTCAAACTTCCGCTTTGCTTATCGCAAGATGCCGAGGCATCAACCGAGATCGGCAGAAACAGACATCGGTTCGATTTCAAATCAACAGCTACACTATCGTCCATAAGTATTCGACCACTTGGCGGAATCGAATCTGAAAGTTTATATCTTCGTTATAACTAAAATTACTTTGAAGTAGAATGAATACAAATGTATATGATTGACATAGAAGCATTATAATGCATTACATGTTCAGGATTTTACCAGTAAATAGATGAAAGTTATTAAATAGTTCGTTCATCAATATTCATAAATATCCACCTCGCTCGTTTACAATTCGAGGCAATCTAGCAACAAGCTTTTTTAATGTTTCTTCCTGGAAATAGTAACCAGATAGAGCAGAGAGACACTTAAAACTTTCGCTCGACCAGATTTCGTTCAATTTTTCTTATTGTTTTTTTATTCACAGTAATTGATGTTGAATATTATATGTATTACTAATTACTAGTTTTATACGAATGTGTAAAAGAAATACTGTGGCAAAAGTTACATTGGGGATGCCTTATTTTTTAAATATGTTTTGTATATGCAAAGTTTCGTCGAACGCTTGAACAATCGGCTGCACGCTAAGTGCATTCGACTGCATAAACGTAAATATCAGTGCACATCGTGCAGATCGGCGCGGACCATGCGAAATGCCACGAACGGCTGGAGGAGACCGATGGACGAGGGGAAGGGGGTAGGAGGAGGGAGAAAAATAGTTTTTCGCGGTTCGCGAACTTTTAACGCGGCTGTTTTATGAACAGATGGAAATGAACTCGCCGGTATCGATCTTCATTATTTTAGTGGCTCTATTTGCGGCGTCGCGTCGTTTCGAACCCGCCTCGGCCCTTTTCCAAAGAATTACTACATTTGCATTTCCCGCTCCCTTTTTTTCTTCATTAACTTCTATAATCCATTCATTAATTATAATGCCGGATTCGCATATGCACAACACGTAATTGCAGCCACGTAGAATATTCTGATTTTTCTTGCGGAAATATATGTATATGGTGGAATATTCGGTTGGTGCCCGCGAAATATGCAAATATGGCTTCTGTTAGTATGTTTTTCATAAATTTTTTTATGTCTGTTCATCGAAATATGGTCTGGAACAGTTACTATATTTTATATATCTGGTATATTTGCTTCTTCTTCATAAATCTGGGTTTTTGGAAAAAATAAAAGCGTCACTTTGAAAGAGCTTCTCCAGATTGATATTCCTTTGAGCCAATTTTAAATTAATTAATTAATTTTAAGTTAAAATAGAACTTGTATAGAAATCTGTCGACTCAACTAATGCGTCAGGTAATTGATAAATATGTCGATATTTTACAAAGAAGACATGTATAAAGGGTTCGTCGAAATGAAATCGTGAATGGGCAATTTTGTTCTTGAAGTTTCGGCAAGATTTTGCAAG
Organism: Lasioglossum zephyrum; assembly: GCA_028455615.1. Lineage (NCBI taxonomy): Eukaryota > Metazoa > Arthropoda > Insecta > Hymenoptera > Halictidae > Lasioglossum > Lasioglossum zephyrum. Next base: position 18,011,989 of record CM052326.1, on the reverse strand, counting down.
CGAGTCAAAATGATAAGGGTTCGACCTGAAGTTGCTTGGCCGTGGATTCTGCATGACGATAACGCTGCCATACGTTCAGCCATCTCAGTATTAGAGTTTTTAAATTCCAAATCGATCGCAACATGGGAGCATTCACCGCAACCGCTTGATTTTCTATTTTATTTCTCCACGTAAAAGCAGTCGTGAAAGAAGCACAATTTTAGTCAATTTATGAAGATTCGGAAAGTGAATAGCGACAATGTTAGTATAGCCCTACGACCCTTACGATCCCTAATCTTACGATGACGATAATAACTATCTAATTTACAAAGTGAATTCTTGAAATTATTTTCGATGCGTTCGTGCTTTGAGAATATTTAATACGCTGATCGGCAGCATACATAAATTTATTAAAACAAACGCAGACATTTCATCGGGTTCTAATATGGAATAATATGCGAATCAATTTTAATCGAGCTCCGGCCACTGTCGATGAATTTTGAATGAAAATGATATTTCGCATTAGCCGCCTAAAATCAAATATTCATTAACCCATGAAATCTTTAACAGGAGAATTTACGGCCAGGGGGCAGCGAAGTGAAATAATATATACAAAATCATTCAATTATTCGACTGCGATTTAAAAAGCGAAAGTCAGAATATATAATTTGGTTCCGTGAGTCATTAATTAATAGTGAATTGATACGTATTTATGGCATGTGGTTTATCAGATAAAAGAAAACGTATGTATATGTATATATGAATAAAGATAAATGAATGTCTTCCTCTCATTTTAATGATCAGGATTGTTTTTATTAATGCTAGGAAATTTTTCTTCGTTTTATTTCTTAGTACAATGTGGATCTTTATGCAAAATAAAAATGATCTGTATCGATTGCAAAAAATAGAAACTAAATTGAATGTTATTTCTGACAATATCATATATTGAAGTCTTTAATTTTGAAAATTTTCCAACAATTTTCAATTTCCACTACTCAATCTTCCTATAAATGCATAAAGATCCGCAGTCGACTTGCAAGATAACTTTATGAAAATAGGAATTTGCATAAAATCTGCAGACGGTTTAAAAAGCAATATTTATACTTCAAAAACCCATAAATATGTATGCAAAATAGTAATGCAAAAAGTAGATTACTCCTAAAAAATTCTATAAACTAGTTAACAAATGGTATTTAAAACCCATCATTAGCGTCAGAAACAGTTGATAATTTTCGACCTGTTTCTCTGTCTACGGGATTAATTTTTCCGGAAACGTCAAAACGAAACGTCGAACGACAGTCAAAGAGGACCGTAAGTGGCGGCGAGAATTGATTTAACTTAATTTATTCTTGAGTTTGGTTGGTCTGAATAGGTTCTCCTTTCGCTCCGTCGTTCGTTAAGCAGCCGATAAGCAGAACTTCTCAATTGGCCGGAAGTCTCCTTTCAGCGCCTCGCACGTACCTTCAGGACCTTATTTATCTCTTTCATTGTCGATATTCGATATAACGAAAATTCCCGACCCTTCGCACTTACTCGTTCCGCGCGCGCTCTTCACAGTCTTCCTTTGGTATGACGAAATTATCATTTCTGGTAGATGTCATTCTGCTGGAGTCGATTTATCAATGCGCCTTTATTCAAGCCCGAGCCTCTTTCATTCTTCCGGGAATCCTCCGTTTGAAACCTCGCCATTAAATGTTACCGTGAATACGCTAACTACGGACCAAAAGTCGTTAATGTTCGCCAAAGAATCTGTTCCAGAGATAAAATTGAAAACGACTCTGGAACTTAAGAGACCGCGACAGAATCGTTTATTTCCGGCGAACCTCTGTACGGAGGCTTGACACGTCAAGATCCTTTGCTCGCTCTTAGAAAACTGTTTATTTTACAAAAACTCATGGTAACATAGATTTGTTAAGGGAAAAAGTATTTTACGTCTTTGGATTTAAAAGAATTTTAAACCACTTTCCGATGAGCTAGAGACTTGAAACTTTAAACATACCTCAGAACTGGATCACAATGCAATATTAAAAAAAAATTTAATTACCTGTGCGTTTGGAAGTTAAAAAAATTTCAGCAGAGTATTTCAGCGGGAATCGAACCCCGGCCTTACTAAATACGTTCGGTAGTAAAAACTAAAAAGTAGAAAATGAAAAGAATATAAAAAAATCTTTATAAAAACCACGCTTATATTACAAGGCACTAAAAAGGAGAAAATAATATATTTAGATATTAGTGACTATAATTCCACGAAGATTACGTTAATATAGTTTGACGCCCCATGCTTTTATTTATAATCATTAATATCTAAAAATATTATTTTCTTCTTTTTAGTGCATTCTAATATAAGCCTGGTTCTTAAAAAGTTTTTTTATATTTTTTCTTATTTGTCGACAAAACTTTTATCAATATGTTCGTAACATGTTTCTGATTAAAACGATTCCAAACACGACCCAGTTTCAATAATATTTACTTGTTTAATGCACGGTACTGATATGTTCGTAAAATATTCATAATTACAAACAAAAGAGCTTTGCCATTAGCATTTTTTAATGTTCAACTAGTATTAGTATCGAACATTACTGTATTCTTATATGTTTATAATTGAAAGATTACTCAGTAAAAAGGTTAAGAACTATTATAAGCCTCCGTTATAAACATACTCTTAAATATTACGATCATTTGGAAACCTGGTTCATCCTAATGTCTCTGTGTGCACATTTAATGAAGATATTATAAGTCATTGTGGATTATGGATTTTCCAGCCCTTCAGCATTTATTCGGTTGTTTACACGGTTCGATCGATTTATTATTCATCTATTCATTACCTTCCGCTGATGATTATTTAATATTCACCATGATAATAATTCATGTACCACCTGGTTCTGTTCTGGCATCGAAGGCGACTCATTAATGCTGTCCTTCTTCAAAGTTGAGATATTTTTAAATACGAATAATTATTTGCTGCAGTGCATTTAGTTAATCCTTTCAATATCGGCCGTCATCACTCGGCAATTTAATGCAACGAACCGTCTCCTTTATAGTGGCCCCCGTTTTACCTCGTCTATGTTAAAATACAACAATAAGTAATTCATACTTTAATCCGCGTTTATGCTTTGAGCGTCCCGCTTTTTATTGTGTCCATAAATCGGCCGTCTCACTTAAAAGGATCGAGTAGAAAATCAATTTTCCTCAATGGAGGCTGATTGAGCAACAAACCTCCATTATTCAGTTTTATGACACAATTATATGAAACCGTGTTGGGAAATGTTCACTTTTCGGCTTAAGAATGAATCAAGCGTTACAATACCATTGACTCGTTCGGAGTTATTGTGTTACATTATCCAATACACCGAGTATCAAGTGCATTATTCGAGAACGGAGCTTCGTGGAATTAATACGGTGTTTGGTTAAGCATGAGTTAATTGCCATTTAGCACATTAACATTTAAACTGCACAAAACAGACGCCAAATAAAAATTTCATTTATTCCTTAATAGTTTTAGAAAGTTGAAAATAATATAGCGAAATTAATCATTTATAATATGGCTAAATTCTTTCCATTTTTTCACTATTTCAAATTTTACCAATCCATTTTTGTCATAAATTCGTGAAATCTGTCTATTATTTTACCAAAATAATAACATACAATCCCTTTTTAATTATTATTTTATAAAAATAATAATTTAGAAACGCTACGGCTATTAGCTAAAGAGTCAAAGGGTTAACGAACACCTACTTTTTACTCTCGGCTGTAGTTCTAATCACTCCGTTGTTCGGATAATCGACCGATGTTCAGTAATACGACGGTACAACGTGAAGTTGAGTTTCTCGGCAGCACTTGACAAGATAAGTTTCTTTACAATAATAACAGAGATTGTAAGATACGCTGTTTAAGTCGAAAGAACAAGGAGCTTCTCGGAACTTCAGCTGCGTTTCAAACACGGAAGTTCGGAAGTCGATTATTGGCACTCGGCTCTTCCTAGAGGTCCTTTATATCCGATCAGGACTTTCCTTTCTTCTGATTCTAGGTAAGTGTTAATTATAAGAACGGTCATGATAGCACTGTTACATTAGTGGATCAAACTAACATAAAAAGACAAATAAAAGCGTGGAGCACCCATGAAGATTACGTCAATATAGTTTAGCGCTCCACGCTTTTATTTAGTCACTAATGTCTAAAAAAATTATTTTCACCTTTTTAGTGCATTTTAATATATGCGTGGTTTTTAAACAATTTTTTTATATATCTTTTAATCAAACGTCCCTTGGACGCAACCGATTCATTGGCGTAGGTTCTCCTGAAGCAACGAATCTCCAGATTGCAGGTTCGAGTTTCGCTGTCCCTTTTTCCCGGAACCCTACGATTTCATGGTTCATCTGTGGAAGAGCATCTAACTCAGACCACAGGAAACGACGCCACTCGACAAAGACGGACGACGAGCGCTACTTGAATACTGCGCAGAAACAGAGATCTCATCCCAAAATGCCTGATAGAAAGGGACAACAATCCTGATGAGGTCTCCAAAAGACAGAGACGGAGTTGGGCATCTCGAAGAGCAGACTTCGCGAAAATCTGTTGTGAGAGAAGTGCTGACTGCGCGAAGACGAAGACGAAAACCATGCGAACTGCGAATTCGTGGACGAATTTCACGGTGGGAGTATCTAGGCCCCTAAGGTGCGTTTGGAGACTTGGAAAAAGAGGAGGGACCTTCGTGCTCTTCCCAGAGACACATGACTGGGCTTCCGATGAATCTTGTGGTCGCATGTCAGAGTTTTGTTAACATGTTCTTGTAAGTTCATTTCATTTATATGTATTTTGGAAGCAACACTTTGTCGTGGTGACTGACGATCCTACATCGATGAATAAGCACATATTCACCCATTGTTGATGAAGATCTTTTAAAAATACTGAAACTATTTTCTTAGTTTAGTTGCAACTTGAGGAATTAATATAATTTTCTTAACGAAATCTATTGTGGCAAGTATTCTGTTCGTTGATCCCAATGAAGTATGGTTCGTTTAATATATCGCTATAATATTAATTTCAACGAAAAATTGTGTTCATAGTCACGCACCAATAAAACTCGCATAGCCACAGAAATGGTTAGTTAATGAAGAGCACAGTCTGACTAAACAATTTATGGAATAGAAATTAGTTTATGTTATGTTAAAGCAATTTTTCAATTTATAAAATTTTTCTCAACGTTCCGATCCAAGTATGGATCAACTTCAAGAGAAATTTTGAAATTTCTACTAAATGTTTCACAAGATCAGTAATAACCACAAAATAATTTTTCACCGTACTTGCTGTGTGTAAAGTGTCTATCTTTAGTGATTAAGTGTGTTACTGTATTCCATTCTGGTAGGAACTACACTGAAATATATGAAGGTTAGGAGAAAACCAATGCAAAAACATAGTAACGACGTATATTGACAAACAGCCAATCAGACACAGTGATCGAAAGTTCTTAAATCGATACTAGGCGGTAAATACGAATTGAAACCTGCCATTTATGGAATGTTTTTAATTAAAGCTTAATATGTTCGTAAAATTCCCTCGGCAAGGTTCAGACTCCACCTTGCGGAGCTAATCAATAGAAATTGGTGCTCGATACAAGGACACACCGTCATTCTTTGTGCACCGCGTTCAACGTTATCTCTGTTCTTCTTCTTCCTTCCGCTGAGACGTTGTAAGGGGGTGGATGCATCCCCGTGGAACTACCCCAAATAACCGCGATCGCGAAACGGTAGTTCCATGTTTACAATAAAGCCCCGATGCTTGTTTCGAACGAGTTCGGGCGTCGCGAACTATTCGATGTAATCGCGACTTTCGAGGCGGTTATGCATCCTCCAGGAGTCCTTAAACATGGCTGCTTCCAAGCACTTGTAAATTGCGTGGAAACGCAATGCCCCAGAAATTGTCAAAGAATAATTCATGTCTACGTGCGTGCACGTAAATAGCTCAGTTCGAGTACCTTTGAAATTTGCATAGGTTACAACGTGTAAATCACGTTGAAAAGCAGATTGAAATTCAGAAAGGTCTCGTTTGAGGAACATTACGTTTGTAGATACTTCAGGTGCAGTTTGGTGTTACTGCGAATTTTTGTGCAAAATAAAAATTGCCTGAATCGATTGCAAGGACCAGAGTGAAATAGAAAGATCGACCCAAAAATTATGGGTTTTCTCAATTTAGCTCTAATTTTTGTGTTAGATTATAATTTATATCATTTTTTTAATACTTTTTTTTAAATTTATTTATTTAATGTTGATTTAACATCAAAGGTCATTAGCAACACGGTGCATTTTCATACAATATTTTGTACATCTTAGTATCTTTGATATATTGGGCAAGACCGATAATGTGCTCCTCAGAACCTAACAGAATGGGTAAAGATCCAGGCGGTTTAGCATTTTTCCTTTCATTTTCATATTTTTTGCATTCCAGTATAAGGTGATTTATATTAACTGGTACTTTACATATATCGCAGATCATGTTTTCTTTTTTACTTAACAAAAATGAATGGGTTACATCTGAGTGCCCAATTCTGATTCTAGAAATTGACGTTTGAATTTGACGATCTATTGGACTTGGACACTTTTTCCACTCAAAATCCGCTCCTTCGTTGTGGTACTTTTGTGCATAAATTCTTTTAATATTATCAGTTACATGTTTCCTGAATATTTCATTTATATGGTTTTTGAGGTCATTTAGTCTGGTATAATGAGTGATAACTTTTTCTCTCTCTCTATATATATATATTAGTGAATAAGTGTAATTAAGTTTAAGTTTAAGTTGGAATAAGATAGATTTAAAGAGATGTAAAAGGGTGCGAAAGGGGAAGAAAAAAGGGGTATGTTGTACAGAATTGTAACCCTGAGGGGAACAAAAAATAAATATATATATATAGTTTATATCAAGACATAGATCTAAAATCTAATAAAAGCATAAAAGCCTATTGAGATTAGGCTCCCCAATCTAATCGATTATGTGACGCGTTTCATATTTGTCTTGCATTCGTCACAATTTCATGTGACTAATCCGGTACTCGCAAAGAGGGAGGGAGTAATTTTTCCCTCGATTCGAGCCAATTCACCTGATCTGGCGACTCTGAGCCACTGTACAAGGGTAGACGCCTCCTATGAAATAATTCGCTGAATTAACGTTTGGAAATTTCCAGGAAGAAGCAACAGCTGAATGATCAATCAAACAAACATCGCTGCCGTATGATGGCCCGTTCGCGAACAGTTATTTCGTCGAAGCTGTTTATCGTTGAAAGTTTCGCAGGAACGTTTCTTGAAGTATCGACAATAATTGATTTCATACAAAGCCAAGCGAAGTCTCATTCAGTGTACGAAGGCGAACCGTTGGCCCGTGTAGAGGTTATTGCGTTTGCTCCAATTAACCATTTACCTTTCACGGAAGAATTAGCAGATAATGAAGCAGAGGAAAAGTTGAAGCAAAGTCGCAAATTCATTCGGGAGTGTACTTAATTCAAGGAGGGCACGCGATACGAGCTCGTATTACACGCTTTCAGAAGAAGTCTACTCGCCGGAAGTTGATGTAATAAAGCGACCAACTGAGAAGGCAATTGTCGTGTTTCGTTCATTGTATTCGTCAACAAATCGAGAAAAGGACGAGATTCAAACAAACCGGAACTCTTTCAGTTGAATTTTTCGCATAGGGAACTTCAAGGGTTGGTAGCGGAACAAGCAAATAGTTGTCAATTTAAATTACAAATGTTCCATTAAACACGATGCTGTCAGAAACAGGGCTCGCTCTTCCGAATAATGTAATTTATGAAAGCTTGAACATTATATGTCCTTCATTATTCTTGCGTCTTTAAATTGTTATTGTCAAGTTATAGTTTTTAATGATTCTTATAATACGTTAGCGCACCTAACATATCTTAAAGCAACTGGTCTGCTAGTTTATTTGAAATACAAATTAAAGAAACATTAAAAATAATAATAACAGAGTTGGAACATATTTTTAATCATTTTTACAACAAGCTATTCTCTTTAGAAGTGAAAAACTACATTTTAAGTAGTTTTTGAAATTCTTGCAATTTTTAGTTTCTTTCCAAACTATTACCCATACATTTTGAAACAGCCAGTAAATGTCGGAAATGGATGATGCAGAATTCATCTGCAAAATTAATGGGGAGTCTGATAATCGTAATGAAAAATTGTTCTCGACCAGGAACAGTGAAAATCATAGTGAAACAAGATAATTTAATTTAATTTAATGTAGTATTCATTTACACGGAAAACGCTTTACTACCATAAATTATATTAGCATGAGAACAATATGGTGGAAACCATCAATCTAAAGCAGATAGTCTAATAGGATAAAATATCAGTTAAAAGGCTAGCTAAAATGATAGACATAATTTTGAATTCAAAGTGACGAAATTTTCAGTGACTCTCAGATGCATTTAGTTGATAATAATTCCCACAATTTCCTCGTAATGGCAACGCGGTTTGAAAGCCCTCTCAGAATGACGAAGAGAGAACCGAAGCTCACGTTGATCTGAACCCTTGAGATCTCACTAATTGAAGATCTTCTACCACATGAAACCACATTGACTAAACAACACTATAACTTTTTAAGACACAATACAATATTATAAATAAGAAATAATTACAAAATTACAGTAGCATATTGATACAACTCAGTATATAAATAACATCGATTAAATTTGTGATTTCGGCGCAAGGTTCGATCATTAAAAATAACAGCAAGTTTGCAAATTAATTAATTTTGCGTCTGAAAAAATTAATACTTGATGAAACTAGAAACAAAAAGAAGATTTGCAACACAGCTGTGGAAAAACATATAAAAAACACTTACTTGCTGTGGCAAAAAAATTAGAAAAATTTTTTTTTTGGTTCTTATATGTTTTTCCACAGCTGTGTTGCAAATCCTCTTTTTGTTTCTAGTTTTATTAAGTATTAATTTTTTCAGACGCAGAAATGTTGATCTTGAAAAAGATACACACAGGGATCGAACGTTGAGTTAAATTAGTTTGCAAACTTGCTGTTGTTTTTAATGATCGAACCTTGCGCCGAAATTACAAATTTAATCTTTATTACAATTTCGATCGAGAAAAACTTTCATTTATAAATAATATCAGTTTGATAACGAATAACTTAAGAAAACAATTCAGTTTCCACCCATAGTTTTTATTGTATATTCTATCCTTGTGACGAGTAGAACACGATACAATAGTTCGAGGTCAATAAATCGTTAGAAATCCAAATTGTATAAATATTCTACTTCTGTGATTTTCGTTATAGTAAAAACTTGAACGCGTCAATCCAAACAGCTCGTTCATTTTTCAATCTGTCGCGAGGTATGTAACCATTCTCGGATGATTCAGAAGCAGGCAGGACACTGTATATCGACCTGATTGGTCGCATAAATTTTTGGCGAATACGGTCCCTTTCTGGGTCGATGATATTTTCAGAGACTTGACGATTCATCCGGTTTGCTCCGGGAAAAGGGGGACACGGCACGGCGTAGCTAGCTGGCACTCGGCAAAAAGTAATATTTCACCGAAAAGGGGAAGAGTCGTAAGGCCAATATCACCGTGTATCGTCTGTGACAGCGTGCGTTTCAAAAGCGGATTAGTTCCGGTATTGTATTTACAGGTGGTCGTGAAGTGAACGGCTTAGTTGCGAAATTGGTCGCGCGACCCGCGATGCATCATAACCCCGCCGCATTCGTCGGGTTCAGTCGCTTTTAAAATTCTCCCGGCAAGAACTTTTCACGTTAACTGACACTTTCGAAACCGGGTTGCTGAATAGTCGCGCAGATAGACGGTTTTGCTGGTCATCCGGATTTGTCGTTTCACCCCCAACCGCGAAAAATGGAAGAACTGAGTTTAAAGCAAACACACTTAACCAACACAAATCCGCAAAGCCAGCAAACACGATTTACAAATTGTATTGCCATTTTTCTACGGTTATTCTATTACCGTGTATTGTAAACCATTTCGTTCTGATCTACATATTTACCAGTCTGCGTTCAAAGTTATTATAATTAATGTCTGCTAACACATTATCTACTACCATTATTTCATTATTTTTGAAATTCTATGGTATGGTGTCCTGTCGGAGCGAACATAATTTATACTTTAATTTTTGCCACTTTCTTATGATAAAAATTAAGTCGAAATTTCATTTCTATCTGTTAATGTACATATTTCTGTGTCCATAATTTACTAACACACACATATTGTAAACACATAAATAACTGCAATGTAAACATTCTACAATTCTACAATTTTAATCATGTTGATGTAATTTGAAAGAGTAAGACGATTATAAAACATTTTTCACTCTCATACTAAAACTACATGGCTCTTTACTAACGACTAAACATAGACAGAAAAATCCTCCCTCCACTTTTTTATATTTTTTTTATATATATAAATTTAACTTTATTCATAATTTCATAATTTAAAAAGTATATTAAATTAAAAACCAACCATATATAAATTAAAGATTTTAGAGGAGGACGTATAAGTATGTTAAATAGTATTTTGATGAAGAGTAAAAAATATGTATAACACTATGCCGTAAGTAATATGATTAAACTATGCTCCAAGTGATTTAATTAATTTTCCTGTTACATTTTAAAAAATTTATACGTCACTCTGATATAAAATCATTGTTAGTGGAGATTTAATTTCTCATTACCATTGAGTTATAATTGAACCTTTTTAATTCACAATACCATTGCTTTGATAGACGAGTCCTCAATAAATATATCGTGAATGCTTTAGTAAATATTAAAACGTGTGTATAGTGATATATATGCATCATGCGGCGTCTCCGTGATCATATTATAATTAAAAGTCCACATTATGCACATTTATTACATTTTTAATTTGTAAAAACGTACCGAAAATGTCGTTTGGATAAATTAGGAGAGCTATTAACACCGCTAGAAGCGTTTTTTGTCGATCCACCATTTTGTGACAGTCGCCGATCCACCTGGAACATCGTAAAAGAATCCAATTAAATATACGCGAAAGGTAACAAAGGAATATTTAATAAATTTAATTAATTACTTTTCTCTTTATGACGAAGTGAAATTCTTAACCATGCACATTGCAATTTTTCATCGTTATTGTGCTCTGATTAAAAACATATATGATGATTGACCACACCCAAAAATTTGATTATATTCGATCATATCGGAACCTTTCGAAAATTATCAAGCGAATCAAAATTAATTAATTACCGTACGTTCTCGTGTTTGTACATTATACTTTCGAACATAACTGTTCGAAAAATTTGTAAATACATCGGTGTGCTATCAATGAAATAACGAATACGAAATTAATAAATAAATTACGTTAAATGTCAAACGCTAGACATCTGTCCAGAGTCTGATTAAATTGCGAAATATTGACGGAAAATCCGAAATCTGCTTAAATTTTATTTCAATTCGTGCTCGGAGAGCCACTGTGAAAAGACTCCGACTAAAAGTGAAAAATTTTATGGTAATAGTAATATGATTCGATCCGAATGAATGGGGCTGGTAACCCGAAAGTAACTTTAAACCGAGCCGAAGCCGCAACCAGCTGAAAGGATTACTCCAAAAGGATGTGGCATTGGGTTATTATTCTTCATTAGTTACTTAGGGGAATAGCGAAACTGGGGTCTTTAACGGCTGATCGATGAGATATTGATTATACCTTTGATTTAGGATCCTTCAATCATCCAAATATCAAGAAGTTCGAGCAAATACACTATCCGTCAGATCAGAGACACCTCTTATTTCATTTACGGTCTCTAATCAACATTTCAAAACAATTAACCGTGTCGTTCCACCATTACATACATAAATTTTCATTCGAACAAAACAAACTTTTCACTTAACCCTATATTATGAATATTACATACAATCTTATATAAGGTGTGTGAGAATAAATCTTTATATAAAAATAGTGGAATCCATTAATTCTGCAACAAATGGAAAAATGCAACAAAAATTCATGTCGACAATTTTCTACGATTACAATATTAAGTTCCATCGAACAAAATTCATGCTGGAATTAGAACGTACTGTATTCAACGTACGTTTCATTTCTGGTATAGACATCTGACAAGTAACAGTTTTAACTCGAATTCGAAAGAGACCATGTCAAGTTGAATTTTCAATTCGACACATTATTTTTAAATAAGTATATGAAAGGATCAATACTTTGTCTTAATTTATTTTAAGCAACCTGTCCGTGATTCCACCAGCGAAATAATTGATAACGTTCGATTTAATCCCTACCGGTAAAAGCGTGTTCAAGTTAGACAGACACTAATATGCAAATGTTAAGATTAAATTCACTTCCCATAGAATAATCATTGTACTACTATCATACAAGATCTGTTGTATTATTACCAACTGAATTCATTTGAACATTGAGCCATTAGTGCAGCCATGTTACAAAGAGTTATAACGTGTAATTATATTTTGATTTCGAGAAAATTGGTGCGTTAAAGGCCACCTGTAATTATTACTTAAACATATTTAAATGTTTTTAAGTGACCAGAAAATAGCGTCTGTACAGGGAATTTATACAGTAAAATACTGTACCGAAGTTCTTGCAACTATCGAGGTGAACAATGTCTAATCTTCATTTCTGTTACTGTCGCGTGTCACGTGGTTTTTGTAACTAGGCAAGCACCACGTGTTTACGAAATGCAACTGATCAGATTCATCAAGCGTACAACTACCAAGGTTCCACTGTACATAGAGTAGAACGCTATCGATCGCGATTACATGGTTTTTCCGAGCGAGAGGTATGAGCGTTCCGCTCGTTGCAGTATGACTTCAGTCGGTTCCATCGTTTCCCGCGACTCGTTACGTCTTCTCGGGCGTAATGGTCCTTCTTAGCTCAATGGAATGATTTCCACACGCCATGCTACAACGTCGACGGCGCGTTGCATTAAACAAAGGAGGCTTGTTTTAAGCAAACGAAGCCGCGGCATGGGACCGCCAACCGAACTCCTCTTGAAAGGGAAGGCTTGAAAGCGTCGTTGAAACATGAATCCTCTCCCGGGCTCTTCTAACAATTACGTAAACGGTGAATAATAAAAAAAATGGAGGAGAGTAGTGGAAGGGGAAAAAAGATGGTAAGAAAGGGAAAAGAGAAGGACATCGTTTAAAAAGTTTAAATGAAACCGAACCTGGAGTAGATAAGAGGGCTTGAAGTACACCGTTGTCCTAAGAAACTCGCCCAGATGCAAGTTTAGATATAAAAAGCCAGGCGCGAGTGTGTCCCAGGGAAAGGATTTGATTCTTGGTAATCGGCTGGAGAGTGAACGCTTAAACGCTGGCGATCTGACTGTTTGCCAAGAAACTGCAAATCGCGAGAAAACTTTCAGAAATACTTGGAAATCAGTTTTCAGCTGCGCGAGCGATGCTCCCTTCGTTATCGCCGCACCGTAACAGCCGGGACGTAATTGCAGCTGTTTTTCGAGAACGTAAACTCCAATCCGTGGCGAAACCGAAAATATTAACGATGTATTTCATGGGATTCGGATATTTCTGATAGTCGATACAGAATTTGGGTACGCAAAAAGAAATGTATCTTTCGTTTTGAAAAGAATTATTCTGTACGCACTTCTCTACTGTGTTTTCGGGATCATGGTACAAAACGGACAGATGGTGAGTCCGCATGCGGAAACAAGTCAAAAAATGAATGAGAGTCAAAAATCGAGGAAATTGACTCGAATTGAAGGGAAAAAGTTACCCTCTCTCGTGACGTGGCAAAAGCGTGACGGGAATAATGTCCCCTAGTAGCACAAAAATATTAGATAAATATTTTTTTCAAATATTGGAAAAATATTTTTTAAGTCACATTTTTTCATATGAGAAAAATATTGGATCTGAATATTGTATACATGTACAAGAAATATAAATTGAATGTTTAAAAAATATAATCTAAATATTCAGAGAATATAAACTAGATATTTAAAAAATATAACGTAAATGTGAATCCAATATTTGAAAAATATAAATTCAATATTTAAATAACATTCAATAAAATTTTCAAATTTAAGAAAAAGTTATAACAAAAATTAGAAACTATAATATTCCATTTTATCTTCCAAAGGACCTTATTACAATTAAGAAATCTTTATATTATATAATTATATAATAATACTAGTTATTGGAAAGTACAGTATTTATTTAAAATTGTTGAATAATTACGTCCCTGTTAAAAATTTGTATTTAGCCATTTAGAGAATTCTATTCAATCCAACAGTTTCACTCTAAAACCACTATTCTTTAACTGTCCTTTTTCGAACGTAAAATGTGAGAACCTTGTTCTACAATTTATATAGAAATAAAAGAACTTTATGCAGTAATTTATTGAATTTAAATTCCTATTGTCGGGGCATTTAATTCTATCAAATTTCCCGTACTTCGCAGACGCAGAAACGGTATGACGAGATAATTCGATTTCTTATACAATTTCCAGGAGAGTTATAAAGTTATAAATTTGCGACGCAGCGATGTAAAAAAAGAATCTTTTGTTGTATGACGCGACACGTGGAGATTTTGTTTCAACAAAAATAGAAAACGTTTCAAAACGGTGTAGAAAATTCTGACGCAAAACAGTGTAAAGTAACTGCAGTTAAAACAGATGTGTTTAAAAAACAACGTATCGTAGACAACGTTTTACGAAACATTATTAGAAGGAGTTTTACAATTTTAATTTCCGTGTTTTATATAATATAATTATTAGAATAGAATTAAGGTAAAAATCATTCAATACAAATTGTTTTAGAGCTAATAATGAGCGAGCAATGATTAGACAAATGTACGAAGTCAAAATAGAATAGTTAGAATTTATAGAGAATTAATGCGAAATATTTTCAGAATTTTATACAGTGAGTTTAGTGTAATTATACCAAAAATTAATCAACCACAATGCTATTTAATTCTTGGAATCAGTTTTTCGATTCTCATCATCTTATTCAATTCGACTTGGAACGTTTACTGATCACACAAGGAATGGTAACATTGGGTTTGGATTTCAGCTAACAAGAAGCCAACACGCTGCTGTCTGCTGAACAGCCAGTTCTCTGCAAACAATGCCCCAGATGCAATTACGTATATACGCGCCGATTATTGTGCAATGAATCGATCATCCCCCTGAGAATTCGGCTGATATAAAAGGTCATTGTGGATGGATTCGCAGAATGCATGATAATTTCGATGAAACGACTTTTCCGAAAATTGGATTACAATTACCATAAACGTTCCAATATATTCTCTTATATTACAATAATTCTACAATATTCATTACTCTGAAACAATCTAAAAAAGCATTAAAGGTTAGGTTTCACTTCTCTATCGACAATAATACACTGTTTGATTCAGGGTAATACCAAATTGTTTAAACAATGCTAATAAGGTATCGAATTATGAAACGCAATAATTATTTTGAACTGAATTTTCTTAAATTTCAACTGATTGGAAGTTTTTCTTTTTTATTCTTTTAGTGTAAATACCATTTCACACATTTTCCTTGTAGGTTCATAATGTTTACTGTAGCTTCATAGAAATATTACTTTATTCGTGTATATTACATCTGCTGTCTTTAATCATTTTAGTAGTCAGAAATTGGAGCCACTGATGTTTTTCATAAATGCATGAAATCCATGTGTATTAATGAATTAAAAATCGCTGTAGCTGTACAATGTTGAGGCTCGTATAATTGAAGTGTTATGTCTTAGATTTATTTGGAGATAGTTTTTAAAAATCGAGTTGGAAATATTTGTTGGATTGCCGAATTTAAATGTTCATACAAATTAAATTCGAACAATTTATGAGGAGCGTATGCGCATCATACGTATCGCATTGCCTTGAACGCTTTAAACCTTCCAGTATATTGCAAGTGCAATGTAAATATTCACTAAAGCCACGACAGCGGGACCACGTACACGCATGATACAGTTTTATCTTTTGATATTTATGGCAAAAATATTGAAATGTTTCCCCAGCTGAAAAAGTAACTCGCACGGTTGTTCATCGCGGTTTTAAAACGTGACAAGATTAACGCACATCACTCGGACACACAGACTACAACATCACATGTGTTCTGACGAATCTGACATTGCCGGCAATTCTCAAATTAATGCACGGCAATGTGAATTGTTGCAGCCGTAAATTTTATCGTTATAACTTGCACTTTGCGAAATTAGCGACACAGATATTTCGCAATCAATGAGCAATGACCCGGTGTTGGTAGAGCTTAAATTGACAACTCGAGACCACAGTGTACATTTTTATGCTTATCTACTTTACATATTTATATACAGTCGTTGAAGTTTCTATACTTATTTCGATTACGAACTGACACATGAGTACCGATAACTTTACAACATTTATTTTTAAATACAATATTGATTTTTAATATCTATAACATATACGAGTAATGTTAGCGTTGTACCAACCCAACATTCATTGATTTTATTTATTTACACTTTTAAAAAAAAATCACATTACTGATTTTTAATACAAAATACACGAGCAACATGAGTTTTGGAAATATTAAATATTTTATTGATTTTATGTATTTATATTTATTTTTCATGTAAAATATACGACCAACATTTGCTTTAAAACGACTCGTTAGTTATCAATCCCAGTAAATTATTTTGTTGATGTAAATATTTATTTCGTTTTTGATTATTTTTTTATGAAATATTTACGGGATTGTTTTTATTACTATTTTGATTAAAACAAAACCGAACATGATACAATTTGGATCATATTTACTTGTTTAAGTCACGGTACAGTGGAACCTCGATAGAATCGAATAGAAATAGTTCAATCTAAAGCAATGTATATACAACAGGATTTATTGTACAAATCAGCAAAGCTTTAATCTAGCTAATTACGAATTTTTATTTACAAGAATTTGTTCATGTCAACTTACTTTTTGAGAGAGAGAGAGAGAGAAATTAGCCAAGTTTAAAGAACAATCTCATAAACTCACTATTACTTGAATGTATGCAGTGCGTTCGCTTTGATGTCCAAGAGTATATTGAAGAGTATACTGAATCATTGCGCACACATAATATTAACAAGTCAAATCTAGGAGAAGACAACATTAGAAACGTCCTTCTCTTTTTTAAATCCATCGATTTATATAAACTATTATAAATTCACCTTTGTACAAAACACTTTTGATTGTAAATTATGTGGTCACTAATGGTCTAGCGGTTAATGTGAGCGCATTAAAATAAATAATAATAATGTTAGAATACACGGGATCCTCAAGTAAAACAATATAAAAAAAACTACGGAATAACATTGTCAGGTTGCGAAACAGAAGTGCGTCATCTTAAATACCGACGCGAGTGCATGCATCAATAAGTTACCATACAGGGTGTCCGATTTTAAGTTTCACCGATATACCCGAGCCTCATGATGTCATACTTCTCGGCGACCGAAGCCTCTCGAGTTTCGCAGCTCCTCAAGGGGGTATACCCCGCAGCAGTGGGGATGGATCTGGGACATTTATAGGTCAGACTTTTGGGACATTTATGGATAAAATACTGTAGTTTGTAAAATAATTGCGTCCAGAACTTCGAATGGGACACCGTGTATTTAACTTGATGTAAAGCGACTGAATCGGTTGCAGAGTTTGGTATTTAAAATTCTACAGACAAATGAAACAGAATGCGTAATGAACGTCTTCGAATGTATGTAAGTATTTCCACGTTCGTCGGCAATTTCCTACGCATTAGCACGCGGAACGCGCGGGTAATTCGCTTGATAGGGTGATGCCAACGATTAATGTGCGAAGTGACAGAATGATATATAATATCGCGACGTACCGGTCACGAGTTACGGGAGGCCCGACTAAAGTCAGTAGTCGAAGTCAGTGATTAGTCAGAGGCAGACCCGGCGTTAAGTTTGCGCTGCCACTGGTGAACTTCCTTAATCATTACGGACCTAGCTAATCGATACAAGAGCATTGTTATTCGCGTTGCGGACAATAACGGCGTACTATCCAGCAATGCAAAATGAAAAATTGATCACGGGCACGAATAGCAGTCTCGCAAGAATTTCAATATGCAATTCGTGGATTCTGACGAATTTGGTGATGTTTGGGGCTGACGCGATGGTGAAATGGATGGTGGAGAGGGGGAAGGTAGTTTAAAGTGATATTTGCTCGATGAAACGTGACGTAGATTTTTAAGCTCGGGCTAATGGAAATATCTGCACGATTCGAGAGTGCGACTCGATTTAATATTTTATTCTTGTCGCTTTGTAATTAAAACCGTAAATCTGCAATTGCCGATCTGTTTGGACCACAGTGTGTGACATACATATTACGGACGCCTTCCGATTACGATATGTGCCTTGTTTATTTCAAACATCTTCTAATTATGTAGTACTTTATCGAGTACATAACAATTGTGGTGCTTTCTCCATATCCTCTGAAAGTATATCCATTTTTCTCTGCATAATGTTAAATTTCTTATTACTCGCCGAGTTTATTACAATTTCAGTTATTTGTTTAAAGCATCAAATTTTAAACAAAATAGAATAACACGAATGAGATGATTGGTTATGTGTTCTATCATGTATTCAATATCGAAATGCAATATTGTAAATTACAATAAAATACTTCATTCCGCAAGTCTCCCTAAAACTTCGACTACCATTTAGCGGCAGCTATGAACCCATTTTACTCCGTATCTTCAATTTGTTAGTCGATGCAGAAACCTTTTCAATTACAGTGACTGCCATTAGTACCCTTTTTACAGTAGAATAATTTTTTTCAAATGGAATCAATCCGCTTGAGCTTTTTTAAAGAGCTGGGAGGATTAGCTTTTTAGATGACGCGTAAAAAGAATTCTTAAAAAATTGCCTCTTGTTAGAATGGTTGGGAAAACCGGAAAAAAGAATAACTATTAAACAAAATATTAACATCAACGTATCACAGTAATTCGATTGCGAAGAGTATCCGAATATTATTTTCGACCAGGGTACATCAACAATTTGTGCATGCTCGTAGCATTCGTATTGCATCCGGTATAATCCGCATCATTCGCAAGCGTCACCGTCGAAATAGTTTCACTGAAAACAATAATTCGGAATCGCTTAGGGCCGCGATAATACGGATGATCCGCGGTAGTTAAGAAGTTACAGCGGCGCTGGTGGGTTCGTATGCAGAAGGCATCATTGTGTGCTCAAGATGTCCAAATATTTGTCAAACCAGCCGCGTCGGTCTGCTCTTAATTCCCCTGCCCCCCGGTGCGCCCTCCGCGCGCGACATTTTCCCGTATCTCTTAAAACGGAAACACAGTTCGCGCAAGAAACTAATTTACATTTGAAATTTCATTTGTGTTGAATGCAGAATGAGCCTTCCGCCAGGGGCTGACCTCCTTAAACGCATTCTACCGATCCGTTAATTTAAGGAAATTTTCAAATAAAGTTCGCCCGTTCATCAAACCGCGCAAACAGTCACGCGTCCGGAAAGAAAATTCATGCCCGGAAAATTTTGCTCCGCAACCGAAATCTGACGCGGTTAATACTCCTTTCATTCCTCTTACTTTTTTTTCTCTCGCTCTCTCTCTTCTTTTTCCTGCTTCTTCCTCGGGGCCGGTCGTCCAACAACGGCGAACCGACATAGCGTCGCATAACTCGACACGCAAAACAGAGTGATTTACGAACAGGAATTCTGCGTTCGGCGCCGTGTCGTTAAAGTGGAATTTATATTCCGTTCCGATGGACGTTCGCTGGTCAAGTAGCCAAAGTAGAAATCGGCGCGTGCGATATCCGCGTATAATATTAATATTATATTATTTCACGATGAATATTGAAATTTACTTGAAATTCGCCGGCGTCCAGTTTGCAAGTGCACAATATCGGAAATTTTCATTTCGCGGTGGCTACACGTTCGCGCTCGTTAATCTTCTTTATCGCGGGTAATTTCATACGCTGAGCACAAGTTTTTTAACAATCTGTTTTCTCGAAATCCGGACCGGCAACGCCGAAGACGCAAACACTCTCTTAAAAACACTTTAACATTTTTATCTTGCTTACAGACCTGCCTATGCTCGCGAACTATGACGATAAATCTAGAACGAGATATTAATGAATCTCAGAATTTAATAAGCAGCCTGTAATAATAAATAATTCAATATTATCTACAACAATATATTCTGGATTATGTCATTCAAAAACTAACTACAAATGTAACGTCGGATGTTTTAAATATTTCAGATTTAGAACTCGATATTAAATCTGAATATTAATAGATAGGAAAGGTCAATTTATAAATGAATCTGAGACGAGATATTAATAAATCTGAAAATTTAATAAGCAGCCTGTAATAATAAATAATTTAATATTATCTCCAACAATATATTCTGGATTGTGTCACTCAAAAACTAACTTTAAATGTAACGCCGGATGTTTTAAATATTTCAGGTTTAGAACTCGATATTGAATCCGAATATAAATAGATTGGAAGGGTTATTTTCTAAAAGAAAATCCAAAAATAATATATATTAATTATGTTTATAAATGTTGTTCTATATTACCTTCCTTTGATAATAATTCGAACCCGCAACCACAATTTTCTACAGAATCCCGATACTGTTTGTTGATTGGATCACATCACCGTTGAGGGACGAAGAAGCCACTCGATATTTGTATACTTAATCACGGCCACGTTCCGATAAAATATGTAAGTGTGAAATGAAAAATTCATTCGTTACTTTACATGGGATTTAATTAATTCTTGATCAGAGCAACGGATGAAGGAGGTCAGCAAAAAATACATTTACTCTCAGACTTGACCAGGTTCTCGCGAAGCAAACTGTTTTATTCGACGCTCGACGAAATCCCTGTCGGCACGTCGCGTATTATACAAGGTGATTCTAAATATAAATATAAATCAGAAAAAAGAATAAAATGTTTACGTTTGACGTCTCGTTTCCGAGAAAATCGAGTATAAAAATCCGTCAAGTTCGCGTGCTATAGCAAATACAGGAAGTATAATTGGTTGACCATGGTCAGACGCGCCAGACGATTCCTATAGAATGGATTTTTTCGAAAACGAAGCATTGAATGAAACAATTTCATTTTTTATTTTATTTCATCTCGTGCTCGTTTGTACATGTTTTTCGACCGCACCATGTAATTGCACGGTGTATTAATTCGCATGATGCGTATGCCATTCTTTAAACAATCCTCGAATCGGCGAATTTGCCTTTTTTGGTCGATCATTGTTTTCGGTAGAGCGACGTGATCCGGACGCCAACGTATCATAATGTGACCACGGATTTTTCAATGGTATAATAATACGTCAAAAAATGAATGAAATGCCGAGAAGAAAGGAGGAAAGCTTTCTGTCAATTCCCCGGGAGCGACGTTAATTGGTATCGGGTGGTCTTCACATCTCTGTGAAACTTATACCGCATTACCGCGATAGAGAATGAAAAATGAGGGGATGTGAATGGACATTAATTTTTCGTTTAATTAAAATATTAAGGTGGATAGTTTACACGATGAACATTCGGAAAACGCATTATAACAAGACTGCGAATCTTTGTGCAAAATAAAAATTGTTCTTCTCAATTGCAATAAACTGGAGGAAATAGAAATTGATTTCCTTTCTTCATAGACTGAAGAGATAGAGAAATAACAATAGTTTCAAATCATTCCGATGTTCTTGCATAATATTAATATAATCAAGTACTGTCTAATCTAATATAAATGTCTTAATCGAGTACTGTCTTTCAACCTATATAAGATGCTTCCTATGTGGTCCAGATATTAAAGGTCTGCTAATCATTTTCGATTTTATTAAGCGTTGTGCACTAAAAATTTAATTTAATTGAATCAATTTTTTGAATAAAAATTTACTGTTAAGTTAAGCTAAGCTAAGAGGCACATTAAGCTATTATGTAATACGCTAATGGAATTCATGTATTGAATATGCTATATAAACCACATCTGGTTTAAAGCATTAAATAAATAAATAATAATAATCAACATTAACACATAATACGCGTCAGGTAAAAATTTGGCAAGATAATAAATATTGTTTAGAGACACGTCTGGGAATACAAATTCTTGCATACGAGAATTATTCGAATGAAATGGAATCGGGTTGAATTGAAAAAATTGTGTAGTGTTCTGAAAATAAAATAAGACGCGTTAATTGCTATGAAAAGCATTTTTTTGTACCGGCGTGAAGAGTGCTCGGCGAATTGCTTAAATATGCGACGCCGTGTAACGCTTAACGGAGTAACCCAATTACTTGACAAAAAGTTTAGTGACCCATGTGTAATGAGATTAATCGCGAACCGGCCATACCTCCAGTGAACAAACAAGTCGACTTCGTTCGGAATTGACCCGCAGGACAAAAAGCGGTTAATTAATTACTTTTAGCACCGTCCCGCGCGAGACCGAAAGTTCGTTTCTACGGCTTTGCGGTTTATTTACCGGCTCTGCTACTCATTGTTGCACGCGCGCAAAATTATCGCACGTTTTTCTTATTGTCCATCGATTTCCCACCATTCGGAAGCTAGATTGCGATTACACGTTTAATGTCCGCCCTTGTCTCTTTACCATTCATCAAAACGAACCTAATTTAATTCGAGTCGCAATCGACGTTAATATTTCGACATGAGAAATTATTTAAAATTTATTTCTTTGGGTATATATTATTTAAAATTGGCTAAAAATTTCGATAGACACGATCTTGTTATTTTACTTTACTGTACAATTTAACATAATTATCGTTTCACAAGCATTAACGATAAATCATGTTTCCAGTAATAATTGGCATCCATCGTAATGTATTGAAAACGTTGAAACAGTGGTGTTCTGGTCACTAAAATTACGCTTTCGTTTATTCATTAATCGCCGTATTAATTATACTGTTCAATGGAAAGGTTAAAATGGTAGAGGCATCAATAATGACACCACAATTGTCTGGTTGCTGAAAAAATGATAATATAATTAACCGCCAATTAACGGTAGCGATAATAGTTTATGATCGTGTACATTAATAATGAAATACGCAATAAAAATTTCATTAAACGATTGTTTCTATATATTGTCTCATCCGACAAGATAGTACAATAAATGTTTACGTAACAACGAAACTTTTAGCCACAAAATGTTATTTGACACAGGTATTTAACCCTTAACACCTCGCCTTGATATACAGGGTGGGGCGCCACATTTTGCCGTCTACATTTTCGTCATTATTATTACAATATTATATTGTAATATGATATTATATATATATATATATGATATTATAATTAAAATATATGATATATGATATTATAATTAAAATATCTCCTAAACTAATGATTTTTTTACACATGCAATAAAAAAATATGATTCCATTGAAAAAAACATTAATGACCTTCATATGTCCTTTACACGTCCACCTACACAAAAAATGTACCATCAGAATGTGCCCCTCTCAAAACCATTCAACTTCATCTGAAACATTGTTTGCTACACGTAATAATAATGACGTAAATCTAGATGGCAAAATGTGGCGCCCCACCCTGTATAATTCCAAGCCCATACACATATTGATGAAAAATAAATAATTCGTATTGTTTCGAAATCAATGTCCAATGATAAGGTTGCTGTTACACGTGTTAGTTTATATTGCAAAGTTAGTAATAACAAAGTTCGTCGTACGAAATCTGCGACGTCTCCAAGACATTTCATTTGACCGCGCAAGGGGTTAGGGTCGCTTAAAATTCGGCCAATAAGAATGCCAGCATAAAGTTCCGCAATTTGTCAGGCTCGTGCAAGCACACGTCCATTTAAAGGAGCGAGAGTGTGCACGGTTGATCTCGTTCGGAGTCGCAGGAATAAAGGAAGGAAGGGGTTTGTGGCTTCCAAAATAGAGGTTCGTTACATTCGGACGCGGTTGTCTTTGCACAAGTCGGCGACTTGAGACGTCGGATACCTTTTCTCATTAAAAGAGGAAAACTCTCGTGCAAAAGTTCTGGAGTATCAATGTACGCTCTGTCCTGTACCCTCTATCCGACCCGTCTCCTGGCCAGACCCTCTGCCAGAGACCCTGTTCCCCGTCCACATTCTTCTTCTTTTCTCCGTCTATGACGTTAAGCGGCGCGGTGAAAGCGCTCGCAAACAAATTACGATTACGGATCTCCTGTCGACTGTCATCCCTCGACGTCTGAATTCTCGTGGCGAATACGATGAGGGGATGCGATTAAAAGAAAAAAAAACTGGAAAAGAAAGGAAAAAGGAGAGAGAGGAGCAGGGATTGGCCCGTTACGAACGTGAAGGAAGCGTTGGGTGGGTTTTGAGGACGCGGCGAACAATCTGGCCAAGTTTGAAAATGTTTTAAGAGAAAGGAAGGAGAGGAGAGAGAGAATGGAGCCGTTTACGTGGCCGCGGGAAGATTAATGCCGACCGTTTCGGTAAAATAAATTCGCGGCAGTCGCGTATTTGTTTCGCCGGATTTTGATTCGACCCGGTCGCGTTTCGCGCGTTTCAAATGACGCCGGAGCGTGGTGTTGCGTCCGTGGTCCCTGGATCGAACCGCGCGCCTCGACGCCGACATTCTTTTTCGGTGGCTTAATTAGAATTATCACCGACAGAAGACCGCCCGAATTGTTCTTCTACTTTCATTGGACGTTTCTTGCCCGAGCCCAGACGCGCGCGCAAGGATTCTTTATGCGCCACGATGTTTTGCTCCAGCCGCCACCCCTATTTAACGACGCGGCCGGGATCTGTTTTGCACACAGCCGAGTGAAACTGTACCCACCGAGCCACTTTTCGTTTTCTCCATTTTTACGGATTCCGAATTTAAACAGTGGGCGGGCACACGGCCCGAGACCAACTCCGCGAGCAGTTTGCGATCGTTTTATGGCAGACTCGTCGGGAATCCGTAGGATTAAATAATTCATACCATTGGAAACCGTGTGGCGAGCTCCAGTTAACACTTTAGCTACCATCTCAGTTGTATGGTCAGTCAAGAATGTCGTACATACTTTCAAATAACTTTTCCTTTCTTTCAATCGACAATATAATTCTTGACAATAGTTAAGCTATTTTGTAAATTTACATAAAATATTTCGACGTTTCGATCCACGATTTGGATCATTTTCAAGAAACTTATTTCATTGTAATTGCGTCTGTAAGAATTCGTTTCTAATTAGAACATGGTTGTCAGACCAAATGCAGAAAAAGGAACAATATCTTAAAAAAACCCAATCAGAAGAGAAAGAAAAAAGAAGAATATAAAAAATTATAACTTGTATGAATACTCACTAGCTTAACCCAAATTAGTTATTAATTTAAATTCTTTAGAGTCTGTGGAAACGCATGTTGGTTCCATGCCGGTGACATGTGGACTGGGCAAACGTGACGATTTGAAACAATTTGAAATAGTAACTTTTTTAACCCCTTGCCGTACCTTTTCTTTTACAGTTACAATGATTATTAGACCGAGGATGTTTATGCATTTTCCAATTTTTTTAGACTAATTTTAACCCTCATCCGTCCCTCGTGTCAATCTGGCAGAGTTTTCCCGAAATAAGTTATACCATTCTGTTATTTGTTAACGTAAAGCCTGAAACTTCGTTCCCTTAATTTTTTACATGCGACACAGATAACCGAAGAACCTAAAATATAAATGTTAACTCGTCCGTTTTTGGATTAAAAAAAATATAGAAAAATAAATGTTTATCTTGTTATGTGAGGGACTTTTACCAGTGTGCAAATTTGACAACGAGAGACAGATTCGGTTCGTGAAATGTGAGACGGGTGAGGGTTAAGAAAGTGGAATTAAATAAAATTCTATTTTTAATGGAAACCGCCTTTGCAGATCCAAAACAAATAATAATTCTAACGAATTTTACATTCTAGCCTTTTTTGAGACTTTCCATAAGCCATAAATACATAAAGATCAGCAGTCTAGTGATTACAACATCTTTACCCCGAAAAATGTCGTAGAATAGAAGAGAAAATTTACATTTTTTCTATGGCTACATCTATTTGAATGCTTAAATATTGATTACAAACGAATCAAATCTTATTTCAAATGATGCGCTTACCAACAAACAGCATTTAATTTTTATTTATATAGATAGGATATGAAAATAAATTTATTCATACACGACAGATTAAGCTTAACATTATGAACACTTTACAAGAAGCAAGTCCAGTATAAAACATACGCCTACAACGCGTAGTATAAATCAATAGATTGAATAAAGGAGAGAACGTTTCAATTATTCAATATAATACAATTCAATTTCCTAAGCTTTGCGAATATGAATAACGTTTGATTTGTTCATTTCTATTTTATTATCCGCAAAAATATATACTACGTGCGGAGAACGGAAGAGACAGTGTATATAATCGTGTAGACGGTTCAATGAAAAATCTGCTGGAAAATATGCCGCATTATTTTATAATCCTTAGACAGTAAAACACCCAAAAGAAAATATTCGCCGGACAATACCCGGTGAAGTATTGGACATGTCAGTAATATTAAAAGATGTAAAAAGAGCTGATGTTTGCCTCGAGATAATGGGAATCCGTCAACATTATAGTATCCGCGAAAAATATCTCATTACTGTGAAAACAATGTATGATAATATTCACGGAAGTTGTTATGTATTAATTAAACTAATATACTTCTCATTTATGAAATAATCTTAACTGTGAAGAACCGAATGTATTATAATATTACAATGGCTGACTAATTTATGCCATTCAATTGACTCTGTACACACATTCATTATTAATGTCGCAGTCGAATGTAATTATTTTAATTCAAGAATAATTCGTCATCAAAGGATGTTGATAACCATACATACCAAATTAATGTATCGTGTCTACAGATTACAGATTGTTCCCAAAACACTGACATCATTATTATCCGTTATTTTAATTTCGAAAACAAAATAACCCTTCATAAATAAATCTCGAGTTAATTGTTGTTTATGATGTATTTAAATTACCTCATGGACAAGAATAATGGTCGAATTCTAAAACAACTGAATTTCGTAAATCAGTCAGCTTAAATTCAATTTTGCTACTACTATATACAATATTCCATTCATAAATACAGAAGCGCATTAAGTGTAGTACGCTTAACGGAGGAACGAATTTCTACCGTTTCCATGTTTTCGCAATTATTGTATGCATTTGATGCATATTGTTCCGTGCAGTGAAATCTGAAATCTTCATTTTGTGTACATTTCGTTTTTATTTATATTTGCCAGTGGTAAATCATTCACGTACCGAAAATAGCTTCAAAGATTTAATTGGAAATGAATCGAATATTCTTTACATAACTATTCTTTCCCGGAAAATTTAAAGCACAAATTGTTTGTGCAGAGAATTGAAAAAATATTGCGTGTATAACGCTTAAAATTAATTTTAAGAAATCATCTCGATATTAAAATAGCTTATTATCAGACTTTTATGTTCAATCAACATTGTCAAAATCAATTACGAAAAACAGAAAGCAAACAAAAACAATATCCACTTTTAATCATTTTAATAAGTTTAAAATAATATATTAATATGATTCAATCCTTCTGATATCCTGACAGTTTTGTATTTGACCAATTCATATTTATTATTAATTTGTCATTCATATGAAATTCGCCCCATTTGACAGTTGGTATTTTGAAAAATACCTTGTTAATGTAAAGATTAATGATCTGTGACGTCCTTCTGTCAACTTTTAACCAACAAAGTACTGAAATCGTGTCAGAGTTCCGTCACCACGGAGCGCTATACGGTAATAGTGGCAATTACAGTGCGAAACAGAAGCCTGACAGCGTCAAACGTAAAAGAATACGATACGAGAGTTATAATAGCATAGTTTCGTTTAACTAACTTCGCCGTTGTGTATTTTCCGACGTGCACGTGGTCAAGGTTTTCCCCGCGGAGGTCCAAAAAGAACGGATGGAAATTCAATGGCAGACACGATGCTCGAGGCCGGCTCTCGGCTTCTCTTTGCTATTGTCAGCGAGTCTCCTCGTTGCCGGTCCGTTTCGATCTCGCCACGTTAAGTCCACGATAAAAAGAATAACGGCTATCATCCACGATATTACGAACGGATAGTGCCTTAGTCGAGGATGTTCATAACGCTGATAAAAGCAGATCCCCGCGACCCATCTGTGTTTTCTCATTCGCGAAACAAGCCTGTGCCCGTGTGCGAATGCACCACCGATATACTTTTCCTTCTCCTTTCAAAACGAAAGTGTTTGGCGAAACGGCGCGGCGTCTTGCGCTCGTGTTGTCTGCTGTATTTCAGTGCTGAAAACCGTTCGCTTTTAGAAACCAGTGAAAAGGTAATAAAATGAATACTATTTTGCTTTTCCAAATGTAATTCACTTCTATTTCTTCCGACGAAATTATCAATGATAAATATACTTGCAAGAAATGTATATACGCTTTCCGCGCATCTAGAAAAATGAAAAGTTATTAACACTAAACTTACCGTTCGCTTTCAGAAACCAGTAAAAAGGTAATAAAATGAATCGCTATTTTGCTTTTCCAAATGTAATTCACTTCTATTTCTTCCGACGAAATTATCAATGTTAAATATACTTGCAAGAAATGTATATACACTTTCCGCGCATGTAGAAAAATGAAAAGTTATTAACACTAAACTTACCGAGCACTGAAAGCGATGGAAATGTTTTAGCTCGCAAAAATGCCGAGTCTCTATTTCTTTAGATTTCGCGCAATTTTTATTACAATATGTGGTTGGATAAAGAAACTTATCGAATCAATTTCCATGCAAGTAACTTCATCATTTCAATAATTGTAAAATGAAAAATATAGGTTCAGTGTTAATACAATCTGCTTTGTGCAAGGTGTATAAAAAGTAATGCTACCATTCCACAGGTGAATCTACACATTTTTAAGAGAAGCTTGCAGCAAAATTGTTTATAGAAAAGAAAATTATTGTTAAAGGTTTTTTTATAGTAGTAAATTGGTAGGATGCTATGCGCGTACAAATTAAATTTGTATAGTATATTTACGTGACTTACTTTACTATA
Organism: Lasioglossum zephyrum; assembly: GCA_028455615.1. Classification (NCBI taxonomy): domain Eukaryota; kingdom Metazoa; phylum Arthropoda; class Insecta; order Hymenoptera; family Halictidae; genus Lasioglossum; species Lasioglossum zephyrum. The sequence goes on along the minus strand of CM052326.1, from coordinate 17,982,941 downwards.
AATTTCGCATTTATATCAACTCTGTTTCAGTTTGGACAATCTGTTACACTTGGTTGTTCTTTCAGTTTCCATTACACACTGGTTGCAGCTAGGAAGAAGTCTTCGATCGAGTTCTTCATTCTCTACTTTATCTTGCCATTTTTCTTTTTAATACTTCTTGCGGTGTACTCTCTATATCGGTTTCACTATTGTCCGCAAAATTCGCGTGGTTGTGTTGCAGTTAGTTATTTCTTATCAACCGTTGAAATCTTGATCTGCAATCTGATTGCAATCAGGTTGAAATCTTCGAATCTATCACAGTTTCACTTGCAAGAAAAATTATTGAAAATCTTTTGAGTTCAAGACACCCCCTTCCCTCAATTTTTCAGTAAATGCTACTTAAACATCATACGATTATACGTATATATATCGTTGATAAAAATCGTTGAACATCTTTTACTTGTCAACCATGCATAGAAACAATTTCTTAATACGTCCAGAACAGCGAATGATTATCTAGGAATTTTTTCCAGGTGCGAAACCGGTTTTATTCGTTCGGTCGCGGGTTCGGCGAAACTTTACGGGGTTCTATGGTAAAAAGCCCGGCAAAAACTAAACGCCCAGTCACGTAATTGAAGCTGCATCAGTAAACAACTCCATTCCGCCATTAAATCTTGGCAGTGGCCAAAAAAAGGATCGCAAGAGAGCGGAGCGGAGCTATCGTGCGCGTCCAGTTTTTCGAAACGGTTGCGGTCGTACGGTAGTTTCCTCGTAAAAATAAGTCGTCGAGGAGAAAGTCGTCGCGAGAGGTCTTTGGACTCGTTGTCTTTGACGTTTTTGACTAATGACCGTCGGCCGGGCACGTCGTCCGACGGCTATTCCGCGGCGGCTAATGATCGATTGATTAATGTAACAGGAAATTAGAGAAACCTTCACGAGTTCCCGCGGAAGTCGAAATTTCACGAGCGAAAACGCGAGAGCACGGATGGTCAAAAAGTTTCCGAACTGATTTCTTTCTAGTAATTAGATTATAATATGAGCCGGTCGTACACTGTATCTCCAAACTGTCTGATGGCTTCTATTAGACGCAGATCAGGGGTATTAATTCGGATTGAGGGGGAATAAGGTAGGAGGTAGAGTGGAGAGACAAATCTTAGTCTGGCGTCTCAGCTTGTTCCTCGTTTTTGTTCCATGAAATAGTAAGAAAATAAATCGTACACCAGTTTTTGAAGTATCACTGTAAGGAGAAGGATTCAATCTTCAAATCTATGAAAGATTTGTAGACTAAAATATTTTTTAAATGTTTTCACCAAGATTTTGAATTGGTAGCATTTTCGAGGAAAAATGGGTCTTCAGTTAGACACTTTCTCCAAAGCTTTCAAAGCACTGCATGAACGTTGTACCGCGTGTGTACTTAGCACTTAGACCATATATACCCATAGACGCGGCATAGGTATAGTATGTGCATACGATGCAGTGTGACGAGATCCAAAATTATCTGGTGCCCACAAGCCTCGATTCGAGATGATTCAAAATGGTGGATAGGGTATGAGACGAAGCGAGTACACAGTACACAAGTATATTTTACAAGTTCATCATTTGGTAAAAATTTGAAACAATGGTGCAAACTTGTTGCATAAAGAATTGTAAAGAACGACAAAACCGTGATACAAATAGTTAGCCATATTTAAAATAATAAGAGTAAAGTAAAAATGAACGAGTAATAAAATAAAATACATGTATGTATATGAAACAGTTACCCTAAATATTTATACAGAATGATATGTGACGACGATTCCCCTTTCCCCTCTGCCACTTTAGCTTCACGGTACTGTGATTTCTCAACATACTATAGCACTGTGCCCACAAGAGTCGTCTGCTAGGTGGTTTAATCTGGTAACGAGACAGTTTTATCTCGCCGCGTCTATAGGTATATAATATATGGTCTAGGACTTAGCAGGAGAGGTGTATACACAGAACTAAACACTAAATATTCCTCAATCGACAGAATTCGATTTTTGATTTCACCAGTCTGGAACTCTTGAATATAGCGCGTTAATGTGTCTTGTTCAGTCTATCTCAATCAAGCAGTGGCTTACGGAAAGACGTGATTTTCACCCATTTCATGACGTGGCAATTTTATGATTAATTCCATCTAGATGGAGCACGGATGTATATACAAAAAAAAACTAAATAATAATTTCTTGATCAACACAATTCAATGTTTTATTAAACCAGTCTAGTGTATTTTTTTAACACTTTAGAATAATATCAATGAAGACTTTTCGAGAAGACTTGATTTTACCTTGTTTTGTGACACGACAATTTTCGGATTAATTCCATCTATTTTATCGAAACGAGCCGCGCTGCCTGTCTCTCCCATTGGGAAATAAAAGGCACAGTGGGGGATCGAGAAAACAAACACGGGCTCATAATAGAGCGGAGGCTGCCGCTTCAGGAGGAAGTCATGTTCGATCCTGAAAACTTTCCGGAACTTTTCCCGTCTCTCATGCTACCGGATTTTCCCCTTTGTCTCCCCGGTATTGCCAAAACGTTGGTGGGGAGCCGGTCCCGACACCTTGCGCTCTGTGTATTTTTACGATTTTCCCCCAGAGTTTTCGGAAAACTTGTGGCCACGTGTTGGTGTGTCCCGCCGCCACACCGCCAACAACCGGAAATTTAGAATTTAGATGCCGGTTCTTTCGGAGCTGGGGGGGGAGGCACTGGTCCCGTGCTGCTGGATTTGCGCGCGGTTCGATGCTCGTTCCCTGAACGGTAAGAATAATGAGGAAAGTAGTTCTTTATCTTTTTTTCCTATCTCTCCCCCCTCTCTCTCCATCCTGCCGGTCGTTGTTCCAAGGCTGGAGATAATTTGGGAAACTCGTGACGCGCTTAGGGCGGTGCCCATGCGGAACCAGGGTTTTGCGAAAGGATTTGATTTACGTTGCTAAATAACATGCCGCATCTGACAAGCAGCCACCAGGATAATGAACTTCAGTCTGAACAATGACACGGTTCGTTACTGAGAAAAAAGGTCAGTTGCTCCGGAACTAAGGTTTCACCACTCAGGGACGATGTCTGTGTCGAATATTCCAAAATTTAGCACACGAAATTGTCAGGAATGTTTTTTTTTTGTTTTATTTTACGTCGCTCTCAACTCTCTGCTAAGATCACTGAATGAATGATTCATCATTTCAGATTTTATTCAGTTTCGCTACAGTGAATGGTAAAATAAATTAATTTTTGTTTTCAGGTTTATTAAAACGAACAACGAAGTTGATATCTTTTGGAGGAAACCGTTTGTTGCAATATTGCAACGAAATAAAGTACAATTTTGTTATTGAGTACCCACAAAATCAAAAATATAAAATTCCACGCGGCATCATAAAAGTCGATTAATCAGACGAATAGCAACTACAACAGAACAAACTGAAACGCTAAAACGAACACGCAACGATCAAATGTTAATTTAAAGTAGGAACAAAACAAAATCGATTCGATAAAAGGGGCGGTTTTATTACGGCAACCGTAGTTTTATTAGACATTGTGAACGAAACTGCAGTATTGGAAACAAAACGCGGGCAAACATGTAATTTTTATTCAACCAGTGAACAGACACATACAATTTCTCGTCGACATGCGGGACCATTTAATGGAGTTAATTAAAATTCGCGTACGCAGTATGTCAAAAGGTTCGTGATCAATAGATACTTTAGGATCTAATTGTTAGATTTGGAGATGGGATCGTCTAATGTATAAACAATGAACTCAGCAAATTAATTAGATGAGTTATCTCTTATCCCAGAATCCTATTATTAGCCCCTTGACATTCAGTGTACATTATGCCATTGTACATGTAAAATATATTGTTCAACATTAACGGCTAATATTACCAGCAACATCTCTACCCTAAGAACACATCTGTTCCAATCTTATCCGAAAATTTATTGTTAACTAACAACTAACTTCTTTACTGCTCTAGACTTTCAAAAATTCTGAAATACATATCGAAATCCTTCTTTTAATGGAGATAAAATAAATATTGGAGACAACGAAATTCAAAGACGACATTAATAGTCAAAATTCCAGGTCGCCACGGAGGGTTTAAGCTTGTACGAACGGATAGTAAGGAAATGAATGGTTTCTTTGCTCACATGGAATTTTACTTAACCTTGGCGTGTCAAGAGATTCGCGATTCGTTAAATTGTATTGAATTGTTTTGTAAGAATAAAGTAATCTCGTGATGGGAACTTATGTCGCTGGCCTGTACAAAGTTATCGAACGACGCGTGTACGGAAGAACATTTCTCGGAGCTCGTCCTACTCCGACAATTACTTGGCGAAAGTGCTGGTACAGATTGCACACGTGAAATTTCCCGTCCCCGCAGTTTATTTAAAATTTTCAGGCCCTTGAGAACGTATCCCGTGCAACTCCGGCAATTCCGTCGCCGCTCCCCATGGTGTAAGTCCACGGGAAACACACGCGACAAACTCGAATATACGTATGAAAGCCCCGCACGCCCGGCTACGTTTGATCATCAACGACACGAACTCAGAGAAAGATTGCGGAACCATTGTTCCGCAAACCGCAAAGAACCACCAAGTAAACCATGTTTATCTTCGAAATGCTTTTTCAACGCTTTTTCCACCGTATCGGGAGATTCGCGATCTACCGGGTGGTTTTCAAAGAGATCCTAGAACCACTTACATATGGGGATTTATGTAATGACATTTTCCCATACGTATACAGGGTGGTCCACCTAAATTTAACCATATAAATATCTGCTTCGGTTGCGTTGATATAAAAACAATATACTGTATTTAATTCACTAGAAATTAATTTCCTATTTAATTCTAGTTTTGGAAGTCGTACATTACTCTAGTACATGAAAAATTTTCTTTTATCATGGATGGCAAAACATTTGCACACGACAACCATAATTTTTCTGCGTCAATGTCAAGTACGCTCGGTGTTGACACCATTGGAATTCTCAAGGACTGGTCAAACACAAAATTGTCTCTAGCAATGAGTTGATTGAACGAGTGAATGAACACTCCCTAATGGTAATAAGAATTCAGTGTCGCTAGATTTTCATTTAAGAATTGATTGTTTCAATGTTTCGTCAATTTATACAGCTGTTTCTAATAGTTTGTTCATTCAATGCATACTGAAAAATTATATCTGTGAGAGAAAATGCTCGAACAATGTTGTTGCTATAAAAATATTTATAGAATATGTAACATTCGTTAACATTGACTCTTCAATTATTTCCTTGATGAGACTCAAAATCATATTCGAAATGAACCAGCAAATTTTCAATTTCATGGATCGCAACACTCCCTGTAAGGGTAATTTAACTCATTCCACCAAACCCCTAAGCCCGTTCCGTTTGTAATTAGTAATGTGTAATTAACAGACATGAATTCCGCCCAGCTTTATGCGATTCTAGCTCGGGGGTGGTGTCGTCGCAAATACGTGAAAGCTCGGCAACGTAGTGTTTTTTCTTGGGAGCATGTGGCGCGGCGCGGGAGCAAAGAAAATTTTTTTAACTGGCTGTCAGGGTAAAGTGTGTAGCTACGTAGGAGAGAAATTTAAGATTCCGCGCGGGACAAGTAAGCGCGCATAGACCCTCCCGGCTGTCATCGTAATGGGGAAGTTGGCGCGACAAGAGGTGTTTATCTCCGAGCCAGCAGGATCCCTAAAATTCCGGAAATCCCGTATACACGAGGTACGCGAGTGCACGCTGGGAGTCTGCTGACTTTTCGAAATTGTAGACGGTACCTGCTCGTCGGCGTAAAATAAATCAGAGTACAGGGTGAGAGATGTACCAGGCGATATATATCTCGGTACGTCAGGTATATTCCCCTCCTTAAGTTCTCGTTGGCCTTCGTTCGTACGAACGACGCCGACGCCGAAGCCGAACCCGACTACGGGCCACGTCTATAGATTTGGCTCACGTCGAAGTCAGAGCACAGGCTCTCGCCTCCTGTTCATAAATCTTCTTGGGGATTCCTTTCCTTAGAGCACCGATGCGCGCGTTCAATCTGACGCGGCCGTGTTTTTGATACAATAAGCGCGGAACAAGGCCAATCCTAATTGATTTCGCGACGGCGCGCAGCGCCGCTACGCTTCATCGACGCTCCTTCCACGATTTTCTGCGAAATCTCTTTTAACTTGCGGAGCGAGGTTAATTTATAACAGCGCCGGTATCCGAGTACACGTAAACAGACCTGGCTAAATTTTATTCCAAATAATGTCTTTCGCACAATTATCTTCAATACGGTTACTTGAAAATATATAGTATTGGTTTAGTTGATATGATTTAAAATTTGACAAAAGAAATAATTCTCTAAATATTTGATATACAACAAGGATGTTTGTCATTATATATAATCAAACACAATCTCGAGAAACGATTTTATAATTATCATACATAACTATAAAATAAAATGTTATTTCAGCAATTTGTTTTCAGAAAAGCTAACTGTTTAGTAAGGACTGAAATCAGATAGATAGCTTTACGTTACCCGATCTAACAAATGAAATAATGAGAAGAACTTTATTTACTTAGCATAAATATTCTTCAAACTTTTTGCTTCTAATGACCATTTATGAAACTTTTACCAACTTCATAAAAAAATAATTAAAAACAAAACTGTTTTGTCATTGGATTAGTATTGTGACATTACTGTAGCGGTACTTAATGTTGGACACTTTTGAAATATGTTAGATTTGTTGCAAGTATGATCGACTTGTGAGCTTAGTTTTGATAACTCGTAAATCGAAAGCAATTCTTGTCTTTAATTGTTAGAATGTTAATTTGCAATGGAACTATAGGTTCGAGTACGTCTCAGTGTTGGCAGAAACAGATTAAAAATTTAGTTTTAAAAAGCAAGGTTACACCTAAATAATTATATGTGAGAACAAATGTCCCAGCAGTCCTTGCAAAAGTTAACCAGAGGCACACTCTCTCGTCAGCGTTAAAAGAGTTAAACAAGTGGGAAACATTTTTTAGCAGAAAAAACAGTCTTTCCACGAGTGGTCTGTGTCGCGCTTGAATATTTAGCTACATCTGCTGAATTCTGGGAGTATTCACTGCAGCGCCTAACGCAACGCCTAACGCAACGCCTACAATTTCTAAAAAAAATATTTCTTATATGTACAATATATTTCATACTCTTAGAAAGATGCATACCACAAACTCACTGCATTATAAATAAATGAAAAGACAGTATTATTGAGATAACGTAAGAGAATAATTTATAAATATTGTTACAATATCTACGTAACGAGTTTTGTCAGATCCGACTAAATATATTTCCAAGCTGAGCGCATTATTAGTCATGCGCATAGTATCGAGATTTTAATCTAACTATCGTATTCCTCAGCGTGCGCAGCACACTTACACAATCAATTCGAATATTGACGTGAAAATAATTGAATTACCAAGAACTTGTACGTGCGTAGCAAGCCCAGAGTAATTTAGAAGTGTCGATGGTACGTGAGATTCGTTTATAGAGATTCATAGGCAGAACCAATTCGTGCGTTCCGCTCTCTTTTAGAATTTTCAAAAAAATTTCGGTCAAAACAATCGATATGCCAAAATTCTAGTTCACATGGCAATTTATGCCATAAAGAAATGTTTTACAATAGACATATAGGGTTGATATTCTGTAGTTTGTTTAAAGGTATCATTGTTCTAAACAAATCAAAGTTCACAAGAAACTCAATTGTTTAATCCTTATTTCAGTGTAATTCGTCAGAATAAATGATACATACCTAAATTCATTTATAATTTTAAAGTATTCAGTGTTTCAACACATTACTATGATCACAAATAGTGTGTAACAATATTTTCATATGTATAGATTTAATATTTTAATGATGTAGACAATATTTTAAAACTGAAAAAAATTCTGATCACTGTTTATACTGATTTTATACATTTACGATACAAGTTATTAAACGAAATTTTAAAGCAATGAGAAGATTAAAACAATTTACATATACATATTGATGCATTATTTTTACTAATATAATTAAGGAAAGAACGAACTTCTTCGTTTGGTTCCTGCCACCTACAATTTATACAGACCGTTTTTATCTTTCATAATTTTTAATTAAAAAGCAAACACATTAAATTCGATGAATGAAGCTAACATCCGACAATTTATACAACAAAAAGTTTAGCCAAAGAAATCTTAATGTTGCAATTTCTGGTTATTTTTACCTGTGAACAGTCTCACCACAAAAAATAAAATTTCACGTTATGCTTTATGTTTGAAATTCGTCCGTCTATGAACTGTCATCTATGAAAGCGGAAAGTTCAATGGTAATCAACTATGTGCAACCGGAAGAGACGATAAATTAACACCGATTTAATCCCGCTGACTGTAGTACAGTCGAAAACAGGGCCGCGGAGTGTTGGCGAACGTTGGCGGAAAACATATCGAGGTGGTCCAATTTCCCGTGGCGATATTTAATCCCCGTTAATTAAGCCAATTTTTTCCTGTTTGAAATTTTATCAGGGGAAACGGAGTCTGGCAGGACGAATCACAGTCGCAATCCTTCTTAAGCTCTTTCGCGATTTCTCTTTTTCCACGTTCGCCTGTATATTCCCCTTAATGTCGAAGTTGGTCCAAGTCAGGGTACGTCCACATTACCCTGTAAATATTTGAAGAAGAATTCCTCTCCAGCATTCTGGTTACCCGCCACCCCCATTTCCGCTCTTGACAGGCATGCGCGATGGAGGTGCGAAGGTTAAACTGTGTTCACCGGCTGTCGTGCGGTATATATACGGTATAAAAAATGAAAGCCAGCAAAGTCAAAAATTCAATTCTATCGATCAAGATATTTTCATTGTTCAGTCTTCTATATACAGGGTGGGACGCCACATTTTCCCATCTACATTGCCATCACATTGAATTCATATTATTGACCAGAGAGTCGAGATTTCCTAACAAATTATAATTAAAATATCTCCTAAACTAATGATTTTTTTTACACAAATAGATTAATACTTTTTTGTAAAGAATATTAAGGAGCATCAGCTGATACAATAAAAAATATAGATTGCAAAATGTGGCGCCCCACCCTGTATACAGCCATTAACATTCGGACACTCTTAAAAACCACATCACATTTTTACCCCTTACAGTCGGAGCTATTCTAACTCTAAAATTAAACATTTCTTCTGATCAAGAATAATTTCACGCTGTATGATGTTCTTCATTTTATGGATATAAACTTGATGTATTATCTCATACAATATTCAAATGTTTAGTAATGGATTAGATGCCAACATATTTAAAGTAAGTTTGTAAAAGCAATACATAAATCTTCGAAAGTATCTAAAGCGAGTCTCAAATACGTTTAACATTTCTGAAATAACGAAATACAGTCATATTTAAAAATGACGCGTGAAATTTTACACTGATAATTTCCTCGCAATTTAGAGGAGTGAGACCAAAAGGAAAGTCGAAAAATAGCACCCTAAGACGCTAGCAATATTCCGTTAAATTATTTCGAGAGCATCTCGGCGAACGAACTTTCGGCGGAGAGAATTTGACAGTCACGGGAATTCTCCGCCCGGTGAGAGCTTTTTCTTCGGCTTCTCGGACTCGAAGGCTCTTTGTAACACGCACACCCGAAAACTTTGTGCTGACAGTCACGTCACCGCTCGCCGCCGCTTTCGCTGCTCGTAAAAATGGAAAAGAGGATCCTGTAGACGAGTGTCGTCCTTTTTTTCCCCTCCATCCTTGTGTTATTCTGAATCCCGGCAGGATAAAGTCTTTCGGAAAAACGGTTTATTCCGATTCGACGTTTATTTAAAAATCTGACAGAAGATTCGACCCTCGTCCGGCCACCGTTTCTACGCCTTAATCTTCCGCTTGATGTTGGATTCAAGGGAGAGTGAAAAATCAATATTGTAGATACATAAATAATTAACACGTTTGCAGTCCCATGTCATATGTACATAGGTTACGAAAATTTAGAATGCAAACTAATTTGATGAAGCTCTGGAAATGAAATTAACTTTAATGAGTCGTACTCATGATGAAGATTTTAAATACTGGATTGGCAAGAAAGTAATTTTGATATTTTAAGGTAAAATAGAGCACAATTTTTTATTCAAACAATGAGCTTTAATGAACAAGATATATTCCCTTTTGTTCGATGATCTTTTGCAAAACCGAATAAATAAGAAAATAATTTATTGATTAAAGTTAATTATTGTATTGATTAAAATACTAAACCTATTTTCTTGTCAACCCAATAGAACCTACTGAATCTGTACGTTTTTAGTAGACTGCGGATTTGATACATTTATAACAAGAATGAGTGAGTTAAATAGAGAGAATTTAGGAATATATTGTTACGTTACTCTCAATTTATTAAAACAGTTAAGAGAAGAAATACATTATATTCGACTCTCAATGTTTTTATGTATTAATTTCCTTTAAGCCGAAATGAAGTTGTCAATATAGGGTGTTTGCGAAATTATGGTACAAGCGAAACATGTGAAAAACAAGGAAGAACATTTGTTTATTGGACGCCTCGTTTTCGAGAGAAACCAGTTTGAAGATCGGGTTCGTGTGCTTTAATATCTGCAGCAAGTAGAACAGATTCGTCTTGATCAGACGCGTCAGCCAATTCCTATTTAATAGCATGCGTATTTGCTGAATCCCAAGCTCATTTCACTCGGAATGAAGCGTCAAACGAAAAAATGTTATTCCCCTTTACGGATCTGTACAAAATTCTAGGTGGTGAATCGGATGTTCGGAACTCATGGGTCTTCATGCAGATTCCCATGTTCACAGTTAATTTCGCTAAACGAAAATACAGCGAATCTCTAAAATTTTCCTTGCGGTAAAAATATAATGAAAATATCGTTTATAATTATTTTCACACGGTCCATTATATTCTACAAACTCGCATAAACCCTACATGCACAAAAATCTGCTACCTACTGATTAAAGTAAAATGAAGCCGTCAAAGAACCAAATCAAAGTGGAACGTTAATTAATTTTCTGTTACAGTGATTGCAAAATGAAATCGATAAATTAAAAAATTTGTCCTCTAGTTTGGAATTAACATGTAATTAAATCGTCAATATAAGATGATTTATCAAAGAACTTATTACGTTTTCCCAACATGCATTTGCTACTGCTCGCTGATAATTTAAATGAGAACTTCAAAGGACGAAATGAAAGATGGTTAATTAATTTTCGCTGTAGCAAAATGTCATTGATAAAATAATAAATTTATCCTTAATTCTTGGAGTATCATATGAGAAGATTATTACTGTAGGACGATTCATCAACGAACGCTTTATATGTTTTCCCAACATGCGTTTCACCGTGGTTCCGAAAACCGAGTCAGCTTTTTAGTGGTGTTTTTTAAGTGAGCCGCGCGTAACGTTACAAGAAAATGTAACTGCGTTTTCAGTTGCCGAGTTATTTATGGAGTACTTATTCCCCGTTTCCGTATTTCGGAATAACGCCAATTGTTCCGTCGCGGGAGCCTCCATTAGTGTTTGAAACATGTAAAAGTTTATGTTTATATACGGTACACGGTGTGGCGAACGATAAAGAATTCCTCCAGGATTTATGAGAAGGGCTATATAAAACCTGAAAGTTATGTCTCTAGACTTCGGCGTAAAGCGAATGTTCAGAAACAGTGTGGCCGCGAAGAAATTTTCGAGAGTGACCTGTCCTGATAAATCACTTTAGGTACTTTCTAACGTTGGATACTTGCCGCCATATTGATTGTGGGTGAAACAAGACAAATCGTTATTCCCGGGACTCGTTAATAAATTCTCGATTGTTATGTGTTTATAACGCAACCGTACGACGAAATAAAAGATTCCAAGCTGAACAAATATTAAATTTTTTATTTTCGAGTCACTGTATATACAGGGTCTATTCAGGCTATTACTAGGCAGCATTTTTTTAGTAAATAGTAAATATTAGAAAAAAATGATACAGGGAAAAGTAGTACTATTTTTTATGCGCAACACAATGACGCATATGCATTTTTGTTTTGTTTACATTATTTTGACAGAAATGAAGGAGACCTTCAATTTTTTAAATGGAATGTTATACATTTTTTTATGTCGTATGAAAGCGTGTGTCAAGACGAATTCATCCATCTACTACATAATGATCTTCAAGGTCATGCAAGGTTAGAAATGGAAGAAATGGAAGAAATGGAAGAAATGGAAGAAATAGAAGAAATAGAAGAAATGGAAGAAACAATTTGAATATTGCGTACCAATGTGTTTACAAGTTTTCCTTCTTAATACGAATGAAATGATGTTGTCATTCCAATATTGTATCCAATATGTAAATAATGTAAATAAAACAAAAATGCACATGTCTCCAGCATTCCAACATGCAAATGTTTCCAGCATTAATTTTTAGCCAGTGCATTTAAAACAAAATTTATCTGGGTCTGTGTACTACAGCTTTTAAAAATTTAATAATACAAAATTTTACATAACACACTATATTACTTATTCAATCATTTCTGTCCCGGATGGTAAAAATACAAAGTAGAATGTTATACCATTCTAAAAGATTGGAATTCATAATACAGTTGTAATTAATTGATTACGAAGTCTACGAATTAAATTGTACATTTATATACGTTTATTCGTATTCGTAAAAATGGATTGTTAGCGAGGTTTAATATTTAACAGGCATAGCAAAGACATATGCTTTAACGTCACCGGAAACCGTCGTTCATCCGATGGAGCAAGAATTGCCGACGGAAGACATCGTAAAAAAGATCAGTGATAGCTTGCCAATGTGTCTCACGAAACGACCATAAATGTGAACATAAGTGGTTCAACCTTCGCTCAGTCCTCGTTACCACTGCTTTGCGAATCTAGTGGCGGGACATTACTCCTCGTACCATTGGCAGAGAAGCCATTTTCTCACATCTTTTCCCTTGATTCGCGAGAATTTACGACCCTTAGAAAATGGTGTACCTGTCCGGTGTCAAAGTTTCATCGAGACCATGTAATTACTTATCGGGACAGACAATACGTTTAAATCTACTGGTTTCCTTCTCGAGACTTTTATTACAATTTATTTACACTGTTGCAAAATTAGATTCGGCTGTACATTTGTTCGCATGCTTTCAGAATTTATAGGAACGTTCGTGCTTTTCAATTTCTAATACAAATTACACGTTCAAAAGTGCAAAATGTATTGAAAATAAAATAAAACATATAAGTATATTTCATTGAATTTAATTTTCTTGTGCTATTACTTTTTCAAATAGAGTTCTGAATCATGTTGGATGTGGCGTAAAATTATTAATGAATTTCTTTTTAACACTGCGCGAACTAAATTATATTAAACATGGCAATGGACTATTTCATCAAATAATTTCAGTCTAAAAAGCGAATTAAAATTTTTTGATATCCAGATTTATATTGTTTTATAACAATTTCAGATTTAAAAGCGTGTTAGTGAAACTGTATTATTAAAAACGTGTCGAAGGAACTTTAATTTAAAAATTTTTTAAATTATGATTTTGCCCAGAAAAATAATGGGAACATGTATCATATACTCGTTTATATTATATTTATTAACTAGTTAATTAACTATTTATTGCTACCCCGTTATTTACGCTTCTACATTAATAATGACACACCACCGTCTGCGTAACACTGATCTCTGTATCTTGTAACAATCAATTTACATCATATTAGTATGAGAAACAAATGATATCATACCATGAACAATGTTAATAAGCATTGACCGTAAGTGGAGGTAACCGCCAATGGAGTGACACGGTGCTCCAATGTACGATAAGTGACACAGTGCTCCACTGTGCACGAATGTAAATACCACGAACAACCATAATCCGCTATGAAATAATCCTTAACACTAAACCTACCACCAAATAACCGATTTGATATTTTTCATTTTACAATTATTGAAAGTATCAAGCTGCTTACGTGGAGATTGATTCGATAAATTAATTTGTCCAATCACATATTGTAATAAAAATTGCACAAAATATAAATAAACGGAGTCTTGTCATTATTGTAAGCTAAAACATTTTAATCGTATTTTTTGCTCGATAGGTTTAGTGTTAAGAAAATTATTTACTCTATCCACATCATACTGCACAAAAAATATTGCCCATAATCTGTGAATTAAAGAAAACATAAATTAAGTAAATTAATAAAATTATTAATCTTGCTGATCGATATATTGATTGTGTTTCTAGCGAACGTTTAAACAGTAATTCACTGATCGCGAAAGCTAACAGCACTGTTTCCACAGTATTTTATAACTATATAAATAAAATAATTCGGAATCTTTCGAAATGAAATGTTCCCGATAGCAATACCAGAAATGCTGCGAGAAATCTGTACACTGCCAGTGGAAAATCGCAGAAATAATTTCGCGTATCCGTGCGTTCTAATTTACTGGGTGCACCGTTACGCACGAACAACAGAAATACCGCAAATTATATCACGAATATCAGGAATCGCAACGATATAACAATAGTGAGCGCTATTGTGAATGAACGAGTGCCTCTTGGCGTCGTTTCGTAGTCAAAAATATCGAGGACCTATCAAAACCGTAACTAGATTACTCCGTTTTTAGGATAAAAAAAGTATAATTTATCGCTTTCAATGAGTTTCATTTACAGGCTTGTTAGATGACCGCAGTTAATTGCGATCCCATGATTAGGCCATTATCGTTGCAGTTGCGATCGGGATGAAAATTTGTTGGAATTACAGCGGAAAAAACGTGGTAAAATAGATGGAAACGGACGTCGATCTTCCGGTTGCGATACGAAACGGGAAAAAATGGAAGCAACGCTGTAACCTTTCCACGGAACATTTATGAGCGATAACGTTGAATACGTAGGTGGTGGCCAGGTAAAAAGAAAGATCTTTGCCTCCAACTGCAATCTTTCGTCTCGATCACGTTCCATAGATTTCATGTTATTTCCGCGATGAAAATGAAATTAATTCGGTTACGCTCGTTCACAAGGATCTATTTGATTGTTATTTTCGTGAATACTATTTTTTACGACTTCATGTACGGTCAAGAAAATTTAATTAACTAACGTTAGTTAATAAATGAAATGTTGAAACGGAATCTATTTGCAATCCGAAAGGAAAATCAATAAAGTATATTAATAGGAACGAACTTGAAAGAAACAAAAAAATATTCGATGGATAAATCTGTTCAATAATAAAGTAAAATACTTTTTAATAGCAGCTAAAAGAACCCCGCAATAATTACATAGAAAATCTATACCGGTTCAATCAGTTGGATTTTTTATAAGTTGCAGCTTATGATCTATTGAACAAAAAATTTAATGTCAAACGTCGGAAAGTGAACACTCAAATTTCGGGAAATACTTATTTTTTGAAAAAATCTTTGAAACAAAAATAATAGGGTTCCACGAAATCATTACTTTTGAATTTTGAATGGCCTTGAAAAGGTCTGTGAACAGAAATCTTTCACAAAAATCTTTGCGTATCAGAGCAGAGATAAGTGCGTGTGTGTGGATTAATAAAAAAGAATCTTATTATGTATTACTCATTTTATCCCGAGATTTAAATACCCAGCAGCTCGAATTTGTCATGTTTGACTGATTATAACTCGATAACTGTCCATTATTCAGCTTTGTGCCCGTTACATCTTTTATTCAGTAGATCATAAGCCACAACATATGAAAAATCCAACTGATTTTACCGGGATAGATTTTCCGTATGACTAGTGCGGGATTCTTTGGAAGAAAAACACATTTCGTTCAGATACTTTCAAGAATCACATTTAAAGATTCTTATGGATTATTACGGTAAAGATAATTCCGGTTGCAAAATCAGAAGTTAGATCAGTAATAGATTCGACTTCCGCGTTTCCAACAATCGTTCCCAAGCATGACTAGGTAGAGTTCCATTCCAAGAAATTCATATCCCAAACACATAGTATCACGAAACTCTAATCCAGCTTACGCAAACAACGTGTGTGCGACGCAGAGCAGTTGCGTTATGCTTGCGAGTGTGCTCTGATAACCGGAGGCGCATCTTATTATTAAGTACACGTCATCTGAAACTAATCGAACGATCTTCCCTGTATTACGTATATGTACCTACTAATCGTTTCAATACTGCCGAAATTAAGGAACCGTGACCAGAAGTTAAACAAAAATGTAGTTATCCCTTAATCGTCTAAACAAATCGAAAATAATCCAATAATATTCCTTAATTTTTTAAATGTTCTTCAGATTTCTAGTTAAACTGTTTTTTTTTATCAGCAGTGCATAATTGTCATTGTCTTTTAATTAATTCATCTTTAGTCAATTTTTTAGTGATCATAATTGTACATAACTTTGTATGTCTGGGGTGACAGTTAGTATCCATTGACTTTTCCATATGCTCTCGTGATCCTTTCTTAACGTAAGTACGCCAATGATAAAGCACTACCTTCCACCTTTAATTTGAGCACTCAAGCGCCCGAGCATTCCAACGAGAGTACATTCTACAACTGACTCGAACATTTCTCTTAGAATTCGCAGGAGTCTCTGTTTGGGTTCTTCTCCAACAATGAAAAAAATTAACACGTGTTTGTTATCGAGACGCAGAATGTAAATAAGTGTACGACGCTATACGGTAATCGTTATATGTTTTGAATTGAATTGATCGTTTTGTATTGTGCTTTGCGTCGGCCCCAGTTCGGGGTCAATCGTCGATCACCGGGGACTTGCCCCCACTCCGACCCTCGCGATCCCGAGCATCCGATCGCGGCTCATTGTAATCTCAAAAGCGAAAGTGAACGTGGTGAGTACCGTTTCCATATACAGGGTGTCCCAAAATTCGTGTAGTTCCCGGAAATGGGAGGTCCCTTGGGTCATTTGAAGCGACATTTTCCTTTACAAAAATGGCGTCAGCGGCTTTGTTTAGGAGTTATTAACGAAAAACACGGACCAATCAGAGCGCGGCTATAGCGAACAGAGTCCGACTCAGCGACAGGTCCCGCTTAGCGTCGCGGCGCCATTGGCTGAGCCAGAATCAATCCGCTGTAGCCGCGCTCTGATTGGTCATTGTTTTTCGTTAATAACTCCTAAACAAAGCCGCCGACGTCATTTTTGTAAAGGAAAATGTCGCTTCAAATGACCCAAGGAACCTCCCATTTCCGGGAACTACACGAATTTTGGGACACCCTGTATATAAATGTAAATAACAATTAACTTTATTATTTTTAATAATTCATTTAGACTTGCTCAAATAATAAGAAATTATTTTTGCTTTTTATTTTAATATCCAAATAACAAATAACATGATATTTAAATTTTTATTTAAATATTGCTCAATACTGCCTGTACCCATACTCTATATAAGAAAATTATGAAAAAATTGAGTAAGCATAATAATGCAATAGAACACTGTTTAAAATATTCCCTCAATCAGTGTCTGATTTCCTCTTCCTGTAGATTATGGAAAAACAAACATACAGTAAAACCTCGATTATCCAGGCCTTTGATGTACGAATTCTTTATCGTCTGAATACCTTCCAAAAGAAATTAGTTTGCGTTAAACCAACCCATACGCTACACGATTTACTGCACATTTTAATAAGGATTAAGTTCATCACTGAAAACGTATAATAGTTGTATTATCCGAACAACCATGTTCCACGGATAATCGAAGTTCTACTGTATTCAATTATGTATTAATACTTTCTTTATATACAAGTTTTATCATGACTTGCACCTTAATAGATGGAAATACTGTCAAGATTGAAGATACGAATAATTAGATATTATTGTAGATAAATTTGAACAATAGACAGTTGATCAAAAAATTTTTACTAGTAGTAGTAGAAAAAATACATGGAAAGTAATTGGAAATATTTCGATTAGTCCTGTTGGCTCTTCCATAAATATACGATTTGATTTACAGAGTGTACCCAATTAATTTCTACACTCACTAATTACACAAAAAGGGGGAATCCATTAAGCATTAGAAATCCTGTTTCTATTTCGACCGTGTATCAAAAGTTCCAGCTAGAAATCATCAGCAAAACAGCCGTAAAGGACAGAGTCGAGCTTCGACATGGAAAAGTTTGGCAAAGAAAAGTTTTCGTATCCCTTTGACGGTGTCTCGCAGAACTAAGAAAGAAGCTTTGTGTTCTAATTAAAATTTGGCGTTTCGTTCGTTAATCGTGAACGTCATCGTGCTCGGTGACTATAGATATGGTTCGAATTAGCATCGAACAACCGTGTCGTCGGTCAAACACGAACACGTCGGTGACATACATGAATCCCGGCCGGTAGTCAGGTTGGATTGCAACACCGGATAAGAATGAGAACAATGATCTCTCCCCTCGTGGTAGGTGGTAATTTACGTTTTTACCGGGCCGAGGGTTAAGTTGGTGGCACAAGACAGTCTAAGCAGCGGCGGACGAGCAAGAAAATTAGCAACGTTTGCTTCGCGTAAGAGTTATGAGGGCTTTGTAGCCAAACTACTCATGAACATTAAGGGTCATTACAATGTCCATAAATCTCGGCCACAGTCCGGCGCAATATTTATGTTATCAATTCCAACGAAACGAGTGTACTCCATGACGTTGTATTTCACTGTCCTCCTTGTAGATTCTGGGATATTTCGCATTGGGTAGGCCCATTTGTTAACGAGCTAAGAGAAAATATTAACGCGTTCACCGTCGCGTCACAAAAATCTTCCACAAAATCAAATTATCCAAGACTAAATTTATCACACCGATTATTTCTCCAAACCTTTGATATAATTCTAATCCTAATCCAATTTAATTTACTCGAATAAGTGTACAGAGCAATGAAAATTAATTTATTAGGCTTGGTCAAAAATGGTGTCATGTATATTTTACAAATTCGACATTCTTGAAAGATTTAAAAATCTTTTTATTGTTATCCGAGAGCTTTATTTTAACTTTCATTTTTTAACACTTTAAATGTCTTTTTGAAGTTTTCTTAATATGCTTGTTGACACAAATAGCAAAATTGTTGTAGATTTTTACTTTGACTAAATATAATTATAGATTAATTATAAAGTATTGGGTGTTGACATAAGATTTGAGTTTCGTTATAATTTCTCATGAACAAATTGGAAAATTACATTCACTTTAATAATGGTAAAATTCACATTTCAGTAGACACTTTATATCTAGCTGATGCACAATTTAATTACATTTTGGTAAAAATTCATATTGGATCGTAGCCTCGAAATTCGGAGTGCATGAATTAAATTAATTTAAATTATTTGAAACGAAGAATTATATGAATGACAATAACCAATAGACAACAATTAATTGAATTGTAAGAAATTATATCAAAACGTATTGAATTGTAGATGCAATTATTCATGTACGGATCGAAATAATGACGTGACGAAATATTGTAACCTAAATCTATTTCATTTGGAATTGTAAAATAACTAGAATCGGTCTCACATGCAATTAACAGTAGAATAGTGTTTTATAATTAAATAAATATCATTACAAATGTATTCTTTATTCCATTTTTGATCAAACGTTAAATGAGTGGTAGTTTTGAAATATTCATAACAATGATATCGGATAGTTTCGAATTTTTACGGCTTCTGTTTAAAGATGAAGTTTAAATTATATTTCGAAAAACTTATACCTTGTGAAAGAGTAGATATTGTTGTAAAACACTGAACAATTTAAAAAGAACAATACCCTGGATAATCTCACCGAGGTTTTTCTTTGAAATTTCTTCCATTTGCAATTCCAAACGAGACTCAACACAGTTTAAATAGTTTAACTTGTAATTGGTTAGAAGGTTTACGATAGATGTCAATGTCTTTCTTTAGACAGTAACTTTTTAACATTTTTTCAACATGAAAAGTTTATCACTTATTTGGAAACATTCATGAAGTGCTAGAGACCCCACTTGGTTAGTAAAGGGTTAGAAGGATTTGGAGCTTTATATTACAATACCATTTTAAATAATAAATTTAACGTATAGGATTTTAGACAATTAGAAAACTGGTTGTACAACAGCAAGGTATTTAATAATTTTATAAAGAAAGCAACTTGCAGGATTTTTCTCATTTCAGATAGTGGTTTTTATACGAAAGGGATCCGAGTTGAAAGTTGCTCAGTTTCTGTCGATACATAGAAGATTAAGAAATACTTCTGAACTTGCTCAGCTGAATTTCCGCTCGGGATAATTACAACTCTTGCCAACGTTTCCAGCAAAAGATTATTAATGATAATTTCCTGGATATAGTAGAATAAACTGAAAGAATTACAATGATACTTTCTCATGAACCATTCAGCTGAATAATAGAAAATATTGTTCTCGATCAATAGAGTATACATATTAAGAATACTGTAAACATTTCTTCTCTTATTTTTCTTAGTTAAGATCCACTTTATCATCAAAAATACCCTTGCCTTAGCTGTGTCACTTTAATCTTCGTAACCTAATTCGTCTCCGTCCAGCGTTAACCTAAATTAATTTGCAGGAAGTATTTTTCACTTCCTCGAAATCGTTTCCAAAAGATTAATGTAATTTTTATACACTCTGTACGAAATTTGCAAAGGTTCGGACATTTCTAGAGAATGGATGAAATATTGAGATGGATTTACGGTGTGGAAGATATTCTTTTGTTTAATAATATATGGCTTTACTGTAAAATATTGTTCTACAAAATCATGTAACAAAATAAGGAAAAATACACTTTCTACTGTCTCACTATTACAATTAATTGAACATCTACACAAATACGCTTATTTTTCCTAAAAGGCAATGTTTCATTAATATCAATCTGATTTAAAAATCGCGATATTTTAATCTTCAAAACGTACTTTAAAGATATAATGATCAATTAAATTATATTCAGTATTTATTAAAAGAAGCACACTTTCCCGAACACAGCACGAATTTATAAATAATTTATAGAACCGCGCCGTCAACAAACGTGTATAATGAATTCGTATAAAGGTTCAAGCCTTAAGAAATCCGCAAACAATTGCGCACTCGTCTCTTGGCGAAACACTAACGATATTTCTTGGTGAACAAAGAAAAGTAATCCATATTTTCGCTCGGGACGCTTTCATCACTCCCGTCGTCGTTTGCGCGCATTTTCTCATTTTCCGATTACCAACCGAGGAAATTTCATTTACCTCCATTTACATCGTTTTCAGTGTCGAGGCTTTAATTGCGTTCGAATGAACTCTCTAAGCAGCACAATTATAATTCAACGTTGAGCTAATCGAGTCGCGGCTCGGGGGCGGGGGGTGGGGGTTTAGTCGAAACGTGCAGAATACGCGCAGAAGCGCGCGACCGTGCGAAATAGCTGCGGCCACTGCGGGAATAAATCACCGGCGAGATCGGGACGCATCCGATTAAACGATTCTCGTTTATCAAACATTCTTTTTTCCTCGAACGGAGGAAGACAAGAGAGGGACAACAGAGAGCCGCGAGAGAGAGACAGAGCGAAACAGGGGAGGAGGAGCAGAGCAACAAGAGCCGAGGCAGCCAGGTACCCCACTGCAGCTCCGGAAAGCACGATCTCTTTCCCGGTAAATGAACATCGAGAGATACCGATTCGCTATCTGCAATCGTCATTCATTTCCTCGTGAAACGAGCTCCGAGGCCGCATTAACGTTTTTATTTTCATGATAAACAGAAATTACAATTCCCCACCGGGAACTCTCCTGCAAACCACCACCCCCCGCAGACCGCCTCCAACCCGGCTCGTTTCAACCCTCTCCCCACCGATAAACACCGAGCCAGAAACGAGTCAGGATTCCTTGATACTAGCCGCATTCCTGGCCTTTAATGCAGTAGAAAAATGTTTCCCATACCCCACGAAGCAGATGAACCCTCCGCGCCGCGAAACTAGAACCACCACGCGGGCTTCGTATCTCACGGAAATGTATGTGGCGCGAGTATGACGGCGACAACGCGGCTGTAATGAATAAATCCGAAATTTCTGCTACTTGCGGCGTTTGCTTCTACCTCGTGCGGACGCACACTGTTGGTTGTAATGATAGCACGCTAATGTTATTAAGTTGTTAAAATTCTACGAATGATGCACAAACAGGGATTGGGAATTTTTTATGAGTTCTGTTTGAGACATGGAACACCACGCGTAGAACCTTCTTAGCACGCGTTCTTATGTTGTGGAATTCATGGGGCATTCAGATAGAATCTTTTTTTTTGGCGTTTTAGGTCACATGCACCTTGTAGGTTATTAGTGATCACAGTTGAGATACCGAGCCGTATTTAGAGCAATTGGTATACTTTAATGTCTTTTAAAAACTTTAGGACATTATTGCAGGATTCCATATCTCGTAAAATTCTCCGGTGAGTTTCGTAGCTTTGTTGAGTTCTCTTCGTTATTGTATTGGGGGCAGTTTGTCAAGATGTGTTCAATGGTATTTTGTACATTACAGGTGTTGCAGAAATTTGGTTCGGTTTTTGTGATCAGATATAAGTGTGTCCAATTTGAGTGTCCTATTCTTAATCGGGTTATTTTTACTTGGTCTTTTCTATTTAGTAGTAGCGCCGGGTTGAAGTCACTTATGTTATTTCGAACTTTGTGTAGCTTGGTTGGTCTGCTATTTTTCCATGATAGAATCTTTGTACTGCCTCGATGTTTGTAAAAACTTTGGGACCGAAATTTAAATCGTGTACAGACGTGACGAGACTACCATTAGTCCTCCTAGTGTTTTATTTTTCAAGATGACGATTTTTGTAATCTTGATTTATTGACTTATTCGGACGAGCCTGAAAATAGTCGTACAATGTCTCGATGAATGCTTGTTATTTTTGAAAGGCAATACGTTTTAGTCGGGTGGTAAATAATTGTCTCGCAGGGTGGTTTTGGAAAATGACGTATAAGAACACTCGATCGTGTCCATCTTTTGCGTATCCCTTTATCTTTTAGTCTCTTCACGCGTGTGCAGACTCTCTGTCCACGGTTTCTCACACGAGTCGTCGATTTAATCCGCGCAGCGTTAAATCGCGAGACTGCAATTGGTAAAATAGCGGTAGGCAGGAATAACGAGTTCAAAGAAATCGGGTTCCGCAGCGATGAATACTGACGCCCGTTCGGTGGCCATTCGGCGATACACGTTGGACTGTTCCAGAAATTCCTTTGAAACGCGTGGGGACGGTTGCCTTTTTGCTCGGAACTTGAAAGGGACGTTTTTCTCTTCTACCCCATCATCTGCCGCCCCTGTCCTCGGCGAACCGCCTGGTACCAGCTAATTTTCAGAGGAGTACAATTAACTCTTTTGTATCAGATTTCGTCTTGCTCGAGCATTTACAGAATTGAAAGGGAACCTTCGAATATCTGGGACTTTTCCCGGGTGCCATTGTCTCGAAAGCATTGGCGCGTGGGCGATGCGTTCGCCGAGATATGATCCGTGATTTTCAGGGACAATCGGGGGATTTCGCGAAGGGTTTCGTTATGCTAATATGTCCTCCAAGCCCCGTCAATCATTTGTTGGTTGAAATATCTTTTTATTGCCCCTCAACTGTACCATTTTCAAGGGTTCGTTGTCAAGTTCTGTGGTAATTCCTACGGTTTTAAATAAATTCTAAAGCATCGACGAGAGAACAAATAAATGTGAAAATTGCGAATTCCAAATTCTTTATCCTAAAATTGTTGAAATTGTAAATATGTTTCTAAGGATACTTACTGGATACACTTATTTTTTTCAATAAAAGAAAATGGACCTTTCAGGATGCATTTAAAACATTTTTCTGCTGAATCAATAATTAGCTACCGGTCGGATGGAGCGCAAACAATGGTGAAAAAGAAATTAATCATTGCACGGTCGAAATATTGTTTTCCATATTGATTATTGATAAATAAATTCCCTCGTTGCGCGTTTTCAAGAGGTATTCTGATTTTTTCAGAAGAACTGTTGAACCTTTGTTAATTGGAATTTTGATCACATATTTAATGGTAATTGAAATGTATGTCGGATTTTTTAAGTAAAAATAATCAAAATTACATGAGATATATTTTTTATAGAGCATGTTTTGAAAATCAACTGAAACAGGAAACTGATGTTTAGTCACATTTACATAGTTGTGGTACGAACCGAGAGAAATTAAAAACAAAATGATTATTTACAAAATTGCGAAATTTCTCAGTCAAATTGCCGATTTTTTCGTGTGCTTCTGCCTCCAGCAGTATGAAAAATTAGGAAAAATCTTTTTACACATATTCCATAACACGTACTTTAAAATTGAAGTGAATTATTAAAAAATTAAATACCGGAAGGGCCCCTTAATCCTCGGTCAATTACAGTTTGAACAATTAACGCACGGAAGAGAAATACTTTGCTCCGGCCGGTTCCCTTTATGCAATAAAATATTATTTCCATATCATTAAAACTTGACAACGATATTCAAGCTGCCGCTGGTGCCCCGCTACTTCCTGACCCGGTCCGAAACATTTATGCAAATGACCTTCGGGATAGCGAAAGAAAAAGGAGGAAACCAACCAGTTCCTCTGGTAGGAAAGGGCTGCTGCAGTAACACAAAGCAACACGTAGACACACGGATTATCGATGTTTGCCCCTAGAGCGGAAAAACCGTAAACCGCAACGCAATCTAACTTGGTCCGAAACAGGATCTCTGTACACGTGTACCGATGGAGAAAAAGAAATTAACTGCTCATTACCGGTGAACCGAAAATAAGTACGGGGAAAGTTTTTGTGGACTGTATTGCGGTCGCATGTGCATTTCGAGAGCTCACAACGGTTTGCGAAATCTCGCCATTCGGAATCTGTTATCTTTTTCGTTTTTGCGCTCTCCCTTCGAATAATCTCTTTCCCAATTCGGTAATCGTCGAATCAATATGTAGATTATTTTTATAACATTCAAAGGTAACTCTTTTTCCGCTTTTATACAGAATTTAATTTGTTCTAATTTCGTAAAAGATAATCGAACAGCAATAAACTTGGATTCTGATTTAGAGTATGAAAATTCTACTATCACACATATTTATTCATTTTTCATTACGATACTTTTACATGCTGTAGTAGATGAGAAATTGAAGATACATTTTTGAAAAAAATTTTGTTTCATGGAACAAAAATAAGACTCGAGTTCTTTATTATTTCAACTTTTCACACGATCTCGTGTACATCACAAAGCACACGACATAAATGCATAATGAACCGTAGACTACTTAATAATAATACGAAAGTTTTAAAATAATTTTACATCAGTGGGATATTAAGTGGGTAGAATTAATTAAGACTTATCATGTTTAGTCATTATCAGCAGTTTAATCCTAGGAATCCTTATCCTCCAGCTACCGTGCTGAATATTAACAGGGGAAATTGGAGGATCTTGAGAATCCTATTTTCGGTGTGATCGTCTCCACTGCCAAAATACTCTTTTTAAAAAAGAATACGTAATAATAAATTTTAAATACCTTTGTCTCGAAATCACAACAATATTGTGATTTTTACTCATTAATTCTAGTTAAATAATTAAATCAATTGTGCCAATATTATTCTCATTCGATTCATGAATGGGACAAAATATATTTTTTTAAAAATCTAAAAAAGTTAAAATGTAGAAGCAGGTTACATTATAATTAGATAATTGATGTTTTCTATGGTACCAACCAGAAGTACAATGGTCTTCCGCTTTTCTTAAAATAATGTTTGTTAATTGTATAATATACAAAGAGAGTTGCGTAGACATTTATTTCTTTTCACGATATCATGGGTAGCAAACAAAACATTTTTCAATTCTTGAAATTTACTTAAAAAATTATTTTTAACTGTTCGTAATGGTTCCTAGCAGGCAGAAGTTATCATTTCAAAAATTCTGTTTCGCGATTCGAGAATGACACGGCTCCGACGCCGGCGCCGGCGCCGGTGTAGCGGTGAAGAAATCAACAGCGTGTGCGGGCCGAAATCGAAGGATAAATATTTATAACATCATGTAAAATGCAATCGATGGGTAGAGCGCGAGAGGTCCATCGAGACGGAAAATTTGATAACAGACCGGGCACCTTAACGCGCTTTCAGCAGTTCTCGCCCGGCCCGCGGAAAAAGCCGACCCTCAGAAGAAGTGGATCAGGCTTGATGTATGTTCCGACATGTCGAAAAAACGTGCGGACTGCATTGGAAATTCGCGAGAAGCCCGGAACCCCGCCTCGACTGGAACGGAACGAAACAGCATCGAGATTTATAAGGTCGATTTTGTACACCGGCGAACAACGGGTCTAACGACTCGCGAAAGACGCAGGAACGCGCCGAGCTAATTCCTGGCTGCGTGTGTTTCGCGCATCTTGGATGCTAGTTCAACAACTACTCCGCCCCCCGAGAAACACCGAAGAGGTCGGAAACGGAGATACGTAACACCCACGACAGTTTTAACAATTAATGGAATTAACGGTTAGACAGAAGCCAGTTCAGCGCCTGATTTATCCTCTTCGGCTTGCGGATTTTTCCTGTACCTGGAAACCCATGTTCACTGCAGTCAGACTCGGCATTCCGGAATTGCTCGATTGCCGGTAATTGAATACAGCAATGCTTCGATGTATGGAGAAAGTTTGGCACTGACATGATAGCACTATTTACACGTACTATTTCTTGATCTTTTATTGCTAGAAATTTTATTTCTAGCGAAACAACTTCCAAACTATAATATTGTATAACGAATTTATCAAAATTGAACGCACTTTAAAATACAAATTATTGATTTCAGTAATACATACTTATCTTGCAATACGAATTATAACCAAAAATAAAATCGCATTTGCAAGACTTTTGTAGGCGTATAATAGACTGCATAAATTTTAATGTAAAAAAGGGTATGATAAACATTACATTTTTATGTATAATACAATTGCACTAAAATAATTTCGAAAAGACAAATAATAGTTGAGATATATTTTGTGTTTCATCTCGTGCATTTACGCGTATATACATCAATTAATTATTGCTATTGTAAAAACGTGTCTTTAATGTCTGTATTGCCTAGCACTCGATAAGATTAATTAGTCACTCATATCTCGACCGTAGACACCTAAAATTTAATGAATGTTGACATGCGTGAAGCATTAAGCTTTCCAATTTATGTGAACTATACTCATTTGAATTACAAATCTATTCAGAACACGGAAATTATTATTAACGATTACATGTCAGCGGTGCTGTCGATACACCCGAAATTTTACGCAAAGTCAATCGATATTCCATACTTCTAGAATAGTTTAGAGCCATACTTTTCAACAATTAACAAAACCACTAGGAATACCCTGATACAATGCACTCGAACGATATAAAGATTCCATTTTTAATCAAATCGAAATAATTCCATCTTATTAGGCACGCGAGTAATTTAAATAATTCGATGACTTCCTGTGCCAAATATCGATCGCGAAATTATCTGATATAATTTTTCCATTGAATTTTTCTATTGAGTTCATTTAGGCAGATTCCAATGGCAGAGCGGGTATTTCCCGTGAAATTAATGATTTTCGTAAATGTTGAATGAAATTTCATTGTGCCACGTATTAACCGTTATTCCGTAAATGAAATCGTAAACCAAGCAGAATAATCCATTCTATTATACGTTAACATTATTATACATCATACTCTATACCTAAGAATTACGCGATAAATAGTACATTGTCCGTTATTAATGTGTTTACCGCGATCCATTGTTAATACATTATCGAAATATTAGTAATGATCAAGCTGCAAGCCTAGGCTGCGTAATTTATTAACATTCGCGGGTCCCGACAAAATTTCATAACTTTTTCACCGAGCATAAATGTGGGGGATAAAAGCGTCGGGCCGCGTGACATTCGAAATTTTTACGCTGCGAAATATGCGCGAAAACCGGCGCGGCGTCAGGTGAACTGTGAAAGAAAGCGGGGTTTCGAAGGCCCGCACATTCAAAGTTAACCATAAATTACGGAAGATCCGGATGCCATCATTATTTAGAGCCAACAAACACATGCATCGTCCCGTGAATTATATTTCAAAGCCGTCGAAGCATAAATACGCCGTCGGAGGACTGCAAAATTTTACCGTTTTGTTATGTCTCGCGTATATTTCCTTGGCAGTAGCGGCTCGCGGAGCCGCAAACCATACAGAGAAACGAAGAACATTTTCCAAGGAAATATAAACGCGTCGAAACAAGCCACGTGTACCGCCTGTGTAAATCAATTCCCGCGTTATTTTCCCCGGCGCAGCGGTCCTTCCCGATTAGAGGTCCCGGCACTAATTGCTCTATTATCGTAAATTACAAGGCCGATCGGGAGAGCCCGCTAGAAAGACGTAGCTTACCAGACAGAATTTTAATTTCGCCAAGGCGCTGCCCCAGACACGATACTTCTCCGCCTGTTTGCTAGCGATGGGCATGATCCTTCTCAATTAGTATCGATTCCTAATACTATCAATTGTCTTTAGGATACGTATGAATATACAAGTATCAAACTGTGTCGATTCCTAAATGATACCTTCTTAGAGACATCCATTCTTCATATTTGTAAGTTCTCGAGAAATTTACGATATTCAATTCGTTTAATTTCATAAATAACAATCGGACAACTAGAAACTTAAACTCGTTTTAATATATTCATACATGATATAGAAACCCATTGTTTAAACCTTCATAGAAACATTGAACATTGAACCCTTCACAACACCTTAAAAATCTTTCAACGATTTTTTCCACTGATTTGGAGAACAAAAATAGGCACTAAATTTGGTGTCTCTTGATACACCTTCATTTAAACATCACGACCAAAAAAAATCGTACGTCATGTATTTTTGTGTGCTTGTAAAAGAGAGATTTCGATCGTCAAATCGGACAACATTTTTTTGGAAGAACATTCTAAATTCGGAATAACATTCTTCAGTTTCCGACATGTCACATTGTGCAAAATTGCTTTGAACAAACATGGATGTCAGATGATGGTAAAAATAGATATTAGTAGATATTCGAAGATTTAAACGGAGACTTGCCACATTGTTGTACCACTGCATTCAACAAAGTTATCATAGTTTATAGGATTTTTCTAGACATTCAGTGTTCAAATTGGAATTTCGTCGAAGAGCTATATTTACTTTGAAATGAGAATCCATTAACCTATTGGAAATATAATAAAGTCAAAACTGGCAAAAGAATATTTTTGTCCGATGGCCATGTCTGTTCCTTCGGAAAGTGAGTTTTCCAAGAGTGACGACATAATTAGTAAAAACGGATATTAGTTGAAGGACCATATATAAAATATTATTAATAAATAAATTAATTCTTACTATTTTTGTCTACACGTTTGGCAATATCTGTCGTTCAAATTTATGGATTTAATACAATCCATAGTACTAAATGTTTGCAATGCTCATAATTTGTCCGAAATACTTATGAAGTTTAATATCAGCTATCGATACCAAGTAGTTTAATTTTCGATTAATTCAATATGCTTCAATTCTTTTAATTACGCTTCGAAGCAAGATTAGCGAATTACTTGAAAATGAATTGAATCACCCCCATCACTACTATTTACTTAAACACTGTGTGTGGATTCGAGAAACTTCTCTCTTAGTATTGGTTTGTTAGTAGAACCGCGGAACTTTGTATATTTAGAGAGAGAGTTTAAAAGTTCACGGGGAAATTATAAAATACAAGATCGTACGAATTCTAATAGAGTCTCGTTTTATTCTTAATTCGCCCGAAGCATTACCGGAGAGAGTACGGTTTTATTTAATTTTAATTCCTTTGTGTTTCTGTCTGCACAGATGCAAGTTTCCGTAAACTTTTCTAGTTAATAAATCGACCGGATATCCTGCTATTTTATTGTCGAGATAGCAACATTATTTAAAATTCACGTCTGTTTGCTTTGTACCCGATAAAAATGTCTGGACGTTAGAGAAGAACAAATATATTTTTACATGTATGCGTGGTATTGATTTTTCTGGAAAATTTAATTTACTGTTGAACGTTTGAATATTAATAAACGATTTCCAATCGGGATATGATATTTAATATTATTTAAACCAATTGCAATGTGTTGCTGTTTCATTAACCTTTTTACACTCGTCAGAAACAATTGGAAGTTATATTTTATAATTTTGTGATACAACTTCCTGATTTATTGATATTCCTTCCTGATTTATTGATATTCCTTCCTGATATTTAAACTTATTATATTCTTAAAATTCAATGAATTATTTTCACAAATGTAATAGTTTTATACGTTCTCGGAGTACGAGTACGTAAACATTGAATTATTTTTCCATTCACATTTAAAATTTTTGAAACAGTATCAGGAATGGGTCCCATGAATATCACCGACACAGATTTTCCCGACACAGTTTTCGCCGACATTTCACCTACTCCAGATTTGACCGTCAACGAATTTAACCGACACCGGATTTGATCGACAACGAATTTTATCGACAACAAATTTGACCGAAAACGAATCTAAAATCATTGTCGGTCAAATGCGTTGTCGGTCAAATGCGTTGTCGGTCAAATGAGTTTGTCGGTCAAATGCGTTATCGGTTAAATTTGTTGTCGGTCAAATCTGGAGTCGGTGAAATATTGCGGTGAAAACTGTGTTGGGGAAATCTGTGTCGGTGATTTCCATGGGACTCTCAGGAATACGCTATGTATCGTATTTCTCTACCGATAAAAATTAAATTTCAAACTATCTGAAAAATAAATATATTCTTCTATTAATCGTATTTGTTATTAATATAGAATGGTTAATGTTTTCGGCGTAAGGTTCGATCGTTTCTTACTTTATTCTATAAATCAATCTTGCGAATTACCAAGTTAAATACTCGACGTTTAGATCATTTTCAAGATTAATTAGAATTGCGTCTGTAAACTATTGAAATCTGAAAAATAATAAGTTACCAAAACGTTTGCGAACCAAAATATTAACAGACATGACATAACCTAACCCAGACCTCCTTCATATTAGCAATGAATTCAATAAGAAAAATCGAACGTACTAACGAATGAACATACGAAAATCAAACATATATGCAAAAAATGAAAATATTGAAAAATGACACGGTGCCTGTCAATAAGAAAACCGCTCTCTGTCAAAATAAAAAAGTCATCAGCGGCACACGCCGAACCTATTTGCGCTACGGCGGGTTGGCGTTCTACTTAAAAAGCGAGGAAAGAAGTGGAAAACGAAAAGAAAAAAATACAAACCGGGGAAAAAAGAGCGAAATCCGAATGAAGTTATTGTTCAGATGGATACATTTTGCTCGAATGAGCATGTTATAGAGGCCCATGCTGGCGCGCGTGCCTCGGTGTGTACAATGTGTCTCAATTAAAAAAGATAACGAAGACACCCGGGCAGAAGTACCAATCCAATTATTCCCGGCAGCATTCCGCCATTTATTTCGGTGCCTAAGGACGGCACGCGCGCGTTGTTTTCCTCGCGTCTCGATGCACACTTCGAAAAAACCGGTCAACAATTTTCCGGCCCTGTTCCCCTTTTTTTTCTATATTCTTTTTTTTTAACAACGAGCAAAAGAGGACCCCGCCGTTGTCTGCCGCAGCGCGGAAAACCACTCGAGTCCGGCGGAAAAATTTGAAGAATGCCGGAAACTTCCGTTTTCGAAAGTGCCGCGCGCCTCACTTCGTTACATAGGCGAGCGCTCGACCCTCTTGCCTCGGAGCGTTCCCGTTTAATTAAATTAATTTCGCCTGAACGAGGTTCGCGATGTCATCGAAGCACCGGCTGGTTTATCTTTACGGATTAACACCGTGATTTCTGGATGATTCGGTGCCGATGCTTCTCGTTGACCGGAAGGGACACAACTTGTTCGAAGAATGAGGAAACGGACGCCCGGACTCTGCCGGGGGAAAACTGCGTGGAATGTCCTCCTGTGGGAAATTAGTTTCACCGTTCACCAAGTTATGAGTATGCTACACCTACCCTCTTTAACTTCCAACAGAATTCTTCTCTTTTTCCCCACCGATTTTTAGTTGACATTCCCCGCTAATTTCAGTGTCAGCGCTTCGGAACGTGACGCGGTTAAAAGAGTTTCAACACCAGAACTAACGAGTAGGATAATTGTTCCAGTAGTCGGCCACCTTAAGCATTCTCATTATTAACACGTTCACTACCGCGCCAGCATTTCGGTGCGCCGCAGTTCCAAGAAATCTAATCAATTTTTTTTATTCGAACCCGTAACTGATAAGTGCAGATTTATTGTACTGCCATTTTCGCTGACACTTCGTAGATCTTATTTGGGTTACTCTGTCACCGTATTAAACCCTAACGTACCTTTTCTTTTACAGTTACGGTGATTGAAAAGAAAATGTATATTTTTTCTATGGCTACATTCATTTTAATCTTAATTTATATAAATAATAAGTGCATCACTTGAGAACGGCTAAATTAATAAGAAATTACTAAAACATAAAGAAAGAAAAATTGTAAAAATTGCCCGAGAAATGGAAAATTGGGCAAAATAAAATGAAAGTACTTTTTTCTACGGGATTTTTGTATGAACTCAAGACCATAACTCGATTTAAATTCAATTAAACTCAATTAATACGATCGCAAACAAAATTGAAATTTGGACACGGAATCAAATTTTATTTCACGTAAAATGAAACGTGTAACATTCGCATTTGTTAGACTTTGTTAAGAACCTTCGTCACGAGTCTGGCTCGTCAAAGTGACGGCAAGGGATTAACGTTGAAAGCTAGTAAAAAGATTATGTCTGTCATGTATGACAGAGCGTCAAAATTGTTCAGTGTCTAGCGATTAACGTGGTCATCGGTTACCGACGATGTGAAATTACTTGAAAATGATTGTCATAATTAATGCCACTGTATATCAATTTATTAATCTGTAAATCAACTAAATTATAGTGAGAGCTCCATTATCAAGTTGTTAACAATTATAATTAATAACGTTGATCTACGAATGAAATAGGTGAAACGCATAACATTTGCGTGGCTTCCAACGGGAAGACTAATGTATCTGAAATGTGTACCACCATGATATGTTTAAAACATTGATAAATAGTTAATTAATTAATTATTGATAAATAAAGTAGTGCGCCGTCTGAGGGTTAATACACCATTTTCTAAATTGTTTATACGTAGCTATACATTGGAACTGAGGAATAGCCTGTCCATTGTGCTGATTGAAATGCATAGTAATTTATTAGTAGATATTTATTTTTTAACTTTCATGTAGTAATATTCATGTAATAATTTTTATTATGTGCTTCAACGATGAAGTTCGTTCGAAAATTTCTGGTGGAAATATCTTCAGAATTTCAATAATTGCGAAAGAAAAACTCGGAAACATTTTGACTGGTCTGGCGTCAGTGCTAGTAAAATTAAATTGCGCTCGCGAAGTGGTTCTCTATCAGTTTATAGTAATAATATTAATGAAATTAGTCGGTAAGAGTCTGCCGATGAGTTTCATTTAAAATACGAAGTTCATTAAGCCGGAATTGTAGTTTAAATCTCGAATGAATAATGGATTCGAATTTATTGATTAAATATGAATCCCCATTGTGCAATACCTTTTCGCGCATTTGTGTATGCTTCATTACACTTGAGCAATGCGGGGCTGATTTAAAGATCGAAAGTGCGAGGCAGATCTTATTATGTTGAATAAAAGTGTAAGTAACATTGATCTTTATACTTCTTAGAACCCACAGCGTCGTTTATAAAACGTAGATTAGAAGTATTAAGTATATTAATTAAATAGTTGATATCTCTTTCACCCTTTTCAAAGTCTCGAGCTATCTTTAGTATCTTCCTTTCACTTATTAGTGACACTAGGTTCACGGAATACTACGAATGATTATTCTACGTTACTTTACAAAAATAACGAGAATTTCCAGATTTTTTGTAATCATTATTATAATATTTCGCCAAGAAATAAATCTGTTGAATGATCCCTCGCGGATGTATCTTGTCGATCTCAATAGTCGTAAATTAAAAATCTAGAATCCGTCAGAATAACGAGTACAATGTACAATAGTATTAACAAACAAATTGCTAGCCAATGAGACAGAAATACACGAACGATTATACACAGTTTCTAATGAAGCAACGTTAACACACTTAATAAATAAAATTTAATACTGTAAAAAATTTTAGCGGCACGTCAGATTCGCCATTCCAGTGATTGTTAAAATGCAGTATAAAATTACACTTCACTCTTTCCAAAGTGACAATTATAGAAAAGAATCTTCGTAACACGACAAAATAATATTCATTCTGAAAAAATGTCTATAAGATTTCTCCAGTCTCTGCACTTTGCAATGAGAAACAAAAATATTCATTCATATTTCAATCGTTTATTTATGGGAAGACAACGATATCGTTCCGCTTGCTTTATTGCAAATGAAAATAAATTCTACACTCAATATAAAAACAATTGTTTTCAACAAACTGAGCGTTTGTTCAGATACGTTCCATCGGGAATGGTATTTTAGTGGAATTATGAAGAAACGTTCCATTTTTAATCATACTTTGATATACAAAATTGCACTTGCCGTTTACAAAAATTGCATTTTATGATAACTGCATCAAATCGACATTCACGTTATTGGATAGGTGTATGTATTTTCATATCGGAAATGCTATTAATATTTTAAAGCGATACAGAGAAGATGGACGTATCGTAAATATTTCTGCAGGAATTAGCAACCTCTATTATTAACTTGTATTTATCGAATACGCGTCGCGTTTTATATGTCATCCAAATCGAAGAACTGTTTCTATATTGGTAAAGATAGTACGTTTCAACAAAGTCTCGAGAGATATTTACGACAAAGATTTTCACCATTTTAACTACAAATGAACTCCCGTATAAAAATAACTTCTCCGCGAAATGTTGGCTATTGAATTGTTACGAAAAAACAAATTTGTGCATGACAACATACAGAGAATAGACTCCTTAACTGTAGACTACGACACAGCCAAGATTTAAGGTACCTAACCCTGAATAGTTAAACTTTCGTAAAAATGAGGATCTGAATATTTGAACTCTGTGGTACCAGAGGGTAAGCTAAATGTTTTAACTAATAGATTCAACACCAATTATAACTTTTACACGAACCCTTTTTCTTTAAAGGACAAAAAGCATTCGACTATATTTGAACCGTGTAAAATGCAAAAATGGTGCAAATCAAATCAGTTAACCATTAAATAACAAGGAATCAAATAAAATTTCTACGAAACATTAAAATCATGTTTATCCTTGAGACATGTGGTCTTAAGCCAAGCGTACCGACTTACACCACTTTCGCATAATTCATTTGTATTTTTAATTGTTGTCGTTCCCACGACAGTTCGGTGATCTACAGTTAAACGATCCCACCGCGCAAGCTGGGTCCGAACGCAGCGATCAGGAGCCCAGCTTATCCAAACCGATCGTAGGTGATCCTTCACTTGAATCGCACAAAGCTCGAAGACACAAGGCGTCTGAGAGCAGCGTCCAACTTGCTGGCAAATGGGTTCGACTATTCCGGCACGTAAACCGTAATTTTCCGCGGCGAGACCTCTATCGATAGGTGTTAATTTACTCACGACGCGGCGGAAGCTCTCGAGGTTTTCACACTTTCGGCCGAGTCTTCCATTAACACGGCCACAATCGAGTTATCGTCGGTAGCGTCGGAATAGAAGTTCTCCGACGAGTTTCGCCGGAACTTAGATAAATTCCGTGGGGTCCATCGGCTCTTTCGTCGGAGCGCATCGATTCACAGAAAACTTGGAGCGTTCCGACAAAGCGACGACACACCGTTGTTCGAGTTTTACCAGGTTAGAATATGACCGCCTTGGCGAAAAGATTGAAAGATCCCCGGCCGGAAGCGTAGTCGGCGGCGGCGGTCGAGCCGCGTGTTTCGACAAAGGATTTATGGGGCAAACCTGCGACGTAATTCCCGAAGAAGTTGCTCATATCTCAGGGGCTGGTTACGACGAAGGCCGACGAAGCGGTGCTCCGTGGTGCCGGGAACCGAGTGGACATCCCGCCGACACGGGTACTCTTCCGGTTGCGGGGGTTACGGATGTCGGACGTCTCGCGTGGACGCACGTGATCCACGGTGAACGGGCCGGGATGTCGGACGCGCACGCACGGACTGAGGGATGCCGGTAAACTGATCGGGATCCTGACGGCCCTCCTTCGTCGAGGAGACCTCTCTTCCGTTCAGGATGAGGCGCGCAAGCCCGTCCGAGCGCAGGAGCGACGGCGGCACGCAACAGGCAGAGGGGGAGGGCCACAACTGTGGCTTGGAGAGAATGGGACTAACGGAGGATGCAGGAACCGGAGGAGACGACTGAGGGCCGAGGTGGAGGAAACCGAGGGACGAAGAGAACGCGCCGAGACTCCGCGAAAACTACACCGGCAGACCGGGGTGACGGGTTGACCGACGCGCGGGGCGAGGCGACGGAGAGGAACGGGCGAAAAACTTGCGGAAAGTATAAGAAAGGATGACCAGGATAATGAGATAGAGGAATGTCGGGACGGTGGCCGCGATCATCCGGGATCCAGCTAGGGGTAGCAGATCATTGCTGCTATGCAACGATACCAATGACTAGACGCAGTGTTTAGCCTTGTATCACTGTTTTCTTGCGGTTCGAAGGATTTTGCTGCTGGATGCTTCTCGTGTAACGACAGTGGAAGCAAGTGATTTCTAAGAATTTTTTTCAGAATGAATACTATATATATAAAACTGAAAATTGAATGCTATTCGTTGGTAATCGCATCACTTGAGAACGACTGGATTGATTTGACTAATTTTTTAAACAAAATGTTCGTAATAGCCCGAATAAGGTTTTTAAAAATGGAAAATTCGGGAAAAATGAAAGTGTTTTTTTTCTATGGGATTAATAGATACAATGATCACCCGGAAATACGTTTTTTCTCATTTTTACTTTGTTTACACATTTCCAATACCTTTTCACAAATTCACAAAACGATCACAAATTTATTGAAATTTGGACAGGAAAACGTCTACCAGGTCAGACAGATCATTTACGGAAAGAAACTAAATTATTAAGCCGTCTTTAAATGGATTGGGTAGCGAAGTTATGATATGGGGTATAGTCTACCATGGAAAGACGCGGTTTTCAGCAATATTCTTACGCTATTAGGAAACAAATTAATAATGCCGCAAGAAATGTTGGTACTAATTTCATATTTCAACATGATAATTCTCCGCCGTTCGGACAAAATTAAAGTTCTGGATTATTTATGGACGAATTAAGATTTATGCACACCATTTTGTATAAAGATCATCCGCAATCTAATCATACGTTAACACTAAATTTACCAGCACCGATCAAAACGACCGGTTCCAGATTTTTTATTTTACAATTATCGAAATAATAAAAATGAATTTAAAAGAAATGATTATATAGATATCTTTAGCGGAGCACGTATTACAATAGGAGCCGCACAAAATCTAGATAAAATCAATCTTGTAATTTTTATAAGGGAACATTTACCTAGTTACTTTCAAGGCTCGGTAGATTTAGTGTTAATATCTGATAATTAAACTGTGGATATTATGCGAAATATAAAACAGTAAAGGATATTAAAAATTCAAGAATATTGTAATGTTGCTTTTAATGTAACAAAATCGTTAAGGGATACAATAAATTTTTATGTTATTCCTGCTCCTCGCGATCAATGCAAAACTATTTTATTTTGCATAAAGATCTGCAGTCTACCGATAATAGTCCGATTCCATGGCTGTACAAACAAAGATAATTACATGAATAAACTTTGTTATTACCCATCCATTTCCACGGATTGTACGTAAAATATGAAATGTCGTAATGCAAGTAAGAATAATAATATTGCAACGGGAATGTTAAAATAAAAGAGTACACCGGTAGTCTGGGATGACGAGTTGACCGGCGCAGCGTGTTTGGGGAGGGGTTGAAGAGGATGAAGAGGGGAAGGGTTAAAAAAGTTGCGGAAAGTATGAGAAAGGATGACGAGGATAATGAGATAGAGGTGGAATGTGGG
This sequence comes from Lasioglossum zephyrum, assembly GCA_028455615.1. Taxonomy (NCBI): domain Eukaryota; kingdom Metazoa; phylum Arthropoda; class Insecta; order Hymenoptera; family Halictidae; genus Lasioglossum; species Lasioglossum zephyrum. Next base: position 17,944,951 of record CM052326.1, on the reverse strand, counting down.
GAACGGTGACGACGATCATCGGGGACCCGGGTGGGAGCAAAGTTAGACCTGGAGAAAAAAATGTTAGGAAGAGTGATCGGGTAACTGAAACCGTCTGAAAGGATGGAGGGAAAATGGAACGACCACGAGGAAGGACGCACGGAAAAAGTGAAAGATATAATGAGGTTGGTGAAAGGGGAGTAGTCGCGAGACTGTGGTGATGATGAAGATGATTCTAGGGGTAAGTTTTCGGGGAGGCGGCTGTAGAAGTGACCAGTTGGAAGGGTTGAAATTGTGAGCACAATTCTCAGGGAAACGAGTTACTATACTTCACGACAATACTGTAGAACACGTAAAATCGTACACGTCTACCTTATAGGACAGGATTTCTTCTTCTTCTTGAATTTTTGATAAAAACGAGTTTGTAAAACAATCAATTTATATGGTGATTGTTTATTGAAATTGATACTTACAATTCTTGTTTTGCATAAACGTCCACAGTCTAGCTATGAGTTATTACTTAATTTAACCCTTCGCTGCATAGTGTATCATATCTGATACAGTTAGCAAATCTGGTATACAGTAAACTAAGAATGTGTTTTATTATTATTCTAAATTATGTTTATTTTTCTGAAAATTTTGTTTTAATTTTTTAAAAATATTTTTCCCTTAAATAGAATACAAAAACTAACCTTCTTTCAGTTTTTTTCAGTCCAATTTACAAAATCATGCAGTGAAGGGTTAATTAACATTGAACCTATCAAGTATTTACATTAAATAGATAGACATTTTCTTCTTCGTTTTTGAGAAAATCGAAAAGTGAGCGGTTAGATCGCTGCCGAATAGGAATCGGTTGAAGAGTCTGATCATGGCCGACTAATTCTACTTCTTCTGGATGCTACTCGCCAAGAAATAATTATTCTGAGAGAACAATGCTAACATAAATATACTTTGTCGATTTTTCTATCAAGGTTATATCTTAATTATACTTATTTTCACTTACTTGTAGTAATCAAAATCACATTAACGCCATGGTATTGTTGCACATCCGCCTTAACTTTTATGTTATACAGCAATAAAAAAACGTGGTAATAAAAGTATACAGATCAAATTTGTGAAATAACGTTGATGACCTTGTGAATATTTTGTCGGTTACTAATTATTTTTGGTTAAACATATCAAAGCTTTATAAACATTTACTAAAAACGCAATAGTGAAGGAGTCTTTAAGAAGATTCTACGGCACTCAACGTATTAACTTTGGAAACAGTGGTGGTATAAATGGGCAACTACAAACATCGAGAGGGATACAATAAAGTAGGTAATGAGTTAAGTGAAGAAAAGAGGTGAAGAAGCATCGAAAGAACTTCGTTAACGTTGTGGGCGTACGAATGGACAGGGAAACAGGAAATCAGTTTTGTAAGGTGGAGTAAAGGTTAAAGGTAAGTAAATGAAGTAAATGAACACAGCCAGCGAATCGAATTTCGTACAAGCAGAAATGCCTAGTATATGTGATACTGAAGATAATTATAATAAAGTGATAGAATAGAATTCTGTGAAATGCTTGGTAAATTTGGTAACGATGATATAGGAAAAATGAGAGGAGAATTTATGGTGAAAGAAGATACAGGAAGAAAGCTAGAATCCGAAGAAAATAATAATATAGATGAATAACCAGGATAAATACAATTTTGCGATATCCATGAGAATATTTACGGAAGAGAGAGAGAAGATAGTAAAGTGAAATTTACAATCACAGTGAAATATCGGATGGAAAAATTATATAAACCACAAAATTTGGCGTGCAATCGAAGAAATATTTAAAACGAACACATTAAATAGAAATTAATATATTAAGTACAGGATATTAATATAAATAGGAAAAGCTAAAAAATTAGCTACACATTTAATGACAGAAAAGACGATTATTCGCCTAAAGACTGTATGACTCCAGCTCGTGTAATATATGTTTAAAATTCATTTGACAGATTGCATAGGTGCCTTGGGAAATTCGAAGTTGAGAGCCGCGTCTTTAACACTAGAATTACCGAGCACTAAAAGTGAGTTGTTCTTAATGTCTTGTAAAAATTACGAGAATAAATGTACTAGTAATATTCTCAATACTTTATATACCGATAGAAATTGAATTAAAAATAAATTGAAATTTTAATTTGCTATTTTGCACCAAATACTCATCAATAAAATCACAATTATATGTTAGACAATGGATCTTCACGCAAAATAAAAATGTCGTGTCCGAATTACAACGAGTAATATACAAATTCATTTTCTTTTCTAATATGAGTAATATATTGTGAAAATAATGTTTTCAGATTCTTTCAATTATTTTACAGTTTCGAATTGAACTTATTCATTACCACGTTCTTTTTATAACATTAGTTCGATTTCTTGTCTGTCTGTTCGGTGACAAATTTTGCAATTGATTTTAAACTATCTTCCCGATGAACTAGAAACTTGAAATTGCAAACACAGCTTAGAACTGGATAACAATGCAATATTCAAAAAATGTTTTTTAAAAGTATCCGTTTCGGACAAATAACAATTAAATATTTACCGTTACATACCCCCGCGAAACGCTACGTCATCGTTTCGTACGTCATCATTATTTTCGTTTTCGATATTTCGCGGTTGCAATACTGTCTGAAATTTAGTACATATCTGTGTTATAATTTCATAAACTGGTAAAAATGTTAAAAATCGATTGAAAAATTTCACATACACAAGACTAAAAGAATCAGAAAATAATTGTGTAAATAAAAATACATTTTTAAAAAATACCACGTTTTTAAAAACGGACTAAAAAGAATAAATTAATTTTTCCTAGTCGCATACTGATTCCCAACCTCCTACAGACAGTGGTGAAAATTTGTGATTGTGAATTTTGAATTGCTATGAAAATACTTGTAAAATTTAAAACGTAAAACGTGGGGCGCATGAAATAGATAATTAATGCATCTTGATCCCCACGTTTGTCGTTTTAAATCTTAGAAGTATTTTCATAGCAATTCAAAATTCACAATCACAAATTTTCATCACTATCTGCACGAGGTTAGAAATCAGTATGCGACTAGGAAAAATTAGTTTATACTTTTTAGTCCGTTTTTAATTTTTATCATAAAAGCATAATGAAACGAGCTTTGAATAGCCTTGCTGTATAAATGTCGACACAAAGAAGACATCATAAATGTTACTTTCTTGGTCAATACAAATTATGTTCGTTCAGTGGACAGGTCTGCTTGGCGACGCTTTTATTAAAGCATTTGTAAAAACGTAGCAGCGGGCCAAAGGAAAGAAAGTTTGAACAAAGCGTCGCTCGAAAGACAAGAGAACAAATAACTGAAGGTACGGGACACGAGAAATAAAGTAACCGTAAAAAAATGTGTGAACTCCGAGATAAAGGAGGGAGGATAAATAGGAAGTGGCGAGAAGCAAAGGAAAAAAGGGGAGGATGTGTTGGAGTCAGAAGGAAGACTTGGGGGTTTGATTAAATCGCAAAGATACCGGAATACCGTCGCCGCGGTGGTCCTTCAAAGGATAAAAAGCTTCGATAATTTACAGCTGCTCGCGAGCGCACAGTAGAGGAAGACAATCCTTCCCGTAGACGACATCGATTGCGAGACCAGCTCCGGGGCGCATTACCGTTATTAGATTCACGAAATCTTAATACGCGAAGATGTTGGTTAAAGCTTAATTGGAGGACGCCGAGGGGTCGGTGGTTCGTCGTCAATCAGCGTGGAACGCAGCACCGGCGAAAATTGTACCCGTAGAGTCGACTTCTCGAACGTCCCGGCGGGTTTGGATTGCAAAATTGCATCGGAGGAATCGGGTATCGTGCAAACAAAATTTTCGTAATTTCAAAACCAGCGATATTTTGAAAGTCGTGTGCAACGCGAAAGCGAGGCCCGAGCCGACACTTCGCGGAAATTGAAATTTCCCTCCTTCCTCCTTCTCGACACTGGCAAATGAAAGAACAAAATTAAAGGGGGACCACCGTGTTCATCTCATCGGTTCTCTCGTTCAATATTAAACACGACGAGATGTATCCAGCAAATAAGCGAAAGTTTTAATTACACTCACAATTATACTTTAACGCCGCGCCACGCCATCGCGAGAATTGTTGGCTCGAAACGACGCGACGACGACGGGTTACCTACCGACGAGGACGGCTCCGTTTGATTTGAAACGTTTGTCTCATCGATGATTAATTTTAGTAGTAATCCCGTGATAGTTTCCACCGTTGTCTGCCTGTTTACACACGAAACTTAATTATTAGACTAATGGGAGATTTTCGAATAGCAGGTTTCGAGGTAAAATTATTACATTGTTATCGCTAAACTGCGGATTTCGTAGGTTTAGAACGAAAGTGAGTAGGTGGAACAGTCGAAGGATAACTTAAGGGGATGTTATTAGTTTTTAAAGGGTGATCACATTATTTTATTCTTTTATTAAAATTAATTATAGAAGATTTATATTTTCATCCAGCACCCATATCTTCCAATTAATGCACAACTAATCTATCTAAATTAATAACATAGAAATTGACTACACATCATTTGTCAAATAAGGCAACGACACAACTGAAAGTCGAGAAAACAGTCTTTTTAATAAACGAAAGACAAGCACTTAGTAGGGAGTATAAAAATAAATTTTTTTAAAATACCACGTTTTTAAAAACGGACTAAAATGTATAAAATAATTTTTCCTAGTCGCATACTGATTCCTAACCTCATACAGATAGTGGTGAAAATTTTGTATTGCTATGAAAATACTTGTAAGATTTAAAACGAAAAACACGGGGTGCAGGGTACATCAATTATTTATTTTAGACAAGAAATCGAGTTGATAAGAACGTGGTAAGAAAACGTTTTTCAGCTAATGAGGGAAGGAATAAAATAAGAATAATTTTTTGTTATTCTTCAACGAAGTCGAGTTGATCGTATTTTTCGAAAAGTCCGAGTCGACGTCTCGGAGACAGTTCTCGACGAAGTCCACGGGAAGTTTCCGGCCATCCCGATGTATTTCCATCGCGAAAGTCTGATTATCCAGAAAGTTGTAATCGTGTTAGGTCGCCAACGGCTGTGTCACTGTTGGCTGAAAATTAATAGACGCCCAGCCTCGTCAAGAATACACCGTGCTTCCGCTGCTCTTGATGATAGATTTCATAACGGAGTAACGTTTCAGGCGGACGTCGCCTACGAAAGGTCGCCTAATTCGATGGCGCCTGTGAAAATCAACCAGAAGAATCAGATTCTTCAAACTACTTCTATTTCTCCGATATTTCGTCGATTGGTGAACAAACCAAAGTAGAAAGTCGCGATCGAAAAGCTTGTTTCCTTACGTGAAACAACACTACGCATTTCTCTCAATTTACAATTATTTATTACTTGCACACTGCAGATCTTTATGTATTTATAGATTATGAAAATGATTAGATACAAAGTGTAATGAAATTAAATACTCCACTTATTTTTCATCTTAAAAATATATTTCTGGAAATTCCATAGTGCTCCACTTTCTCGAAATTTCTTTACAAATTTTCTTTTTTTTTTATCGTATGTTTAAACAAAGTTGATGTTTTTGACGCACTGGTTCGATCAATTTAATTGAAAGCAATTTTGCAATATATGAATTTCGATATTCAATAAATTAATTCTAAAAGTTATTTCAATAAGCAAGTAAGTTGGCATATTTCAAAAATTGTTTTTAACAAGTTCTCATCAACAAAATATTAATTTTGTGTTGTTTTAATAATTATTAAATAATAATATTATTATTATTAACTTAAATAATATTATTAATAATTATTAATGCCAACTTGCTTGCTTATTTAAATAACTTTTACAATTAATTTATTGAATATCGAAATTAATATATTGCAAAATTGCTTTCAATTAAATTGATCGAACCGGTGCGCCAAAAACATTAACTTTCTTTACAAGAGCGGACAGTGCATAAAAGTTTATAGATTTTTTAGTGAATTCAATTTTTTTTCGGTTCTTAACATCACTGTTAATTGTAATTAACTTTTTGTCAAAGCTTTGTCTTTCTATTGTTGTACCTGAACAACAGGCTATCACACCTTCTATCTTGCGGCCATTTTAGCTTTTTACTCGAGGGTCAGTAGACCGGCCATTCCTATAGAATTTCACGAGCATTCGAAACAATGGAAATGGCATAAGTAATAGCAAACGACACAATAAAACAACACGCGTTCACTCCAACGGCTGCGTTACTTTACTAGATATAGAAGTTTTAAATTAGTGATTTCGTCCCCGGCCTGCACTTTATTATTCCGCTGGGAGTATTCCACCCGATGGACACAGATTTTCGAAACATAAAGCATACCGATTGTTTATTGCGCATTATCCTGAAAAATAAGCAGCTTTGCGTAAACGCGCACATAAATAAAAGTATGCAACGTATGACATGATCGATTGTGAAATAGGACTGACTAAATATATGACGATTATATCGTTGTAAATTAATATTTATTTTAAGCATTTCTATCATTTGCTCGAATGCGCAAATACAAATCGAATTGATAATAAAAAGAATATTAAATACGATTCGATATATTTATAAAGAGTATTTCAGATAATAAAAATTGTCTTTTATTTCATTTTTGTTTGAGTTTAATTAATTTAATTTCGCACAGATCAGTACACAATTATCGATTTCGCACAAAAGAGTAAAATTTCTTTATCGTTCAGTTTGCTAGAAAAAAGGAAAATGAGATATTTTATGTTTTCGTTCACAAAAGGTATAAATTGGAACATTTGGATGGAGATTTATAAAACAAGACAAGTTTATGAATATAGAAAATTGCTGGCTTTTCGAGACTTCACGGAACCATTCGATGACAGTCGAATGATTAACGTAAAAGTTTAAAGAACCCTGTGTAAAAAGATACGCAGTTCTCGAAAGTGACAAGAACTTTCTTGATGGATAACGCCAAGCAGCAACTTGCATGCCATTAAATAGGTTAGGCGCCGTTGGAACCTAATTAACTCGTTTCGATACTGTCGGTGGTTTCGTGTTTCGCGACTGTTACAATGGATGCAGTAACTTCAATCTGAAACATTTTCCGTACGAATCGGGTAATATAATTAAAAGTTAAGTCGCCGTTGTTTTCGGCGAGTTATTTCGCTGATATTAGTTGTTTCAGATATCCTAGATTTGACAGTGCGAGATTGAAAAACACTAAGGCATCAAAAATTGGCATTTTGCCTATCGGAAAACCTAACAGTAGTCGTTCTATCAGTAGATTATGGATCTTTATGCAAAATAAGCGTTTACTTTTTCTCTTAGTTTTTTTAACAAATTACGAATAAGATAATCGAATTCTTGAAAAATCTTTTTGTATATTTGCTACGTACTTCGTGTTTCACTTACTTTTGCAGAAGCTTAATAATTTTCTTCTAAAGAACATTCCTAATAGGCATTATTAAACTATATTTTTCAAAAATAGAAAATAGCATCATTTCGTATATAATGTGAAGTAATCATTTTTATATAGTTTCTTATTCGAGGTAATTACTATGAAATAATATATAATCTAACGTAACAGGTCGTAACGGAACTGCCTATTATTTTATTCACATGAATTTATTTATATTTTACCACAAGAATCTGAATTTTTATAATGTAATCACAGTTACTCTTGATTACATTATAGTAGGTATTATGCAAGACATAACTTTTATTAGAAAGTATTTATAATTGGAAATAGGAAATTAACGAAAAATTATTACACATGATAGCCCAATGATGATATAATCTAGGTAAAAATTATGTCCACGCGCGAATAAATTGGCACACGGTTGTTTTAAAATAACATCCGACCAAACAATATAATACATTATTTAAATCTCCATTTTCCAAAAAGTTCTTCTTTAAATAACGATCAAGCCTAGCCAAATAAAACTGAATCCATTAAAAAAAACGCGAAAAAAGAGAATTACGGGTCCTAGCATTAATTTGAACAATCGAATTTTTCTTTCTCATACAAATGTAGTTAAACTTATAATTAACTGAAACCGTTATCCATTGTAATTCGCATATAATCATATCTTTTTTTAATTTTAATATCACCCTGGCATTTCTGAAAGTTTTTTTTTCAACGAAAGGTTTCAACATCATCATCTCTATGGTTCATTTATGAACAAGTTATTCCGAATTAACATTAAACACTAAACGAGATTAATTTTATTTAGTCTTTCTGCAACTATTGCAGATTTGGGCACTAATCTATTAAAATTTTCACCAAGATTGATTGATTAATGTGTAAGATTAAAAAAGGTAATCATTGAAAAATGAACGATTGATTCAATCGATTGATGAAATTAATCGCCAATCGTTGATTAAAAAAAGAAATCATCAAAAAATCGGAGATTAATTTAACCAATTGTTGAAGTTAATCGCCACACAGTCTATCCATAAATCGTAATAAAGAGGGAGAGAGAAACAGAGACCGGAGATGGAAAATTGACAGAAATATATCCTAACAAAAACTTAGTTTATAAATTTTTCCAGTATACATACAGTTTTGATTCCGTATTTCATTTCGAAATTTCACCAGTTAATCATTAATCAATTATTCGATTGACGATTGTAATTGAAAATAATGTAATCGTTAACCGCAACTAACGAATAAAGTAGGAGTTTAATTGTTAATTGAGATTAACGATTGGAGTAGAAATTTATTCGTCAATCGTTGATTAAATTTTTGCCCAACTCTGTCTTATTGTAATACGTGGACTACTAAAGATATCCATACAATCGTTTCTTATGAAATTGGTCTTATTACTTTTCTAATTAATAAAAAAGCTGGAACCAGTCATTATGTGCGGTGTTGATAGGTTTCGAGTCAAAGTGCGTGCCATCGATTATGAGACTGACTGTAAATACAGGCAGTCGCGTTGATAGGGTTAAGAAAGCACTTCGCAGGATTCGCAACGTGGCTGCGTCGTTGTTCATTCTCGGGAAGGAGAGAGAGAGACGCGTGGCGAAAACGCGAGGTAGGCGAACACGTGGTAGACTGCAACAATTACCGGCGGAGAATGTGTGCAGACGGTTGCAACGTGTTAAACGACACCACCCCCGTAAAGTTTCTTTGATGTCGCGGCCGCGTATTAGCCGTGCGCGCGTTTGGGGGTTGCGCAAGAACGCGGCCGCTCGAAATTCGTAATGCTCGTGGAAGTTCGGCGCGGCGCGGCGTAATCGGGCGGAGTCCGGATCCAGGGGGGAAGTAGTTTCAGCGATTTTTGTCGGTGAACGCCGCCGCCCCGGAAGTTTCAGGACGCTTGGAATTGATGACGGGGAATTGCTCCGCGGCCGAGAGGAAAACTGACCTCGAAGGCTCTTTCGGAATTTTCTCGGCTGTCTTCAAACATGCGAAATCGATCGCTGTATTTATTCTTTCAGCAAGGGTGACATATAGGGGCTGCTGCATGCAGTTGCTCGTGAAAGCTCTGATTATTCTAACCATAAAAAAATAGTACAGCAATATTTTCGAAAAAAGATACTTTGGGGAAAAAATTCCATAATTCTTTAATTTCGCCAAGATTGGTTTCACCCAATTATCGATTTCAGAAAAATAATGATAATTTCATAGTTTGCTAGAAAAAAAGAAAATGAGATATTTTATATTTTCGGTGACAGAAGACAGAAATGTTTGTAAAACAAGATATGTTTATGGATATATTTAGAAAATTACTAATAGCCATAAAGAAAATCGTACTGCAGTATTTTAGATAGAAAATCCTTTTTTGCATTGACTTTTTATATACGTAACTAATAAATTCCATAATTTCTTGAATATTTTATGCAGAATAGCTTAAAAACATTTTTCAAGCTGTGAGTTTAATGGACCTACCTTAGTGTTATAAAGGGTTATAAACTTATGATTTGAATATCTGTAATAGTATAAGATGGTGGCCTAAAAGTCACGAAATCATTTCAAAATTGAATAAACTGCTTATTTTTTTTAAATTCAGATCTATTCTTTCAGAATGTAATTCTTAATTGTGTATTACTTTCATTTGCTATTTGTCTATTGCAACGTGAAACATTCCAGAAGAAATGTACAAATAAAAGAAATTAAATGAAACAACAACAAAACCTTATTGTATTGGAGCGAAAATACTGGAAAGAATAACGAGGATATTGTGCCATGACAGGTGCACCGTGCAGAAATGTAACAAGATTTTTTAAAAATTTAAGGTCTCCCTTAAAACTTCATAATTATAGTAATTATTGTGCGTGACGAAATGTCCGTGTCGGGCGCTCGCAACAAATTAAGCGGGACTCCAATTTTCTTTGATGTTGCACGCACAAAACCGCGACGAGACTTCAGTGATAATTATACAACATTAGAAACGATTGTACATTTCCTAATGATGACCGTCATCACGCGTGGAAAACTCTGCGACACGACAATGTACTCTACATGAGGGGTTTTTCCAAATTACAACTAATTTGAATTTCTTATTAAATGTTAATGATCCGTAAATTAAATTAGCAGGTGCTCAAAATATTTAGAAAGTCCGCCATTGTAACCATGTTATGTGAACAAAGTTCTGTAATGAAATTGATCTTCTACAAAATGTTTAATCAGACATATGTTTGTAAATATGTACGAATGATATATTGGATCTGATGAAACAATATGGAAAATAGTATAAAATATAATAGTTCACATCCGCATTTTAAGATAAATTAAAATCATTGAATCTTTCTAAAGTGTATAATTGTCATAGAATAAATAATAATTTATGAGAATGTTCCACAAATTAAGTACAATACTTGAAAAACTGAATTCATTATAAAGTAAATAGTAAATTGTAAACTCACAAATTATAATTAAACTAATGATTACTGAACAACGATGCTTCCACGGTGTTCAAAAGATAATCGTTAGGAATTATATATTAACATCTAGTCAAAAGGTATGTTATTGCTTGATATTAACAGCAAATATTACCAACAACATGTCTCTTGTAATACCGCTAACATCCGTTTTGAATTTCTGCAAAAATTGTTCAGCCAACGAAAATAAAAAGTTACATAATAAGTGTTATCTTGAATCACATCGAATTTCGTTTGATTGGTCTGTCAAGGCGTTAATTACCGACTGCAATTTGTCGCTGATAGTTCCAAGAACCGAGCATCGTCAAGTTCGCAAAGTTTGTTCGACGTTGCATGTGTCACATGATGTAAATATAGTTGCTTGTACACGTTATGCTCTCGCGTGCAGCATAGAGTCCGTGATGGTAGCGAGGTGACCCCCGTGGCAGCGCACGCAGCGTAACTAAAACAGAATATTTTAAGGAGTCGCGAGGAGGACCGTTCGGCGATCTTGTTACTCGGGATTAGAAGTGTTTTCTGGCCGGAAAACGAGCGACAATTAAAACGGGAAATCGTGGTCGCCGGCCTGCGGATTACTAATCGTAAAGAAATTAAATTTAAATAAGCTACCGCCGCCGGTTTACAAAGCGAGCCAATGCCGCCTCCCGAACAGGATCTTTAACTGAGAAATACTAATTGGACGCAGTTTCTAGTCGGTACTTTTCCTGGCAATTAGGAATTTACGTGGCAATCCTGGTGGGTTCTTGCAGGTCGTTAACAATTTTTGCAATTAACGTTGAAAATTCTGGAGCATCGCCCAACGGTTTTATTAAGAAAGACTTTCCACAGTTATCGGAAACAACAGTTCGAACTGCTTACCGATGGTTTGCTTTACCTTACTAGCGGAAATCAGATTTGAATAGCCACTGATCTTTAAGTTTAATACGATATCGAAAATCATTGGTAACTGACTTGCATGATAGATCGAAATTTTAACTTTTTATGTACACGAATGTACAAATTTGTTTAGAAACAAAAACATCTCTATGGTTGTAATAAACAGTACAATAAATAGTTTTCTTCAGTCTGATAATTCCAGTGTGAACTCAATCTTCCGTGACGTAAATAACGATCTATTAAGTGGAATTAGTCTTGAACAATTCACAGCTAATCAATTGATATGTATTGTTTTAAGGATTAGGTAACGCTATTAGAGCTATTGTGTACTTTAGCCATATCAATGTGGGAGCCCTTAAACCTCTGATTCTAATCCTAATTTAATATGACTGATTAAGATAAAGAGTGGAATAAGACCATTTAGCACTTAGAGACTATCAAAATAACAATTTTATCTTCTCTTTTCTTCGTAGGTAGATCAATAATCGTTTTCAATACTTTTCTTAGTGCATTTTAATGTCATTAACATCCACTAGAATGTCTTATTTATAACAATCGTGTGTAGTTGGTTCAAAATTGTCGCTAACATTCCCCAATCTATTCTAGATAGTAGATTAATATTTTAGAAACTGTATAATTTAAGATTTGACATTCTGAAATTAATACAGAACGTTCTGCAGGAAGTTTCAGCAAATTTAACCTTTAGGGCACCTATTTAAGTACATCATAGCAGTACGCAATGAAACAAGATGGTCTTAGTCACAAGAGGTAAAAATGGTCGGTCCCGTTGCTACAATTAGGAAACTCGAGGATAACGGAAGCGTGTACTTTCGTGTACTCTCTACATGTGCAGACTTACTTCTGTCCCAAGCACTTGTTGTACAAGTGTAGGACTCGTACAATGCAGCACGGTATTATTTTTGTAGAGACAAGCAAATAGTATATGTTATCTTAGTGTGAACATTGTCAGTATAACTTTGATTCCATTTCTCCCTTGTGATGAATAATTAGTGAATTAACCCGCACTTAAGACAAACACAAATTCATTGGAATATTTTCATTATTTGGAGTTTAATTGAATATTGCCACTGGTTTAGAAACGTGATTTAACATGAAATTCTCTCACTTTCAATACTGTCGTTGTTGAAAAATCGCCACGTTTCCAAAGTTTAAAATACAACTGGTTACAATTAACTTTTATTTATTGCGTTCATTAGCAAGGCCGCTGTTTCTGAAAAGAAATTATACGATGCTATTATCTTAATGATTTCTGCATTACTCAAAGTAGATGTAGCCAGCCATAGCCAGACGCAATATTTCAGCAATGCGATCGAAATCTTGTAGAACAAAACACGTTACAATATTTTTAATATATTCGCTACTAGATTCTGTGCATTTGCAGCGAAAATGAGAATGAAATTTAATAGAATCGAATTGAAAAAATAAAAGGACACAAATTACTTTCACGTTACTTTTCGAGTTTCTTGTCTCGCGATTTCTTTCAGTAACATTATTTTATTTGATTCCCCTTGGGGTTACAAATCCTTTAACAAATCTCCTTTACATACACTACTTTTTACATTTTAACTTAACCTAACTTACAACTACCTAAATCTTAACTTTACCTATAAATTTATACATATGTACATAGAGAGAGAGAGAGAAACTGTATTTACAAAAGATCTTATATCACTAACCTTATACCTACCCCTCCTTCCCGATTTCTTTCACTAATATTTTATATAAAAAGAAAATTTACACTCACACTGTATGTGTAACTACATTTAATTGAAAGGCATAAATATTTAGTAAACTCTGTTCGAAACCGCCGTAACAAGTCTGGTTCTTATAAGGCATGGGATTAAAGAACCTGTGAACATTATGTTCACTGTATCTTCATCAATGAATATCAATGGGGTCACTGCATCTTAAAATATCTTTTCGGATTCGTGTATTATTTATGGAGCCGTTCACAATTCAGATAAATCGACAACGTTTCAAGGTATTTTACATTTCACATCCAAAGCAGTCGATCAATGCACAACTTTTTACGTTTGCTATGAATCTCATAAATAATCAGACTTAGCTTTTATTTGCAGCCTGAGTGTTCATTGGACAGATCACCCTGTGATGACATAATAAATTCCACAGCTAATTCCTTGAAAGCTTCCGGAGGAGAATCAAATAGTTGAAGAATAAGGATCCTAATCTTCCAATACCACGAGTCAATGATTCAGGAAGAACTGTCTGGATACGGAGACTTCGGGATGAAGCACGGTAAGAGGAAGTCAAAAGTGTCCAAGAGAGGGTGGTAGACGAGGGTGTACAGAGTCTGGGGATCGGCGGAGTGAATGGCGTGGGGGGTAGGGGTCCAAACTTAAAATTCGGCGAAATAATATTTCGATGATATGCCGAACCGCGTCACAGCTGCGGCGCACGAGCAAAGGTCCCTCGGCCCGCGTCATACAAGATTGTTAAAGCTGAGATCGGAGGGAGAGATTGTGGGTGGTGGTTGGCTGTGGAAGGGCGGGATTCGACGGGAGGCTAGTAGTGAAACAGCTGGCACATACTGGCGACAGCCCGCCCGTCACTAACTCAACCTGGATACACACGCGCCATGTGCGCTAGATACAAACTTCATTGATGTTGGGTGAAAAGAACGACTGAGACTTCCGTCATTCCGCCCCACCCGCGCTCCTCGGACGCGTCTTCGCGGGCTGGGTTAACGCTCTTGTTATAACAAGAACACCGCGGTCACCGGCTCTTCCTCTTATCAGTGCACCGGCGATCTTTATGCGCTCGTCGCATGTGCGAAAGTACAAGTATACCAGGCGTATCCAGAAAGTTCCGATTGGCTACCAACGAAAGCCAGTACATTTCCAAAAGATTTGAATGGGTCTGGAAGAAGGGCCTATATCAAGCTTAAGTTTGATAGGAGCACGATTAAAGACTCATTTTGCTTCATCATTTAGTAAAATAGACGGTAATAAAAAATATATATAAAAAAAATCTTTTTAAAAACCACGCTTATATTAAAATGCACTAAAAAGGAGAATATAATTTTTTTAGATATTAGTGAGTATAGATAAAAGCGTGGAGCGCCCACGAAGATTACGTTAATATAGTTTAATGTAAACGTGGTTTTTCAAAAGTTCTTTTATATATTTTTTTAGTTTCTACTTTTTAGTCTTTACTACCGAGCGTATTTAGTAAGCCTTGGTTCGATTCCCGCTGAGCTAGAGTCTTCTGCTGAGATTTTTTGTTTATCTCCTAAACGCAGTTTAAAAAAAAAATTTTTAATAATGCATGTCATCCAGTTCTGAGATATGTTTACTGTTTCAAGTTTCTAGCTCATCGGAAAGTGATTTAGATATGTATATCCGTTTGTTTTCACTTATAAAATCTATTTATTTATTTTCTTCAATATAAATTTATTTAAGGAATACTAGTTAGGTCTGTAATTATTATAGATGTTCATTAGTTATTGTCTATTAAGGTTATTCAATATTCTAAATTTTAGACGACATTTTCAAAGAAACCTGACCTAAGAATTCTGTCCATCACGCTGTCTATTCTTTTAATAATAATGGTGCAACAAGTTGCACAGAAACCGTGAATCACTTTAAAACACAATTTTTGTTTTTCTTCACAAGCAAATAATTAACGAATGAAGACAAAGCCATCTAACGACGTAAAATGCAGAAGGAAAGGATCGATCGTGTCTCAGTAATTTCATATCGAAAATCTTGTCAGAACGACGAGACAAGTCCTCGCGAAAAATTATGAAATAAATTCATTAGAATATCCTGTCATCGCGATAAAATTGCATAAAGCGATCTTCGCGTAACATTAGTAGCGATCATCGTTAACAGTATTAGGTCTGGCGTTATGAAAAGATTGTCCCAGATATTCAATTTCCCATTGAAAATCTAGTTAACGTCGCGTCACCGTCAAATAAATCAGGCTGCCTTAAGGGCGCAGTGTTTGCACAGGCGATCGAAGGTAAACAATTAAATTATACATTAATATAATCGGTCAACTGAACGGTTTTTATTTTATCATTGAAACTGTAAAAATAAACTTATGGAAAATAACTGAATAAATTATAATGAAAATCACAGAAAATCTAAATAAATTCAATGTTGTCATTTCTTTAAGGCAAAGTTTACCAGTTGTTTTCAATGCTTGATACGTTTACTGTTAATGAATGTTCTGATTTCCTAAATAATACACTTATGGAAAAAACGAGCCATTTTATTAGTGATCAATCAAAAATATTGTTACATCATTAATTACGTATTAATCTTCGTAAAAGTTATTTTATTACATTAATTAATACAAATTCACCATTCTTTGAATTAAACTGAAACAGTATTGAACTAAAGGTACTGTTTGCAGAAAGCGAATGGTGAATGACACAAAATCGGTTTGTTTTAACAGGTAAAAAGATGACAGAGCCCAACGACACGGGATCGCAACTCGCCCAAGCGATTGTGCCAGCTGAAGGAACGCATAATTATGATTTCTGGTCTTACATTGCTGGTGTAATATAAAACTTTCCTTTCACGGGGTGAGTTTTTTGCTTGGAAGTTCACTTCTATTACAGAACATGCCGGGCGCCACGAGGAAAAACAAAGTTTCCCTTTCTACGTTTACTATAAACTAGAGGAGGAAATTACACAGCACGTGGCGCGCAAGTGAAAAACCTACACTTTATTGTTCCTCCAAGAAAGAGTCAAATAAATTAATTTACCTCCGGTAAACATTAATTGCAACTGCTTTTCGTTCCGTAAACTCGCGGGAATTGAATTGGACACTTAAAGGTAAAACCCTTGCGAAGTTATTTGAAGGTATGTTTCATTGCGAGCCATAATTAAATAAAACACAATTAATATTTTCGATATCGCTTTTTGGCTTCTGACATCACTTTTTTCCAACACGGTGTGTCGAATGGCTTCTGTTTTACGACCAATAAAAATAAAAGTTTACGTAAGGTCGGGCACGCTGTACCCATGCTGAAATACAATGGAAGTGTTCAAAAATAGAAAACGATTCCTCGATTTTATAATATTTTAAACTATAATCAACGTTTCAAATGTTTAGTTCTATGTGCTTTGAGCATAAATTGTTTAAAGTTTATCTGTTAGAGCATAGTAGTGCTTCTTTCAAAGGACTGATAAAAAACTATGTCTTATAGGATATTTCTGTTATCTTTATAACATTATACAGTTGTGTATAAAATCACTTTAGAAATAAAATATTTTAAGTCTGTAAAAGAAACGTAATATATATTTTATTGTTTCTGAAAATGCATTATATTTTATTAGAAACTGATGGTATTCTTAGAAATATTTTTATGCAAATGTTACTCGAAATTTGCACAATTTCTATTTCTTCAAAAATTCTTTATTTCACCCGATACAATAATATAGAGAAGAAAACTGACTTAAATACATAATTTTTTACATAAATGTATACTAAAAATACTACAAAATTTTTAATAACCGAAGCACGAAACCGACCGTTGAATATATTCACTGTTTGTTTAATAATTCTACGTGCTCGCTGCTTCCCCTACTTTTTTTATCGACGATTTCATCAATTTAACGTAAGCCACGCGCCAAGTCAATAACTCTCCGAGTCACAGCCTTCCCATTTTTCTTACTGGAAATTATGAGAGACCATGAACCATGGAAGGAATTGAATAAGCAGAAAGTTGGTAGGACCTGGATAATATTAATAACTTCTCGGTCGATCGATTGCTCACGCACCGACTAAATCAATTCGATATTTTGTGACATGCGAGCGGAGAACAATGTGGTAATAACAGGTCTTTTACACAAAATAAAAAAGTCATTGTCCATTTTCCACTGAAGCTAAAAATTAAAAAAATTAAAATAATGCCATGAAAATGGCACCACGTCATTAAAAGTAGTTTAAAAAAAGGTTAGAAATTGAAGCTAGGTTAAATAATAATTTTTATAAATACCTGAATTGTATTCATGAAAATAGTAGAGAGTACTAGAGTTTTGTAAGTAACCAAGAGACTTTCATATTCTTCAAAATATACTCCATAATAAAGCATGTAATTTTATATACTCAACTTTCTGTAACTTCTATACTCAAAGTTTTATCCTAATGTAACAAGTTCAATTGTTTTTCTGAAAAATATTGCTGAGAATTGATTAAAAAATGGCCTTGAAATCCAGAATACCCTTTGAACCCTTGTCTCACAATTTATTTTAAGGTTCAGTGATTAGAACTTTCTATGTAGTTCGTAATTGACTAAAAAAGGAGAATATTTATATCTATTGTATGTCTGCAAGTTCTCCAATAACGAATGCAAAATAGAAATTCATCTCGGTTTAAAGGAAATTAATAGCATACATATATATTTATTAGACTCTGTACATAACCTTCATCACGAGTCGGACATAATATTGTAGGGCAAGGGGTTAATTAACTTTTTAAAAATTGCTTTGATATTTTATGGAATTCTTGAGGTTGATGGACTAACATTAAAAATGTGAATGGATTCGTCCTGTTGGATAAATGAATATTGTACAGTCCGTGAGAGCTGGGCTTGAAGATCTTGAAGGAAGTCGAAGGCTCGGTGAATGGTAGACTGTACTGGGATCGCTTCATGCGTAATTTCAAGGATTCGTTTTATTACCGGCAGGGTACATTGTACGAGCAGATAGTCGGCTTGTCGTTCTCGAGTAGCGACACCGTCGTTTCATAGGTTTACGACAATTTTCAGTACACCCACTTAAACGGGGAAGCAAATGGCCATAATAAGCTTCTTCCGACTCCGCGCGGCTCGGACTCTGCGGTTTGCATAAGAGCTTCTGCCTCTGTCACGGTGAGTTAAAGGACACCCATGAACTTCGAGGATTTCACGTAATGTGTAAGAAGGGTTGCCCTGTTTAATTAACAAACCATTGTCGTCTAGACGACCCTCCGAGCAGAAAACTCCGGACGGACAATGGAAGGATTCGATCGAATAAATGCTAATACGTCTTTCTCTTCTCTTTCGCAGAATTGAATTCGCGATCTTACTTCGCGGACACTTCTTAGACAAGGAACAGCTCTTTCGATTCCACGGTGGAAAACATTGTTTTCGTTGAAACTTTATTACGGTGCTCGATTGTGCCCGGTCCAATTAACACTGCAGTCAATAAGGAGATGATTCAGAGTGTGAAGGTACAATAAATTGACAAGGTAAGACAACATTCTGTATATGCGAAATTTTTAAAACGACGCCTGAAAATTAATTTCAAGGTAATGAATCTGTAGATTTGTTCCTATCACATTTACTTATTTATATAACATTTATTAGATTTATTCTTACTAGCTTTTTTCTTATCCTCTATTCTTATTACATAAAATGAAGTCACATTCATCTTTATTTCGTAAATAAATGATTTTGATATTTTATATGATTTTTAAAGCAAAGTAAAAATAATTCTCTATCGGTACAGATAAATTTATCGCATATGACTTTTAAAACAAAGTTCTATATTGGTACACATCAATGTCCAACAAATTTTTTAAATTAACTAAATGTGCATTTAATGTTTCTCATGATCACTTGAACTAAGTGTACTCTTCTCTGAAAGAGCATAAACACGTAGAAAATTTAATACAGAAAATGGTTTTTACATTCGACGGCGTCTAAGTAAAAATATCTCGTCTCTCTGACATATTTCCCGATAGAATCTAGTTATAAATGTAATAATGTAGCTGCTACCATAATAAGCAGAACTCTCTCGTATGAACAGTATATTGGCATTAATTATTTAAAATCGTACGAATTCGTCTAGACACCTGATCGACAGGTCTTTCAAGAAATTGTGAATGACGTTCGTCGTAGTTTATAATAAGTCGTGATTCGTAAATCATAAATGCAGCTTGACAGTTTGCAGATTAATACGCTGGAATACACGAGGGATGTTTATGTGTCTACACGTGACGCCTCCGCGACGGAAATCTAAATCTGTGTATCAGAGAAGCACGATGGAACCGCTGGCAGTGTTACGATCTCAATCTCGGTGAGAT
Organism: Lasioglossum zephyrum; assembly: GCA_028455615.1. Classification (NCBI taxonomy): domain Eukaryota; kingdom Metazoa; phylum Arthropoda; class Insecta; order Hymenoptera; family Halictidae; genus Lasioglossum; species Lasioglossum zephyrum. The sequence goes on along the minus strand of CM052326.1, from coordinate 17,925,152 downwards.
CTTCGCATTTTATGGGAAAGAGGTTGCGTCTGTATTCGTGCAGAAGGATATTGAACCTAGTCGTGCATACGAAAGAGCAAGAGACCCGTCGCAATTACGCTATTTATCGTTTTGCTATGGCAGTTGCTCAATTACTTATTCCGAGTTCACTCGACCTTGTGAGATCACAATGATTACGATGTCCAACTTTCTTGCGGACTGGTAAGTCTTCGAACACGCTCCGTCGAGGTGCAAAGGAACAAAGGTAATTAGTTTTTAGTCGGCTACAAAATAGAAAAAATTTCAAAAAAGATATTTGTTCATGCAAAATGTCTGGTATTCTATAACCTTGGCATGACCTTAACAGTGAATCAGGCAGAAGTTGTTGACATCTTTTTCTAAAGATCAATGTTTTGTAAAAGAATATTCGTCCATTTTGTGTTTGCTGTAGCTAAAATGTTATTATTAAAATTTTTTAAAACCTATGAATACGAGTTTTCTAACGTTTTTGCTACTTCCGCGCCAACAAAAGCGAGAATAAATATATTCGATTATTAATTTGTATTTACCAAAATTTTGTCGCGTTTACTGTAACGGCTGGGATGGGTACGTTAATTGTCGGTAGAGCTAATGGTAATGTCGTTGCAAGGTATAATGTTGTGCGTATATTAGCAAATGTTTTCTTAATCTACCATTATTGTAATTAGAGACTGCTTTATAATGCTATTGTTCATTCCTGAATAACCCGTGGAATATTTAGTCTGTCTCGATTATAAATGTGTTTATGCCACAAGTGCAAAGCAATTAATTAGTAATTTCATAGAGGATGCGTTTCTATTTAATTTGTACCGTGCACGAAGGGATAATTTTTTGAGCGCATTACAAATGCAACAGTAAAATAATTGCTCGGTTAAACGTGTGTGTATAGATTATTCTACTGTGGCTCGCTGCGGTCTCGGCATTAAATGTATAGGATATACAAATTACGTTTAAAATTTAGCAAGGAACTACAGTCATGAGAAATCAACTACTGCCTTCGTGAAATTACTAACAATAATAATTTTTATTTTTTACTGTGTGAACAAATTTTCAATGTCATCTCATAGTCTTGACTCAGTTTTATTCCACAGTAACACATAAATTTGTTAATATATATCTAAAATTAGAAAATTTGTTATGTGTACTTTCTTGCTTTACTCTAATAAATATTGTAACATTTTTTAGTAGATGATACAAGCTCTCTGCGAATAGTAACAAGAAAGCATGCTACGTTATTAATCGCCACGATTGCTGTTAACTCCTGTAACTAGTTCTTTTGAATGAATTAATTAATTCGTCTTGTATTTTATTATTCACATTATTGGATACAACCACAACGCTGTAGAATTGCACTTTAATTTGAACACAATGCAGCTGTACGTGCTATTGGTAGGAATCTTCTGACGCGTCTGACCATAACCAATTCTACTTGCTGCATGTACTGCGGCTCGCGAACCCCACGGATCTTTAAGCTCGATTTTCTCGAAAACCGTCAAACGAAAATATGTTATTCCCTTTTCTGGACTTATTTTTACATGTAGAATCATCCCCTCCCGATTGTACCACCCCTCCAGCAACACAGAGAAATTTAAAAATTGTGCATTAAATATCTTCTTAAAAAATGAGAATTGGCAAAAATACTCGGACACGTGTCCGCTTATTTTGTATCTAGAAGCACCAGAAAAATTTTTATTAAAATCGGCAAACTCACAAATGCGACATCTCCTTCCGAGTATTCTCTTTGTCTCGACAGGACACGCATGAATTTATGAAGTTCGCCGATAGTAATCGATCCGTTCGTACCGCCGCAATATATCTGACGTATGTACGTAAAGACGAGCGATTATGGCGACTTATCGCCCGGGGGCATAATACCGAAGTGTAGGACCGTGCCTATTGTTTCCACCCTCTTCACCCGAAATGTTGGACCATTGTTTAGATTTTTCGCGAAGATCGAGACGATCGCAATATGGGGGGGACGCTTGACGTGGTTTGAATGCACGAAGAAAAGCATTCTTGGCCCTTTCGCCTCTTTTTCTGCATGACTCCCCGCAAGAAGCGAATATCGGGGCTGAACAATGTCCTGAAATGCACGCTTCCCGGTTCTTTTATTTTTTATTCGTAAACCAGTTAGCACGGCCCTCCGAAAATTAGAGCGCAGCTTTCGTCTCGACAAATTCGGAAATTCCTTATTAAACACGAATTTATTTTTTGACGACCTCTACATTCGAAATTTGCTGACAGCGTACCGCGTTCTATGCAATTATTTTGTGACACGAACTTTGAAGACGGCGAGACTTAATACAATTAGTACAATATTAAACTAAACTAAATTTTTAAAACTAAAATTCCTCTATTCCCTCAAACCATCATTAATTTTCTCCGGAAAAATGTTCCATAAAGAACCGAGGACACGTTTGTTCTGGAAAATGCTACAGGTTCAAACGCCTGTAAAAGCAATTTAGAAAAACTTTTCGTGAATGAATCTACCATGGTTTTAAAGAATGATGCTTCCATCTTCAAACTTGTAAACTTTTTATAATGCTTTTAAAGACATTTGAACTTGATTCTTAATTCCTGCAATTAATATAAACAATACTTATCTTGCATAGTTTATTCCAGTGTTTCATAATCCACCGCTTTTGTCGTAAATGCATAATATCCAGTCTGTCAATAATTTTCAAGAAAATCTCGACAACAATTGCAGTCATAATGTAATCCCAACGAACCAAACTTCTTTGTTTCATTGCTTTTGAAGCTCTTTACATTTAAGCCGTCAAGTTTCCTAACGAATTCAAACAGCTTTAACTGCAACACTTGGAGAACAATATTTCCGTGTAACACAGAAGAATCGTTTCTACAATTAACATAATTTTGCCAGTTAAATTATTAAGAAATCCTCAAAAATTTATCCACGATGTTAGAAAGAAAGATACGGTTCCGACGTTCGGGCGACGCGCTGGATATAAATCCCGAAGCAGGGCGATCGATCACCTGCGAATCATGTTGTAAGAAGTTGTCGGGCAGCATAGAAATCGCGGCACGGGCATAATAATTACGCGTAACCCGTTGCGCAGGGGGATCCGGGCCGCCATCGACGCCCACGCAATGGGTCTTGTTACGCTTAGCCATAGATTACGGCAGACAATTACCGCGCGACTATCAGCGAGTAATTATTCCGACGTTAGCAGAAATTTCCACGTGCATTCCTGCCATCGCGGCCGTGGGTTTCGGTGTGCACGCGCCCGCACACACCGTCGCAAGAGTGCGAGAGAGAGAGAGAGAGAAAGAAGACAAACGTTGCTGCACAGTTCGGGAAAGAAACGGCTAGCTAGTCGGAAACGAAAGTGGAACAGAGAGAAAGAGGGTAGAGGGTGTAGGGGATAGGAGTATACTGGGGTGGAGAGACACGTACAGATGAAACGAGAATTTTTGTAGAACGGATACTAGGTTCCATTAGAGCGGATACTTTTAATACTACCATTGAAATTTGTTTGCCAATGACAATGCGGACTGTGCAGCCGAAGGGGTAGGCAGGCATAGGCTCTGCCGGATCGCGCGGCGGTGAAGAGGCGAGAGGATGTGTAGGTGGAGGCTTGGTCCGCGGTTGAAAACGCTTGCTGTCGGCACGGGGGACGGAAAGGGAGAATCAGCCTCGAAATAGCGCACCCCGGGAACGAGGAAAAGTGAGATGGAGAGAGAAAGAGAGACGGTGAGAGGTAGGTTCGGGGTGGTACGGGGCTTGGGGACACACGGTGGGTTGGGGACACGGAGGGGTGGCGAGAGATGCGCCACGGCACAATGGGGGAAAATTAATCGCTGAAATCTGGGTACAATGTAAAAGAGTCGCGAGGTTGGGGGTTGACTGGGGGTTTATGAAAAAAGCTACGACTCTCCGGTGAAGCCATAAGTCAGCGATTTCCTCTGGTACATTGAGCCGACGGCCGTGCAACCGCGCGGACGAGCGGAGCGAGCACCGAACTATCTTGTGAGTTCTTATGGGCCGCCACGCCAAACTGTAAGACATACGCGACGCGTATGTCATTTCGAACCTACCGTTATCTTCGAACCTTTCACAGGACATCAGGATTCGGACCGCCGAAAATTTTTCGGTGGAACCACCGTCACCTGGGAACACCTTATCTGGCCGGTCGAGAGGAACAACGGATTGTCGGGCCTGCCAACAGATCCATTCTGCCAGTAACGCTTAGAAAGCTTTGCTGTACAAATATCGTCCCTTAATCAATATTTGTTGTTAACCCTTCGGGGATGTCTGTGCACCGTGATAACCCGAAGGAGTACAGTGATATCCGATATATGGCCAGATATCTGGCTGGATATATGGCCACCAGTTATCCTAATCTATTGAGGGATCACGTACGAAGGGTAGCCATGCCGTAAAATATTAAAAAATGAGATTTTTGTTAATTCTGATTCATGACAATAATGAATAGGTGCAATTCGACACAGTAGACACAAGATCCAAGAAAAATGTTCAGGAACATATGTTTTGTCATGTATTGTACTTCTAAATGAACTGTTCTATTATAATGACAATATTCATAACACTTTCTGTTCAAGTCCAACTTTCAGAATTTAGCATACAGAAAGATCTATTAAGGTAAAACATTTTCCCTGAAGAGACTGTCTTCATATTAATAAGTTTCTACAGATTTATATTGAAAGAGTACTTGTGTCTCCACTATACCTTCCCCCACCGCCGCGGTCGGGTCACGTGACGCGTTTCATCTCTGTCGTTCATGTGTTACAATGTCACGTGACTAATCAGGTACTGGCAAAGAGAGAGTTTCTCCCCTCAGTTCGTGTTCCCTCCCCTCATCTAGCGGCTCGGCATAAAACTACTGTTGTGGAATAGCTCCCTCTTGTACGGAGCCCCTCAATTGTCGGAAGCTTTCGCTTGAGGACCGCTTTGATACGAGCCGACATACTCTGACTCGACATATTCTCTCTCCCCCTCTCCCCCCTCTCTATATCTATCTATCTTCCTCTCTCGCACGGCCTACTTCTCATTCTTACAGATACTGTCCGAACAAATTCTCGAAAAGTCTATCCGTATATATTAGGTTGTCCCAAAAGTTTCTTTCGACATGTCTTTCTCTAATGTTACTAAATAAACACAAACAATGCGATAATTTTAATGTTAATGTTTTAGTACTTCATAACATGAATTTGCATTATGTAAGTACATGAATCGAAAACCAACATTTGGGACAACCTAATATTTCATACTACGAGACATCAATATATGAGTGTTTCTTGACATTTTATTGTCAACGTCTAATTATAACTGGATTACACTTTTGAAATTTCATTACTGGTCCGTGACTAATTATAATGAATAAAGTATGAGAAGAATAATTTCAAAGTGAAACAGTTGTTATGATGAGTTCAGAAATACAACTTCTCAAGAGATCTGTTTGGCGAACATAGGTTGTATAGGTCAAAAGCTTATTTACTGGCGAGATTGTTAAATATTCACTTGACTGTGATAAACCGTAAGCTAACTTAAGGAGTCCTCTCGGATTCATTACTTCTACTTTGCCGCGCTTCACAGAAACGAAAGTTCGCTATTATTGGGGCCGTGTGAAACACCTGGAGAGTTTGTAAGTTTGCCATGTTAAGTAAGTGCATTGAACAATAAAACTTTTGCTCACCTTTATTCCGTTTGCTTTCGATATCTACGCCGGTGCCTTATCGTCTTCAGGTTTCTATAGCGTACCTTTCAGGAAAAATCATTCGTGGATTTTTTAAAAATTCTATTCCTGATCCCGATATTAATACCTGATTATTCAAATTAGATTACCGTAGATAAAAGAGGACAACATTTCAAAGATTCAATGACATTTGTTTAGAAAACTGCATGGTTGAACTACATGGTAGCAATTATTATTCTATTCAATTCAACACATTCGTTATTGACATTGTATTATTGGATTCAATTGAATAAGCAAAGTAATACAAAATAATTGAATTAACAAAGATCACACTAACAATCGATCAATTTATAATATAATTCCTGAATACTTTAATAAATCAATGAACTATTTGTAATTACGTATTTATACTTGGGACCGAACTTATTTATATATTTATTGCAATACTATTCACTATTACTTACTAATTACAATACTATTAGTTATTTATTCTAACACTACTTAATCAATTTTCGTGTGTACACTTAAAATATAATTTCTCAGATTTTACGATAACAAAGTCGCGAAAAGATTCTGTGAGCCTTAACAGGATTGAAGGGTGCACAAATGGCATTATTAACATTCATTAAAATCCTAAACCAGGTCCCTGTAATTTTTAATCGGCTCTCAATTCGATCCGATTTCTCAGCATACCTATATACCTCTAAATCTGATAATTAAGAATACACTGCTCTTGAAACGACAGTATAATCCGGCTTATACTTTCTTTCATCATCTCGACTCGGCTTTGTTATCTATGATTCCGACTGTTCGCCGTTCTCAATTCTACCTGACGTTCATTACATTTGATTAAATAATTCGCCATACCTTTAATTAAAATCTGTTTGCTTGCTGGATAATAGTCAACTGCGATACATATTGAACGAATGAATGGGATTTTTTGTCTAACGTAATGGAATAAAGCTATTTCAAGAAGAAAATGTGCCATTTCCTAATAATTCACATGATTGTTTTCTAGTTAGGTCATTATTAGACAGGTTTTATGCATTTAAGAATTAATTTAAATTAGTGAAAAGGTTACGAAGATTTATAGAGTTGTCTGCGTAAAATTTTTATTTTGCGTAATATTCACAGTCTAATGATTATACTATATGCTATGTAGACCCTACATTTAATTCTGTCATATACTCATACTATAATTGTTAAATGGAATCGTTACAAAAATGTAGTGAAAAGGGTTAGTGTAATGACACAACTCCATTTTAGAATAATTTAAGTAAAGCAGCAAAGAGCAATCGGAAATCAAGTATATTTTCATTAATAATTTTTTTTATGATAAACTTACTTTTTATTCTTCCAAGAAATACACACTCTAAGCTCTAATTGTTAAATTATTACTCGAAGCTGTTTCCAATTTACGCCAAGTGAAAGATCACATGGTTTCGATGAAATAGTATAACAAGAATAGAATAGATAATAACGAAAAATATCTAAAACAGAAAGAAATAGAACTGTCTCCTTGTTGCTGCCTTTAAGTTTTTGATAAATTGAATGCAATCAAATGGTTTTAATTCCGAATGTAAAGAATAGAACGTTTCTTAAATATAAAAGTGTCAGAACAACGTAAACCATGGCTGTAATATCAATAGCAAACACTCACGTGTATTTGTCAATTGCTAATGCAAAATCGCAGTCTATTTACCAAAAAGATTTCATTCGACGCGCTACAAATTCCTGCCAATTCCGTTGCACATAAATCAACGGGGATTAAAATTAAAATTGAAACAAGAGAAATACTTGCACGTCCTGTTGAATTGTTATTTCATACTACGTTTCTATGCGCAGTGTCGCGCAGGAAAAGCATTCATATCTTTTTCCAGTCGAGCTTATGCATTGTTCACTGTGGAGTTGCGCATTTTCCGGGGCGCGACAAAAACCGCACAGTAGGCTCCTAAAGGAACCCTAAAATCTTTTGACAATGCCTTCCCATTAATTGCGATGAAAAAACAGTTCATGGCGCATTATTATGTTTTTTAAAATGGGGAAAAGCGAAGTAATAAACAGTAAAATGCGACTGTAATTAAAAATGACAAAGGAAACAAGGCTTTTCGTTAAAAGATCGCCAACGACACCATCTTTGTTTTATAATATATTTTATTCGTTGCAGTTTTGATGCGATACATTCGCATAGATTAAGAAATGTTTTGCATTTCATATTTCTAGTGAAGTGACGAAAATTAAAATGTTCCTCTTATTACTACTTTGGAAAAAATGATTATTATTGCTTGCAAAAAATTAAGTGCATTCTTCGGGTAGGGGAATATTCTCTATATCAATTTTGAAAACATAATATTTAGTACTTTACTCTTCAGTTTACTTTATTTAAATAATCAAATAATCATTAGTCAAATAATCAATGTTGTTATAGTGAACATTCTAATTTATATTGAAAATGTACTGTGTAATTATTCGAAGCAAGAAAGCGTGAATAATACCCTTAATGATGTGTGATTGAAAAATATTTGGTTAATTAAAATACCGTAAAACTAATATTTAATTTTTATTACTCTCGCAGTAATTACCGGTTTTGTACGCGAGAAAATCTGATCAGTTTCAACCAGGGTTTCATTAGCTATTTCATTGTATTTTATACCATAATTTTGATACTTTCAATGCACGCATCGAACAGCTTGCAGAAAATAAATAACAAGTTCGCGTATATCGACGAGCAACATTGGAAAATACCGTAGTTTTAAATAAAATCCAGAGAATACGTCATCGTTAGAAGGGTTGGTAATGGTGGCGTGGATGTTATTTATTTTTTTGTTTTTATCAAGATATCGACAATTATTCGGCCAGATTAACACACAATCTAATTAGTCGAGCTCAATTAAAATAGTTGTTCCGTCGAAATCGTTCGTAAATTGTCCGTCGAGTAGAAATACCCGATTCGCCATTTTATTTGCGAGGCGTAACACCGGCATTCGGTCGATATAGGATGCACGTGACAATTATTAAAACAGGGTCAACGTCACTTAACGTCGTCGTCATTTATCGCCGTTTAACAGAATTAATGATCACACCTGTACGCGAGCGGCGTGATGCGTTCATTAATACGGGTGGATTTCACTGCGGACGTGGTGTTTTTCGCGATACCAAAAAGAGCGTCGAAATATTTCCCGGTCGCGATCCAGTTTCCAGTCATTTCCAATGGTCAAGGACTGCCAAATATTTCGAAACTTGCGGATAAAATTTTTATTGTGATTTTCTGAATCATTAGACCAGATCCCCACGCAAAATAAACATTTTATGCATTGATTGCTAACTATTAAGACCACATCATTTATTTCTTCGTTAAATCATTTTATACCTCAAACTAAACATTTGCTACTAGGACTGAATAATTTATTTCTTCTTTAAATCATTTTATTCCTCGTACACTCTTCAATATCGTTAATTTTGTTCTACACTTTAAATCAACAAATTATATTTCATTCATAACGACACATTTTGGTAAAAATTTTAATAAAACCACTCAACATAGACTAAAAATGAACACTCATTTTATAGGATGTATTTGATGGATGTTATACATTTATCATAAAAACGATAAGTGCAATTTAAAAAAATATAAAATTTAGAATAATTTGAAAATATGAAGTTTCTGTTTGATTCCCCATTCTTGTAATGAATATAAACAATTTTTATTTTGAATAGCAATCTGCATTTTAATAATGATATATCGAGACTTTGAAATGCTTTGAATTTTTCTACTGTTTTATATTCCACCATTGTTTGTCGTAAATGCATAATATCCAATCTATTAATCATCCTCACGAAAATTTAATCAACAATTCCATAATGCAATCCCAACAAATAGAACTGCTTTGTTTCATTGCTCTTCTAGCTTTTTGTATTTAAGCCGTCAAGTTTCGCAACAAATCTAAACAGTTTTAACGAAAATATCTGGAGAATAATATTTTCGTGTAAGTCAAACAAATCGTTTCTACCATTAACTTTATTTTGCCAGTTAAATTTTAAACTTCCTGAAACACATTTAAAAAATTCACCATTTCTACAGTTCGTAAAGTACATTCTATCAATTAGAACACCCATTTTTCATTTAATTTTTAATAATTCTGCATTTCTTGTAAACATTTAACTATGACTTATGTATACATAGTATGCAAATATTTGATCGTATTTCTCGTGATCGTATTTCATTGATATTTTATTTTAGCAGAATTTTCACAATAAAGAAACAGGTTGTCTGCGATTTAATTCTGTAGGGGTTGTTTATAAAATTTTTAAAAATCTTTTCGAGTTCTTCAGAATGAATTCATTAGCTAGTATTTTTTAGGTAAGTAACATTTAGTTAAGAGAACATTTTTTTTAAATGTCGAATTTAATCATTTTTTATAATAATATTCATTACATATTACATCTAACAAACATGACTAGTACAGGATTTACAACTTATTGAAATTATTAAAAGAAGAAATAAATTGTAATGTGACTCCCTTTAGTTGTTATTGATGCAGACAGATTTTATTTTGCATAAAGTCCCGCGGTCTAGTAATAAATAAGTACTAAGTCTGTCAAGTTCCCCTTCACGAATTCCCAGCAGCAAGAAAACTACGAGCTGAAGCACTCCAATAATCTTCGACAATGCCCGAAATCTTTTTCCGCGGGAATTTTCCAACGAGTCAATTGCAAAGTTGAAATCCCGAGCAGTCATTCTCGGATTAACGTTAAATCCTCGAGTCATCTTCAGAATTATAATTACCCGGGACAGTGTTCCCGCCCTCCATCCCGTACCACCCGCCTCCCCGAACATCAGATTACTCCGTTTTTCTCTGACCCGGCCTAATTTCGCATTCACCGGAGGCAGTGCACCGTGTTGCACTTGATATGCATTCACATTCGGCCACTTACACTGTTTTTACGCGGGCCGCAATATACATCAATGCGTAGTCGCTGCTGGTAGTACACGGGAGTTTTTAGCGGCCCCTGCGCTAACGTCACTTCATATATCAATTCGCAAAAACGTGAAAGCTTGTGCCCGAGGCGCACGCCACGCCGCGCCGTGCCGCGCTCCGGTCGAAAACCGACGCAAAACAAACGTTTCAAAGCGAGATCATCATTTCGACGCGTTCCTTTAATTTGCGTTTCAATTATTACACGGACAATTATTGCGTACTCGCGTTTTCCTAGATTCATTAATAACGTGCGAAATTTGTTTACGCAATAAACAAAGGACTTGGTCGATCTGCGAAAAATATGAAGTTACTGCAGACACTTTTAATTAATTCTTTCTGTACTGCTCGCAATAAACTTCATCAACGGTATGTTTTTTAATTCCATTTCATATTCGTATCCCTGACAAAATCAAAGTCCAAGGATTTTCTGCCATGAACAATTTTGTATTTTTATGTAGAGAATGGCGAGTAGCAGTGAGTAGTGTACTAAAAAATATACCGATTAACTTTTGCCTGTAACATTTTTAGTATCATCAACCATTTCGGAAATATTTAACTGGGAGTTCAGCTATTTTAAATATACCCATAAATGAAGTTGTTTGAAATTAGTGTCCTTTCAGGTACATTTTAATTAAAATCATTATTGGGAACAAAATTGAAATAAATCTCGATGAAAGTAATAGAAGACACAAAGAGGGTTAAACGGTAACAGTGGTAAAATTATTACTAATTCGGTTAAACCATCAGTTGCAGGAACTGCAGGGATATGCGAACGTCAAAAGGTCAGTTGTTAACTATCAGAAATAAACTTGCCCCCTCCGCTCCGAAGAAAATAGTTAAAGTAAGTCGGTGGAAAAGAAGATTTTCCTCTTGGTTGGCTTATAATGAGAAAAGTAATTCCAATTTAAATAATATCCCGAAGTGCCGGGAAAAATAATATCCGCGATCGTGCTGGAACTCGCCGAAAGAGGAAACTAATTCCAAAAGATAGCTCGATCGAATGATCTCGCTCTCGAAACGTCGAAAGCAATCGATTAAAAGTATCCACGGTCAATCCTTAATACCCGGCTCACCCTTTCGGGAGGTGCGAGTGTTTGAAAATGATTAACCATAAGAAGTTCTGATCCGTTCGTTATCGGACCTGGCACAAAGTTCGTATCGAAACAAAGTTTTAAATGTTCACTGAATCGGTGACTCGCTCCGAGAATAATTTCTTGTTACGATAGAGGGAATGACAACAAAACGTAATTATATTATTAAATAAACATATAATTGTTGTAATTCGTTCTATTAATTTATTGCTATATATTTTCTCTCTTGCTAACAACTCAAAAACTTACTTTTCCCTCTTGCAATTTATGTTATTAACCCTTTGCACTCGGAGCTATTTTAACTAAAAAATCAAACGTTTCTTCTGATCTAGAATATTTACACTCTCTATGAGTTTTTAAATTTGGTAGATATAACATTGGTATAATACCTCATACAATACTTAAATATTTAGTAATTGGTTAGATACCGACATATCTAATAATGTTAAAAATATTTTCAATAATAGGACAGAAATTTTTAGTGACGTCTCAAAGGCGCCACTCGAGTGCTAAGGGTTAAACCTTTATCTACTGGATGCTGGGTTCGTTTAGACTTCTCACTGCAAATAAAGTTACTTGGAAATGTGTAAATAAATACATTAAAACGTAAGAAGAACATTAAAATAGATTTTTTGGAAGAGATATTTTGTTTCTTTTACAGACGTTTACTTATCTATTCGAGATAGTCTGCTTGACGAGGAGAAAAAGTTATATTGAAACTAAAATTATTCTATATAGGACTCTTTCTTTATTTTAAATCAACAGAACAGCGAATCGGGCAAATACCACAAGTAACCAAGCTTTAAAACAACTACATCGAGATATTGAGGTTCAAGTTGGCTGTATTCAGGTTAAAAAGTTATACAAGCACGTGCCTCGTGAACTCAAGGACCTCAACAGTCGCTTTTCCTGCTATTTCATAGGGAGAGTACCAAAAATGTTTCCAGGCTTTACATAATTGCTTTAGTATTGAATTTCTTCAGAAGGAAACTACTTCCGGAAGTTCATGATTGGAATCAGTAATTCAAAGTAAACAAGCAAAATAATCGAGTGAAGTTCATTATAAATATTTTTTTTATACATTATAAACATCGTCTACTTACGACATATAAATACATACATATATAGGTCCTAATCTAGGCCGCAGTCGTCCTCAGAATTCCTATTTTTACATTTATCAAGCGTAATTTGCAATGTAAAAGAATATTTCTATGCTCTCTTTTGCTACAGCACACTTATTGAAAATGCCATCAATACGCTTCCGGTAGGTAAAGTGTTGACATACCAGTGAGACGTTTCGGTTTCTCAAAACTATTTAGCAAACAGAAATCCAATGTCGCTTAATAAATGTAAACTCTGTGATATAACAATGGTTGCAAGATAAAAATATTCCATCTCGAATTGCGAAGCACACCTCACAACGGCAGCGAAACTTCTCGGCTTCGAGTTACCAAAAGTATTTACTGAAAAGGAATAAAAAGAAACAAGATCATTGCAGTTCCTTTCATACGGAAATTCGAGCGTCCCGGTTGCATCGGTCGCACATGCGGCAAGATAGAGCAAATAATGCATAAAAAGTATTTCTTTCTCCGAGAATGTGAATGTCGCGAACCGGAACAGGAAGAGGAAGAGAAAACTTCGAGAGATCTCGTATCTCGTCATTATCTCCTTGTCGCAAAACAACGTTTCGCGCGTTTTAATATCAAGACGGTGTTGGTTATAACAAACCAACAATGTATTATCAGCCCGGAATTGCCTGGAGTACTTGCACGGTTGTTCGCAGCAAAAATTATCTGAATTCTGCCCTCAGCCCGACTTCTGATTAACTTTTGTCACACAATCGTAACTAGACCGTCGTTAAACTTGCTCGAATAGTTCCGCATGTATACAGCCCACAATTTTGCCGACCTACTTTTTAATGAACATGTTTATTATGTTTTGCACTCCAGTTGTGGATTTTTCAACCCTTCATTAACAAGGTAGCCAATTTCTTTCTAACTATGTTCACTATTTTAATACTGACTGCAGATTAAACGAAACGATAAATTATTTAGCAAATGATTTTAATAATTGAACAACTCTTTAATAAAACATTGTTAGACTGTGACTCTTTATGCAAATTGAATTTTTAAAGGTAACTGTAATGAACAGAAATAAATTGTCTTTCTTCTTTTAAAAGTTCTAATAATATTCTTAAATTCTTGCAGTGAACGCAGAGTTTGACTTATTCATTTTTGTTATTAAAGCATAAAATCCGCGGTTTAGTGATCATTATGAGAAGAGTGCTGGGTATGGCAGAAATAACTGAGCAATTTTAATTAGCTGTCACCTTTGCTATAAACTGTTTTCTCGCTTGCTTTTCATCAAACAAGCAGTAATAGCTTAGCAAAATATTCTAGAGAGTTGTTAGAGCGAATGATTAAAGCGTGTATTTTTAATTTCATATCGCGTGGACGTTATTTATAAAGATATTTAGAAATAATCTATACGAAATTAAGTATCTCTAAAAAAATCAGCTAACTTTTATACTCCATTTTGTGGATCTCCCTTGCCCTACAATATCGTGTCAGACTCGTGATGAAGATTTTCAACGAAGTCTAATAAATGTGTATGTTATTAATTTCCTTTAAACAGAGATGTGAAATTCAATTTTGGTTTTGTTGATGAATAGTAGTAAAATTGGAAAACACGTAGGCATACAATAGATATAAATTTTCTCCTTTCCAGGAACAATATAAGTTCTAATCACTGAAACCGTAAAATAAATTATAGGGCAAGGAGTTAAAGTAAGAGGGAAATTTTATTCATTAACTGAACGCTATCTAGGGATCAAAATATTATTCATTCTTATTAATACGAACATTTTCTTACAATTTACAAAATCTGCAAGTAACACAAATGCATCGAGGTGCACGCTTACACGAATTTCGAATTTTTATATTAGGAAAAAATATTCTATTTCTAATATTAAATAAAAATCTGTTTTATAATGAGAAAAAAATATTTTTTCCATAGTACGAAATAAATCTGTATATTAGGAAAAAATATTCTACTTCTAATATGAAATAAAGATTCATTTAATATTTAGAACAAAATATTTTCCTCGTAACATGAAATAGATAAAAAGAAATATTTGTTACTTAGTATGAAATAAATATTGTATGTATATTTGAATATTAAAAAAGATTGAATCTCTTTTTAATATTATATGAATGCGTATACAGTACTTTGTGCTATTAGGGTTAATTTTCGTCGATACATATTTTACGTTTCTACGTTGCAGATAACGCAAACGCATCAGGCCAACACAGTCAACTGATTGTACCGTGAGGCGTTCCGAATGCTTCTGCGGCAGTCAAGGTCCTAATATAAAACATATTCGAGTTTCATTAGGACGAAACGGTATACACGTGCGAGCTCGTTGTTGCGTGAATACATGTAGGTAGGAACAAGATATCGCGGTGGATCTACACCGTGCTTTTCCAAGCCGGTTTTCAGGGTCTGGATGGCGTCAACGAGCAAACTTCAAATATATCGTCCACCGTTAAAAGCGGATGAAATTGTCTCACGCGGCCGCACGCGATTAGGTCCGCCTCCTTACGATGGCAAATGTTATCTATTTAATTTCCTTTCCCGAGGCTTCTAACGTCGGCATCCCCTATCCTCCCACTCCTTTTACCAACCAGACGAGTCTGATTCTCTTCCCTTTCGATGGAACGAGGGTGAACATTCTCCCTCGCGTTCCCCGTCATTCTTTATTTTTACTCCGCAGATCTAGACATTCTTTCGGACTATTGCCGTGATGGAAGATGCTTCGGAATGCAGTGACTCGGAAATTTGGTAAAATTCAATCGATCACTAGACTAAGGAAGTTTATGTAATTTTTCATTTTTGTAGGCGAGAAGATAGCAGAAACAAATGTAATTTTATTTTCAGTGGCAGTAGCCTTTACAGATCTGAAATAAATAAAATTTGTATTAAATTCGGTGGAATTTTGTATTCTAGCGTTTTCTGAAAATTTTCAGGAACGTAAATAAATATAGATCCGCAGTCTATCGATCACCGTTACAACATCGAACATAAATCTTGCTCGAAAATCATGTAATTTTTACTACAATTTATTCAGTGAACCAAAGGCGGATATGACTTTCAAATCATAGATCAAATTCCCAGACACATATACTGTAATTAATTCAAATTTTAAAAAAAAATCGAAAACGTCAGAAAATGATCAGAAAAATACAGATCTCGCATTGAACTTCAAGAGCAATATGAAAAACTATCAGAAAAAGGAATTTACTAAATTAATTATCTTCCTACCATATTGATTCTTTACCATTATGTAAACTTAAGATCAACAAACAAATTGAGTTGGGAAAATAGAGAACGCATGAAAGTTAAATAAAGGATAAAAAATATTTGTACATCAAAGTCTATTTAATCAAATAAAAAAAGACAGATTTTTTGAAAGCTCGCTATTTTTTAATTTTGAACTACCAGTCGATATATTCGTCAATCAACAATCAAGGATTAGGTGTCGTCAAACATTGAAAAGAAAGTCTCTAGTACATTCATTAATTGTCACCACATTTTAAGAAACTGTATTATGATAAAGTTAATGATTTCTTGTAACAAAGTTTAAAAAATTATCATCGTATAATAACGTGCACGAGCAGTGTAATTGAAACTGATGGAACAGATGGTTATGACGACTGAACTGTGTACGTAATCTACTTAGAGAATTTTATCTATTAATAAAGACTGCATGGTGGCGTTGATATTACCAACCATTACCCGGGAACCATTCGAACCGCCTGAAAAATGATCGCGCCACGAAGAAAATGAAATTAACGAGAGGATATTAAATATCCGCATAGATCGAACGGCGAAGCCGCAGGAATCAGACTTCGGAAAGCAATCCAGGGTAAAGTAGCTTGTCCCCGCTGTTACGCAGACAGGCTGATGGATAAACGGGAAGGGTGGTTCCGTAAACAGACAGTTTTTATGAAATCTACGTTTCTTGGAAAGCTCAAGACCGTTCGAATACAATATTAATTCACAGTTTATCTTCTGTAACGCAATTAACGATCACCCTCGGAAAATGTTTTCCAATACAATTATACATTAATTCAAAGAAACTTTACGTCATAACAATGGCGTTCAATTTGTTCACAGAAGAGATATATCCAAAAAAGATCTCTTAACAATTTTCATTCTAAATTTTTCTTTATTTTCTTATCTACAACACATCCAAAATGTACGTGGACTCAAATTTCCAATTGTCAAGAAATTGTCAATATTTGAACTACGGTAACTTTGTTTAAAAGATATAGTACAATAATAAATTTGGACTCGTTTCGAAGCTCGAAGCCTCTACTTTTGCAGACCATCATTCATTTTTTCTAGAACATTTGTGTAATATTATCGCAGTTGAAATATTGAAAACATGTTTTTCATCGAAAATACTACAAACGAAAGCATCAAAAAATTTTCATATGATAATATGAGAAATTTAGTGTTCAGAAACTTTTAGGATACGCCATATTTTATGTGTAACATTTACTTTAACAATATTAAATGTGTAACATTTATTTACTCTAAAAAGAAGGATTTGAAAATGTCTATATATTTTTATAAATACTAATAATTGTGAGTGTTGCATGCAAATATAGCGTTTGAATTTTCCGCGATGCATAACGTTGTTCATTTGACGTCACGTAGAGAAATAAATTATGGAAGGAAAATGAGGTCTTGCATTAATAATTCCTGTTTACACGGGCTGACGTTTTTTTGCTCGAGTGTCTCCAATTTGTTTTTGACTTGTTTACGTGACTGAATTAATGATTGTGAGAACGATTAGCTTGTCTGAATATGATGCTGTGATTAATTGTTCGAGGATCGTTTTTAATATTTGGATCTGCTGAGAACAGAATGGTCTGTATAATGTCCCATACATTATCAGGAAATTTCAAAACGTCATTTGTAAGAAAGTTCATGTAAAGAAACAACTGTTTTTAGATCCACATAGTCTACGGGTAACAAATGTTCATTCGAAATGAACAAAACGCGAACAATTTTCATTCTTATCATATTAAAAGTTATTTATCATATAATTCTTGTTAGTATAAATGTATTAAACGGTCGGTTTATTTATCCCAGATTTCAATTATTAATTACTTTAATTTTTTTATTGAAGTGGACTCGATGAAATAAATCATTTTTTTAATGGATGACAATTTTATAGTGTTTAATACGCCATCAAAACGTTCAATGTAATTAAAATATAGTAATAATCCTTTTGATTGAATTTTAATTTAAAAACGATACGAACTTTTGCAATAAGATGGAAAGAAATTACATTTTGTGGCATTTAATGTTAAATTTACGAGAAAAGGAAATCTATTCTGCACTGTCCACCAAGAAAATGTTTCGTCTCTCTTTCTGTCTCTCGAAACAACGGGTATAGCATATTACTCGGGCTTTGACTTAAAGTAGTGATTTCGTTCTGGTATCTACACCATCTCTGTTCCCCGTCTCACAGTAACAGTTCTCTCGGCAGTGAGCAACCGTGACAGTTAGGGCAAAGAAACGCATTTTGAAGAAGCACGTACTGATCGTAAAGCTTATACGAGGATTGCACGGGCAAAGCGTGCGATATGGCGTCTCCGCGACATCAAAAAACCTCAGAGTGATGCTGTTCCACTATCAAACACCTTCAAGCTGATACATCTGGAATCAAAGAATCGTTTCGGTAAACAAAATTTAGTAGTTCGATAGCTTCGCAATTATCTTTCATTATCCCTTCCTTAATTTTTTTTATTTCCGAACCCTCTGTGGAAGTTTATTTCTGCTTAGATAGGTACAATTAGATGCGTATGCGATTGTATCAATTACGGGGTTGTTATAAGTATTAAGGTGTATTTGCTGCAACTTTATTTTTTGGGGAATCTTAATTAATTTCATTCTCTTCGGGGGTTTTAAAAATACATTGAAATTCTCAAATTCTTTAAAGCTCTTTACTATTTTAAATTGGAGGACCCAAATTTGAAATTTTCAGGTTACTGCGAATTTTATGCATTCAGATTTGAATTTTTTTTTTGGATTTTTCAGGTTTTTATTTTTGACTTATCACAATTATTAAAAATATAGTATGGTTCAGCTGTAACAATTGCATCTTCCAAACTAAAAATTAGAGTCATTTTACCATCTCCTGCCTTCCTAATATCTGCAGTTTCGAAAACAGTATCACTGTGTAATACTGTTAACTGTGACAAACTGTATCACACATTTCACTGTATTTAAAGATTATCTGTATACGCACAAATTGCACGCAGATAATATGTAGTTGACAAATTTCTATACGATGGTATCATGTTTTCTACCGTTGTATAAATCCCCAATTGCCAAAGATAACATTGTATCCCCTATAGAAATATAGAAATGGAAAATTGTAATCATCCGAATAATAATTGCATGCGGATTATTCTTATGAAGAGTAATTCAATGTTACACGATTACACTGATGAACAAAATCTATTCAATTAGTTAATAACTTTGAGCTCATTACTGAAAC
The DNA here is from genome assembly GCA_028455615.1 of Lasioglossum zephyrum. Lineage (NCBI taxonomy): Eukaryota > Metazoa > Arthropoda > Insecta > Hymenoptera > Halictidae > Lasioglossum > Lasioglossum zephyrum. The sequence goes on along the minus strand of CM052326.1, from coordinate 17,905,816 downwards.
TAATCAGATAAATGAATGAAAAATTAAATAAAAGTGTTTTAAATTACAAACGTCTCTACGAGAATGGAAGAAATTATTTCATGTATGAATCCACCATAGATTTGAAAAGATCGAAGCTTCTTCTTTAAAATCACACCTTGAAAATTATTCTACAGTTTTTTTAAACCGTTCTTTTGAACTGTAAAAAAACTGTGTCAAATTGACACGAGGGACGGACGAGGATTAGATAGCAATATATACCAAGGTTTGTGCATATTTTTAATCTGGTGACATTCTCGATGGGAATGTATGTTCTAAATGCATAACGACCAAGGTCTAATTATAGATTTACGTTCACCTTTCTTCCTAAAGCTCATTTCATTCAATAAAATGTGATTGTTCATTCAACGATGGCGCTTCCAATGACTTGAGTCCGTAAACATACGAGCCAGAGCACTCCTCTCACTAAATTACGAGAATTGAAGTCGCAAGATTTATGGCGAAGCGGCAAGAAATCTTGAGTAAGAGGGGAAAAAAGGGGGGAGTTAATAAACAGAATTATTTATCACACGTGTGTCAAGGCATCCGTACAAATCTCTTAGGACACGCGTTCTTTTTGCATCGCGTCGAGCCTCCTGCTTCCGTCTCCTTGGTTCGCAGGGTTCTGAAGAACAGCCGACGAAGAGGGTAGAAACACGAGCGGAGGCCGAGAATACTCCGGGAAATTTGTCAAAGTAACGCAACCCCTTCGAATTTGTCGAATCTTTTACCCGACTGGGTCATTGTACATGCTAAAGCACCGACCTGTTACTTTGACACTTTTCTAAGAGCGTCGTTCGTATAAAGGAGAAGACTATTAAGACGTCGGATGACTTTCGGGACTCAAACGTGCAGTAATTAAAACAACGATAATTTTCAAGTTACAGTGGATTCGTTGAATTTCGATTTTACTGCCATGTCGGTCATGTGTCGATGATACTATACTAGATTTAGAAGTTAATTTTTATTTTAATAGGACTGAATATAGTTCGGAGGTTTAAATATTTAAAAATTATTTTTTTCTGTAATATGTCAGGGAAAATTTAATTTAATTGGGATTGAACGGTGCAGAAGGGTTGAGAAGGAAAAATCTAATTACTTACTAAAATTATAATGAATTTATTATAAACATTATTTGTAAAATAATTAATTAATTATTTGTAAAGCCCAAACTTTGTTAGAAATGTGTACTATCTAAAAAGGTTAAAGGAGTAATCACACTGGACAGTGAGTGTTCATGCAAAATAAAAAATATTTTGTAATACTTTCGACAACTAGGAGTTCAATAAAAATTTTCCATCTTAATAATTTTAATAAGTCGGAAATAATGCAACAGTATTTTTAGACTCTTCTGATATCTTTACTGTTCTAAATGTCGTCTCATTTTACAGTCTACTAGTAATCACTGCGAAAACACATTAACTATATAGTAGTACGGCGTATTAATTATTGCTAACAAGATAGGAAAGATGTGGTAAATATGAGAGCTATGACAAGCTGTGACTTGATTTTCTTTTCAGTTTTCACTCGGAAAGATATCCGACTTTACTTACACGCATGCTTACGGGTATCAGATATGCAAGGATCATGATCTACATGCGGAGAAAGGAGTTATGGGGAGAAAATGTCAGAATGGAGCAAAGATATCTCCCTTACAGAGCGTTTCGAGAAGATATTTGTTTCGAAAGACCCATATGGTTCGAGGGATTATTCTATTTTTGTCATACATTTATACCCGGAATTCTGTATTTATAATAATAGCGATTATTAAATAATAGCGATCTCACGTCAAATATACAAAGAAACTGACAGACCTGTCTGAAAAATTAGAAATTTTATTTCAAGTTGCACAATTTAATTCTCTTTCTTCTCAATAAACCAGAACTACTATTACATTGTAACAGAAGATGAATTGTAGTTTATTAAAGTTACATGGAAAAATTTACATCATCTAGCTCCTCTAAGGATATCCACAGTACAACAATAATATTATATTATTCCACAACAAAGCTACTGTTACAAAATACGAAATAAAAGTGCGAGCGAACCTCGAGAAAACGTATACAAGCTCAAAAGATACAAATTCTAGTGGAAGAAGAAGAGAATGAATTCTCATGGAAAGGGCTCGGCAGCGTCTCGGTCTCGGAGATCCAGAGAGTAGGGGCATTACTCTCGAGTATCTCGAGCGATCTTAAGAGATTCTCGAGGAGCGATATCAGATATGTAAATTGAATAACCTACGCGACAGTAATAAAAATTGGGGCATCGGTCACCGATGATTTCTCCGGGGTTAAGAGGGAGTGGGGAGTTTGGCGCGTTGATACTCCCGATGATCGTTGGAGCCCCTGGGGCGACTTGGGGGTGTGTGTCCCTAAACGGCTAGGCCTAATCCAGAAATCAGTGGACGGGCAAGTGGATCGTGGCGGTTATCAGGAGGTAGTGAATCATCGAACGAGAAGGAGACACTCTCGCTCGTGGATCGCGATAATTCGGCGCAGTAGCAGCGGTACGGTAGATCAGTGGCCCGGAGACTCGGAGAGACAGTGGAAACGTCATCGCTTCGTCGAACGGCAGCCGGAGGAAGAGAAAGGTGGGAGGATATGGCTCACTCCACTTTAGTCTCTTCGAAGAGAGCTCGTAGAGATAAGCCGCCACTCTCACGACTGGCATGATGGGACACCAAGACCTGAGAAACCTGGGGAACACACAGACAAGAACGATCGTTCGGGCTCCCGTTGTGTCGGTGTGAGACCAACCCCTTGTTGGGGAGGGGAGGGGGTGTCGTACGCACGATGAGCTACACGGAACCGCATCGCACACTCATCCACCTTGAGGAACTCCGTTGGGGCTTTCCGGGGAGGAATAAGACGTATCCTGTGTTGGCAACCTTGAGACGTGATACCGGGCTCAGTTAGACGCTTGTAAATGTAATTCGCGAGGGTGCCAACGCGCGCCGGGATACTCGTAAATGTTTTTTCAGAGGGTCTCCGGCTGCTTTAGTGGATCCATCGTCATTAGACTGCTTTTCTTCTCGTCGATGGATGGCTACATAGCCGTACACCGAGCACCCTGGCTCGGAAAAGTGTGGACGCGCTCGGTTCTTTCGTGAAAGCTTTTCTTTCCTTTTGTTGATTAACGTTTTAATGCTGCTGCATCAATAAAGATCCGTCGCGACACTGCACAGTGCGTATACAATGGACGAAATCGGAAAATCAACTTTTAGGTTTTTTTTTATTAGAAAATCTCATATGAGATTTATTTCAACATAATTACAAAAAAAAACGAAATACGCCACATACAAAACAGAATATAATAATTACAATTGACTTATTCATGCCATTGACCTTTGCTCGTGATCTCCGAAGTGTGTATGACAGCATTGAAAATGTAGTTAACGCTGTGAAACTTTTAGCTTCTTTTTGTTTTGCTGAATAAATTTCTTTGATTTTGCTCAATTTTCCTTTTTCGAAGATAACATTTCTCTGCAATTGTTCAAAAGTGCATCAACTTGATGACAATTTTATGTTTTCAGATATTTGTGGACAAGAACGAAATGCCCGCAGTCTTTAGCTAGCACGACCTGTGAACATGTGTACACAAAGTAAGTTGAAGTAATTAAAATTTTTTAATTACAACTTTGTTTTAACACGTCCTGAATTTAAAGAATGAACACATGTGCATACGGTATTTCTGCAAGAGAGAAATATCCCTATTTTATCCTGCATGTGTTATTCACTTCTACTAAAAGGAGATAGAATTTTCGCTTGATAATTATCAGAGGTTCTGGTACGTACTACGAATTTATCGAGAATCGCGAAACTCTGCGATACTATAAAAAGAAACAAGCAAATACCTCGTGGTGGAGAAAACGTGGCAGTCAAACTAATTGTACATGCAATGCAAATTTGATTTTGCTGAAACGTTGTTCTATGGGGAAATGAAAATATGAGAATTATAAAACTCGAAGAAATGAGAATTTATTGTTGCTATGAAGAAGTTATTCTTTCTTTCAATCTTTAATGTCTATTCTTAATTATAATATTTTTTTATACAATGAATTTATATCGTTAACACATACATACATTTACGTGTATATATATATATATATATATATATATATATATATGTATATTATATACATTAACACAACAGCCAGCAAAAGCCTTGCTTCTAAGTCTAATTAGCAAACAAGTTAGCTTTAAATGTTGAAATCAATAATTCGCCCGAATCAATAATTCGAAGTTAGTATAATATTCCATTGTGCCCGACAGTTTAGAAGCAAGTAATTTCGATTACATGGGAAAATATATGTATGACGGAAGTGTGAGTAATAATTCGGAAGATAAAACCTTTTTTTCGTATTTATTCGCTCGCGCTGCACAAGAGCACGTAAAAAATGAAAAGTACCGAGAAATGTGATGGAACTGCAATGTGTAATCAGAGTTGCATCCAAAACAATATAGAAATGACAGGGAAAAAGAGCAGAAGGGAAAGCAACTCGACTGGAATAATTATGAGAACCTCGCTGGAATATTTTCCATTACCCAATGGAGTAGCGTGAAAATAGGTGAAATATTGTTGACGCGGACAGAGAGAATATAAATGCTATTTCAAATTCATGGCCACGAAGGTAGAGATCGCAGATCGACAATGGCGCAGACTTTGAATATTAAAGGCGACTGTTGACACATCGAAAGCGAGAGAGAGATCTCGGTTTTATCAACATTCGACTAAGTTATCTTTGGATTGTCAAGTCGATCCTCCATCGATTGATTTTTGACGATTTTGAATGTTCATTAAGAAATCTTGAAAAAGAAGAAGAATATTTTATACGATTATTTTAAAATTATTCAGGAAACAATGAAATGCCCATGTCATTTACAATTTATTCAGAGAATTTTTATTCCATCTTGTAAATTTTCTTTTCTCTTCCACGACATTTCTGAGGATAAATACGTTTTAATCGCTGTAACTGCAAAGAAAATAATACGGCAAGGGGTTAATCCTCTTAAACCTTGCTTTGAAGATGCCATAAATGTATAAAAATACACCATCTATTTATTCCCACGATAAGTCGGCTTGGATAAAGTAAAACAGTATTTTCTGTGTTAATAAGTTCAGTAGGCCAAGAATACTGCGAAAAGGAATAAACTTTTCCGACGATTCTCCTTTTATTCGTCCTGAAAAAGCCATTTTATGGGTTCTCCTATAGTAACAAGTTCAGTAGGGCAAGAATCCTGCGAAAGGGATAAAATTCTCTGGCACAACTTTTATTTTATTCGTGTCCAAAAAGCTATTTTATTCGTTTTCGGGAACTATACAGCGGTTTTACTATCACCCAGAGAAATCTTTCATCGATCACCGGAGTGAGCTAACGGCCAATGAAGGTCAACAGAACCAAGGGAACGCCGCCGGTGGAAACAAAATAATAAATTTTGCTGCTAGGCCCCGATAGAAAACGGGATAAAGGAACGCGGCTTATCGCATAAGCAGAGCCTAAAGATAACTGCAATATTTTTTTTTTAAGACAGATATCGGTTTGAGGGCTAGGCGTGGTCCGACCTCTTGAAATAGGACGTCCGCGTTATCGGCGTTATCAAACGGTGGTGATTGATGGAGCCCCGGCTTTTATAATAATTACTCGATTATCCTTATATTAGACCGTAATTGTTTACCGCAATTTGGGAGCTAAATATAAAGGGAGGGCCGCGATCGGCTCGTGTTTCGAGATGGCGAGTTCTTCCCTCTTCCGATATAGTGGCTCCCTTACTTTAGATTAATAGCGATTGCTGGACTAAGAATTTTATGCGTTCAACGGCTATTCCGGATTATCACTTTCAAACAATCGGTCTCTTTAATTCTTTAATCTGATTTCTTGAAGTATACGTGAAAAAGAATTGATTTGAATTCGTACAATTTACGTGGTTATAGGATTTTCAAGACTGCAAATCGCACTTCATACAATTCATAGTTGAATCTTCTTTCGAAAATGTTGCCATTTGTTTAACATGCTCAAGGCATAAAATTTTTTTTAATCTGTAATCTCAAATGCTGCCATTTTATAAATAATCAAGATTTTCCATTTGTTTTGGCACAGATTATATAATATACTTATAGTTAATATACTTCCTCATTTTTTCTCTTCGATCAGCATGAAACCTGTTCAGCGCAACTTAGACAGACAACTTTTATTTTCCATAAAAATCCGCAGTTTGAGGATCGGCAAGACAGTTCTGCAGCGACTGAGTCGTCGAAAGAACAATAAACAATAATGTACAGTAGATATTTTGATTTTACCGTCAAGGAAAGAAGACAGGGAATTTCAACATTGAAAATTTAATAACGCTTGATTGCTGTATAAATTTTGTACGTTATTTCGTTCGCATAAACAGTCTATTAGTGAGCTACCCACCGCAAATAGGATCATAATGAGGTAAATGGATTTTGTTAAATTTCCGCTGTTAGGAATTAGTCTCTACAGGTATATTTTTGCATAGAAATCCAATTAGATAGTAATGAATCTTGGGACTATTATTTCAAACATATTTAAGAAAAGAATTTTTTAATCATTTTATCGAGTTGAAAATAATACAACAAATATTTTCAAATTCTCTAAATATCTTTCCCGTCTTGCATTTGATTTGTTTTTGTCACTGACTGCGGATCTTCCTGCAAAATAAAAAATATCTGCGTCGATTCGAAGACACAGAAGCTAAATGAAAATTTCTTTCTTCTATTAATGATTTTATTCAACGGAAACTGATACGCTGCTTTAAATTGCACGTACTAATTTTTGTTAGAAATGCATAAAATCTGCAGTCTACTAATGACTCTGCTACGTTTATCGTTTTGTTTTACAAACTGATCGTCGCGCCAATGGACCAGCACGGAAAAGGTTAACTTGATCCCATAAATGTAACGATGGTAGCTAAGAATTTTCTTGAACAGTGAATGTCTGCGTAATTGTAACGAACGAAGAAACGGGAAGGAGTGGTAGGCTCGAGCTTAAAGAACAGTGGCCAAGTTGAAAAACAATTTTCAGGCCCCCCTCCTATTCTATTCGAGTCGTTTCATGGCGTGCAAGCTCGTTATATACAATCCCAGAGTGCCCATTCTACTGTGGGCTAGGGAATTACAGAATGTAAAAGTACAACAAAAGCTGCGACCGGGAATGGCGGAGGAGCGGAGGCCACCAAAGTCTCTGGTCCCGTCATAAATCGCCCGGGTCGACGTGCAAGCGGTAATAAAGACAGCGTATGCTATCGATTCGTTTCCTTTCGGCTGCTGAACGATTCACGGAAAATAGACACGTTGCTTCCTGGCAAGTATTTATCTATTTCGACATTATTTCCTGTCTCGAATACGCGATGACTTTGTTCGACAAGACCATGAAGCTTAGGTTCTGTGGGAAATATTCGAGAAAATAACATTTTTCTATCTCCTGCAAATATATATTTATGCATTTATTAAAATTAATGTATTCGCTACCGTGTCAAGTTGACACAGTTTTCCCGAAATAAGTTATACTGTTGTTATTTATAGGTTTTTCCCGAAACTTTATTTAACGTTTATTTTTTTAATGCGGAACACAACCGAAAAACCTAAGATGTAAATGTTAACTCATCAATTTGAATAAAAAAAACATTGAAATTTTGTTTATTTTGTATCACTGTGCCAATTTGACACCGCGGGACAGATTCAGTTCGTGAAACGAGGGACGGATGAGGGTTGATAATTAATTTTAATTTTAATATTTTCCAATCTTTTTATTTCGTTAGATAAAGTGCAGTCAAAGCGTTAATCAAAATCTGTAAAGGCTGACTAAATTGTTGTGATTGAATAGTACAGTTTCTGCGAATTTCAAAATATCACAAAATTGAGATGCAACTAAAAATAATAATGAAACATATACATTAATTTGAGAATATAAATTCTCCAAAAATAATTGCCAGAGAAATCTTGCACTAACGCAACGTTGAGTATCAATGGGTTGAGAATTGTTATTATTAATATGTTATTTTTTAAATGTTTTATAATATGGGAACACGAGGCTGTGCACATGAGAGTGCACAAGAGAGAGAGCTGAACGTGAGAAATAAGTTGATTCAAATGTATAATAATTTATTATTATATATTCATTCGAAGCTATTGAGTAGACGATGAAATGGGTCACATTTACCCTAGTGTTACGTGAATAAAACGGAGACGCTATTTTGGGGAAAAAAGAATAATTTCGTGATTCCGAGGGGAAGCTAGTTTTTCACTTTAAAGGCTCCAATTTGAATACTGCTCGCCGGTGACACTAGTATATCCGCTTCCGCGCCGGAAGTCGACCTTTCCTCCGGTTCTCGAAGCCAGCCGGGCGACAAGTCCCTCTGATCAGGACTCGTCAGTCAAGGTGGATCAGTTGAAGAACAGGGAACGTAGAATAGAAGAGACAAGAACCGTTGTTCTTGCAAAGATACGTCACGGTGGCGAAAGTGGATCCAGAATGGAGGCGGAGTGGTTGCGGATTGAAGCCGCAAACCAGTCCGCAGTATATTCTTATGTAGGCCTACTGGAAGCAGAGTTTCGGCAGCTTCCGGGGAAAATTTACGAGCTTCGAGCTGATGGGGTTTCCGTGCTTTGCCCGAACCTGCCACCTAATATCTTTACTAGGGCACCCTCGATCTCTCTCTTTCTCTCTCTCTCTCACCCTCTTCACCCTTTGCTTTTCCCTTGCACCCCGCTGCTCGTCACACGTACATAATCGAGACACACACCGATACCGAGCTTCCTTTTATTATTTCACCTCAGGGCCACCGAGTAGTTTCGCACCTTCGAGCACGATACTTAACCGTCGCATCACGGACCGTGAAAGCCACCAGCTAGATCACACGTGACCAGACACCATAGTGGACGGGTCAAATTATCAGGGATCCGGGAAAGTTCGTAGAAGTGAAAAAAGGTTTGAATTGTGTTTTGTCCAGGCTACAGATATTTATGTAAAACAAACATTTTCCCCATTATTTTTCAAGACATAGAAGCTAGATACACAATTAATTATTTTTTTTAATAATTTGAACACATTGGAAATATGATAGGTCAATTGTTTTAATTGTTTTACTGGTTTAGAGGGTGGAATACCATGTTTGCTATGAATTCATAAAATCTATATAAGTGGTATTATTATGATTAGACTGCGGATGTTTTTGCGAAATAACAATGTTTCACGTTGGTTGTGAGAAGCAGGAATAACATAAAAATTGATTTCATTACATTAAAAATTGATTTCAGAATTTTCTTGCTGGATACAACTGGGATACATTAATAAATCCCAATTATTTTTAAAAAGAACAGAATATTGAGAAGACCAATTCTGCCTGAATTAAAACAAAATCGTATTGAACAGTCGTACTTCTAAGTAGATCGTCACTTGAGAAATTAGTTAAAGATCTATAAATTAAAATAAAATCGTATTGAAAAAGTCGTACTTCTAAATAGATCGTCACTTGTAATATTAGTTAAAGATCTATAAATTCATTTGTTTAGACAATTTTTGGCCAAAATTTTTGACTGTATAATCAGCAGCGATAAATTTACGACAGTTTAATTTGATAGCTGTCATAGTCAAATTACAGGCTTGACTCTCGTCCGACAAATGTTAGGACATTTGGCGGAAACTGCAGCTGTCGTCGTACCGTTTGTAAAATGTCAAGCAAAACACTCGCACAAAAGAGCCACGTAATAATGCTAAAACGTTACTAATTACTTCGTTTATACTACCACATCTACAGTCTTATCAGTAAAGAATTCTTATCTGGATAAATAGATTGCTTAACTATGACATGGTATACCACAATTATACTTGTATAATTTTCCTTTTGGTATGTTCATCTTATTCATCAATAAATTAAACGAGAATTATATCTTAATCGTATGTTTAACGGTATTTGGAATGACTCGTTGCCCTTTTATGAGTTATTATTACATTACAAATCTTTATATAATATTATGCATTTTTATAAATAAAAATTAAGAAAATAGTAAATAACATCCACGCTCTAGTTATCACGATGATAAATGTATTATTTGACTCATTTTTTTTAAATATCATTCTTGCAATTAGTTAAACGATTTCTTTTTATTTCGTGAAAAGTAAATGGTGAATAGTTAGAACGGGGAGTAAGAAAATAATGCAAGTCAAACGAAGTTTTAACATTGTTTCATACTAGTCGCGTTTGCTTACTAAGTAATTGTATCCGAATGGTTAAAATAAGTACGAAATTGTAGGGATGCAATCACCTAAGACAACCAAGATCAACATCCCTTCGGCGAAAAGTTTGCCGCTCTCCAACTTCTGCCCATCGTCTCCATCAATCAAACTTATCCGTTTACGCTAATTAATTTTACCCTAATATTAAATTTTACTTAAAAGTCTGACTCGTAGCTTGAGAAGGGAAAGGAATTACGGAAGAAATCTGAAACACTTGGAACTGAAAATTTCCAGTAAGCACGCATAAATATTACCGTGCAATATCCTTCAAGAATAAATAACTTGAAAATACAAAATAATTATTTTTTTGAGTTGCTTTCGAAATTGGTGTTTAAAACTGAACAGTAAATTTAAATAATGAAGTTCATAGAACAACTACAAACTTAAGGAATATGTAAAATATTATAAATGCATTAATGATAAAAATAAATTAATTAAATTGGGAAGACATTAGAAGGCTCTAAGAATATTGTTGCATTATTTTTCACCTACTCAAATTATTAAATTAATATGTCTCTTACAAAATGAAAATGTTATTTTACATAAAGAATCGCAGTTAACGCAGAAGTGATAAATATTGATGAAACTTTAGCTCGTTAGAGACAATTTCAATCAATAGATAATGGAAAACGATTCCCTTGATATGTGAAAATTATTTCCCGAAGTAACTTGATTTTAATGGACTAGTCGGGTTGGAAGTTTCTTTACAGCCCGCGGCTACGTTCAATAAGTCTTCCCCTTTTCGTAATTTTCCATCGATACTTTCTTTTACAACGTATTTCAACGGCTACGGTGTGATTCGGAGATAGCTAAGTTGAAAATTATACGAAGCTCATCCGCGTAATTAACTGTTGGCATCCAATTATCTAGATTGATTTCACAATGTCTATTAACGATCCATAATGAATAAAGCTGCGGATCTTTATCGGAAATAAACATTCTCTGAATTAATTACAAGGTATTGGAACGAGATAAAAATTTGTTCCTTTTTGTATTGACTTTAATAAGTTGATAATATCGAAACTCTCGAATTTTTTCATTTTTATTACCATCATAATTCAGTGTAACTCGGCAATCATTTTATAATTTATCGTTTTAATGTAAATTCGTTAATTTACGGAAGTATTGCAAATAATTGAGAAAAAAATGATCTCTCTACAAAAATATTCTTTGTTGCATAATCGTCCATTGCTAATTCTTCATATCATTATTATACCAGACTAAATGACCTCAAAAACCATATAAATGAAATATACAGGAAACATGTAACTGATAATATTAAAAGAACTTATGCACAAAAGTACCATAACGAAGGACCGGATTTTGAGTGGCAAAAGTTTCCAAGTCCAATAGATCGTAAAATTCAAACGTCAATTTCTAGAATCAAAATTGGGCACTCAGAAGTAACCCATTCATTTTTGTTAAGTAAAAAAGAAAACATGATCTACGATATATGTAAAGTACCAGTTAATATAAATCACCTTATACTGCGGAATGCAAAAAATATGAAAATGGAAGGAAAAATGCTAAACTGCCTGGATCTTTACCCATTCTGTTAGGTTCTGAGGAACACATTGTCGGTCTTGCTCAATATAAGATACTAAGATGTACAAAATATTGTAAGTAAATGTACCGTGTTGCTAATGACCTTTGATGTTAAAGCAACATTAAATAAATATTTTTTTTTTAAATTTAAACAGTTGAAAGATGAATTAAAACAGTTGAAAATATTGATCAATTATTTGCAACTCAATGAAACCAATAAAGAGAAAAATAAATTTCCATTTGGTCTCCCTGTCTTAGATGGTTCATTGAAAAGGATTTCAAAGGGAATCTATTAAACCCGAAAATTGTCCATTTTCTTGGAACCGAAATAAGATTCTACTCTTCTGTTGTCAATATATGTACCAGCATTAACCCTCAAACGACCAGAAGGTTCCATGGGACCCACTGTACTGATCAAGATTATATAAAAAAGAAATATGAAACATGAATGTATAGATTGTTAAATAGACGGTGAAAGTATAAGTAATAGCATTGACGGTCTCGATCGGGGTTGTAGGTGGTCTAAAGAAAATGCAGAGTTCCAGTTAAACCGGATGTAAAATATCCGTAAAAAGCACGGTAATTCTAGACGGTCTGAGACGATACGGTAACCCCTCTTAAATGCTATTATCAAATTTAACTCCGTGAAAATACTGCTTCGGGAAGGATCAACGAATCAGCCCGCTCACGCATTCAACACCATTAGTTCCTTTATACCCGGTCTCCGCCCCAGCCCGGGGGCATAGAGGATCGCTTCAGATCAAGTCCCGTCCCGGCTTGTCCCCCTTGAAATTATTTTGCACCGAGAAGGCGACAAAGGTCCTTCCACTCAGACACCGTGGCCGAAGAAGGAGGCGAATCCGAAGTCGATATCGAGTAGTTCCTCCGGCTTCTGTCTCCCTCGCTGAATAACATGCATTAGCCTTTCGCCAGATTAGAGAGGAGCCGGAGGAGTTTGAGCGGACTGTGTCGTCCGGCCAGCTGCATCGTCCGGGAGGAAAAAAAGAGAGAACGGAGAGAGGAGGAAGGTACCAGGGAGAGAACTGGACCGAATCGGGAGAGACGAACGGAGGAGAGATATCGAGAAACGGAGAAGGGATCGAAGCGAAGACGGACACTACGGATTAGCATATTATTTACGCGCGAGATCCGAGGCCCAGGCAATCCCGAAAACAGTTTGGCTGAACTTTAAATCTCCTTTTCGCGTAATACTTGGCGCCCCCCGAGTCCGCACCTCATTAAAGCCCTGTGTCTGAGAGATTTTCTTCTGGACACACCCTCCATTTCCCTCGCACACCTCCTCTCTACCTGGATACGTCATCATCCAACGAAAGAGGGACGCCTCTTCGTCTACCCGAAGCAGTTTCTCAGCTCGTTGCGTCCCTCGGTAGCGAGCACGTAGCAAGGAAACCCACAGCCAATGGGAAAAGAAAGTCACATTCATTTCGAGTCTAATTTACCGTGTGGAAATCGCGGTGAATGCCATTAGCGCCGCCCCGTGGATTCTATGTGTACCCAAGAACCTTTATGCTACGTGCCTGCCAGGTGGAAAGGACGAAGGAGCCTTTGGCTCGGAGCCCAGGGACACCTGGAATTAACGTGCTCCGCGTCCCTCTTAACGAGGTAAATAGGATTATATTATGAGATGTGCCGATCGATTGTTGCGGCCCCTATCCGCCACCTCCCACCCACGGAGGTGTGTCGTAATTTATTAATTGCCGGGGATGGGATTAATACGCGGACATTTGGATTAATCGTTCGTGCTTAAGCAACGATACATTCCGCTCGGAATAATTTGGTTTGCTCTTTGAAGCGAGTCGAGCTGCGCCACGACCAACGCGGTAAGTGACATGATCAGACAGCTTATTCTGGGACTTTGTGATTCACCGGATATAACGTTGTCGGACGAAACGCGAGTGTAAATATTTAGGAGCATTATGGATAATCGCTTTATTAAAGTCGCATGTCGAATTTTTAAAGCTAAAAATTGCTATGACATTATTCAAAACAATGTTTAGATCATTAAATTTGTTGTTAATTATTTTATTTTTTATATGTGTATATCTTTTAACAGTAGGTTTAATAGATATTATATTAAAATATAATATTGAAATATAAATATATATGTTTATTATAGTAAAAGTTAATAAAATAGTTCAATATATTGGGCTTACTTGAGGGATTAAAGAGTAATTCATTAGAAGTAAGCGAGTATTTACTATATTTTATTATTGTTTATTTTAATGTGGTCGCATTAACAGCTAGGTCATTAGTATCTAATCAATTACTAAATATTTAAGTATCGTATCAGGTGTACATCAATTTCATCTCCATAATATATTTAATTTTCGAGTGAAAATAGTGCCGAGTGAAAAGGGTTGATACGTTACTTCTAACCTACTAAAATTAGTAAGAGAAGAAAGACATGTTTTGAAGGAATTAAAATTTTATTTTAATAGATGGGTACCTGGGTAGCCAGTTGCAAACACAAGGGTTAATCAACAGTAGAAATGAGAATCTGTTTTACGCAAGTAACAAATAAAATGCAGAAGAGCTGTCTCCATCCACACCAACGACTCCTAAAAATTCATACCAGACTGATCCAGCAATTATCGGAATCGTTTAACAGGAAATTCCACGATTCCCCGAACTTTTCGCCGTAGAACTCCATTAAAAAGAAAGCAGTTCCACTATCTACCGCGAATCTTGAACAATCGATAAACTATAAAATCAGGGCTTACCGAATGTCGGAGGGAGGGAGGGGGAAGAGAACGAGACGCATGGCGGAGTCGCGTGGACCGGGATAAAACTGATCAGGAAAAAATGTATCGATTAGCAACCTATAATTATGTTGAAGGGCTGGCTTTGATCGTGTTTCGGAGCACCTCTGGCAAACGGCCGGGCCATCTGCGGAAGACACTAGTTCAACTTTCTTTCAATTGAAATCCGTGATTCTGCTCGGAGATAAAAAGGATAAATTACTTTCCTAGCGAGTGAAAAAATTCAATTAAAAATGAGGAAACTGCGGACGACAGATGGATTCAAAGGACTAAGCACACATCTGCAGAACCCACCCCGTCCCCAACCCTGGACCAGCCCCCTCTCCCCCTCCAGGCTTCAGGTTGGACGATATCGAAAGTTAAGCGTCGTCGTCGATGCCGAGTGCGCGGGTGCTTTTGCAGAGATTTGCAAGAAATCCCTATAAATTTGCTGTCCGGTACTGTCCTTGGAAGATGGGTCCTCCAGCGGCTATGAGAATTTTTGTATGATCTAGTTTGACTACTCGAGTGATCTTGACTATACGCTCCATGCCCATGTCTGCGTGTGTGTGTGCAAAACTATCCTCTCTCTCTCTCCTGGATCCCCATATTGATTTTTCATGAAGCCCGGTATAATTACCGGATTGTCCGTTGAACCCCCGACTAAAACGATCCGCAGAGATCACATTGAATTTTCTTGACGGCGCTCGGCCTGACAAGAGAGCGTGGTTTAACGCTCGGATACCAGCCTTATCGTTGTGCGATTCATTATTGGGAACCTTATGAAGGACCATTAATAATATCCCACGGACACGGTTACAAGCTTTTGCACTAGGCCAGCGCCTGTAAAAAATATATGTGTAACGAAACGATATACTCAAATAATGTCTATCGGACCGGTATTACAGCGCAAAACCCAACGAGGCTTTGTTTCGCCGTAAATAGATGCTGAAATGCGCCCGCGAACTTTGTCTTCGAACAAGAACTTCCATCGAGTGTCGGTGTCACTGAAATCCAATTTACAAGATTCGGTGTGGTTATGGAGCGTGTATTGATCTCGTGTTAATGCGAAAGTATACATATGGTAAACGAACGGAGCGTTGCGAAGAAGTAACGAGTGTTCTTAATATGTTGTTTGTAAAATTAAAACGATAAAATTGTGTTGTTGAGCGACGGTCGAGTGAGGTGTAACTTATGTACAGGGTGTAGAAAAAGTAATGGTCATCAGTTCTAGGGGTGAGTCTACACCGCTGGATTGGTGAATGTAACAGTTTGTTTTTACATCAACAACTTCTACTCATCGAGAAGAGAGTAAATATTAAGGAAACGTATGTCGTTAAGAAATACTTGTTAAGATGTAATTTGTTGATCTTCCTCGTTATATAATTTTCTTGTTGCTTACGTGTACATTTGCTACTCTTTGTAGCTACATACTAGACAGACTAGACAGACCAACGTAAAATTAACTGGAAAGGATACTATTAAATTTAATAGAGCTCAGATTCACATGTTAATAGTTCAATCGTGAAATGTAATTAACATTAATTCACGGAATACCACACGCATACTCCGCACCTATAGAACACGGTGAAATTTCGTGATAATTTGAATGCCGAATTAGTAAATCAGTTTCCATATTTTACACGGCACGCGAATGGGCAAATTCAGTTCTCGTGTATCATTTAATGTGTCTGATAGATGTCAACTTTGAACATTTCGGAAGAGTAATACACATACAGGAAGAGAGTGTATTTGCACAATTCTTTATCGTTAAACGTCATATTTGTAAATGGTAGCAAACGTCAATTTTATTTAATGTGCATCTTTGCAATAAATAAAATTTTGAATTTTTTAACAATTCATTTACATTTTATTTGCTTTCTTTCACAGAAACATACTTAAAAATACTTTATTTGTAAAAAATTGAAATTGATTTGCAAAAGGGTGAATTTACAAAACCTGTAATAATATACAACACTTATTAAATTACTTAAAACTATCATACTGATTCAGTATACTGATTCAAACTTACTATTTGAATATAATGTGCTATAAATATGCTAAAAAAAGATAGTTATTCAAATACTGTCCAGATACAATTGTTGCGAGACCGTTCTGTTGAATTATATTTGCTAAATAAGAATACGACAGCGTATCGACTTCCAGTTGATCTACTCGAAGAAATGGCCCGCGAATCTCGCGAGAATCGGAAAAAAATTCAAGAGCAGCAAGTTCAGCCATCGCGCGATAGCTAGAGACGATGAAAATTCCGACAGCATCCGGCGAACTATTACTTCTCGCAAGTTTTCGATCCTACAAGCACACATCACCTGTGAGTAAATCAGAATGGGATCAAAGGATCATGGGATCCCGATGTATAGATAGATTCGTCCCTACCTTCTCGCACTTCCATCCGTGACACCTTTGTATACCTTTCGGTACCCAACACCGGCGACAAACAAATCTCGCTGAGTTTCGCTCATTCTCGATGCGATACTTGAAAATCACGGTTCCTCTGACATTGCGTATGTATACATGCATATGCACGATTGCGTACCGTACATACGCTTCTCGGAATAAACCGAAAAAAGTCAAGGAAATACGAGATTTTCTATACAGCAATCACGAAAACGTCACTATTCGTCTTGCTATCCAATCTTAAATTGTATCCACGAAATAATACAATTAAACTCTCGAAACTTTTGACGATTTCAAAGCTTCCATAGCTAATAACAAGAAATCTAGATGATATCGGCGCAAAGGTTCGATCAGTATTATTTTTTAATTTATGTAGTTTGTTATATGTGAAATTGGAAGTGGTAAATATGTTGAATTTGTGTAAAATTCTATCTTTAATAAAGTTAGGATAAATATTAAGTGATCTACATTTTATTAAGAAAAGTTTTCTATTACTTATCTTAGCAATATTTATGTTCGGGTTGGACCAGTCCTTTAGGAGTCGTCTAATTTCAGAGCCAGAACTCTTAGATAGAGACGCGAAAAAGTTTTGTGTGTTGAGTTCGCCATCCATTATAATGTGTTGGTTGATTATCGATCGTAGTGTAGATTATAACAAGAAGTCTAGATGATGTCGGCGCAAAGGTTCGATCAGTATTACTTTTAATAGTAAAAGTACTGATCGATACTGATCGAACCTTTGCGCCGATATCATCTAGACTTCCATACCTAAGTCCATATGAAATTTATTTTACAATTCTTTTTGACATACAATTTTTCAGCCTACATCAGAATAATTTGAACTGGTTACTGGAATATTAAAATTTTTATGCAACCTTTCTAACTCTGGGTAGACCACAAATTTTCATGCAAAATAAAATTTTTTTACAATTGTTAAATGATCTCGACGATACGGTTCGATCGTAAAAATAGCGCAACCGTAGCGCCGAGATCATTTAACAATTGTTATTAGCAATGATACGATCGATACAAAAAGTTTATTTATAAAAATTGTTTACATTGATCCCAAAAATTTGAGGCTGAATGAAAACTTGTTTCTTTAATATTTCATTTTCTTCTGTTTTTAATATCAATATTTGTAATATCCCAAGTATAATATTGTTTAACATTGCTGTTACTATTCTTTTAAATTGCTTCTATTCATTTCTATCATAAATGCATAACATCCACTACTACAATGAAACTAACATAATTTCAATTTATTCAATAGTGACTATATCAGAATGATTTAAACGTAAGTGTTTCGAACCAAATTTTAAATACATGACATTTTCAAGTCATTGCAATTTAAAGCGGTTACAAAAAAAAATATTGAGTTTCTGAATTAATGGTATGCATTTCGTATTTAAAACAGAGGAGGTGGACAAATAAAAATTCGCAGTGAAACGTATTCGCAAAATACAAATCCCGGAGAACAATTATAAATAATGTATGATACTGTTACTTTTACGGCATAATGGAGTCTGAAGTTCCGGGCGAGAATCATTAAAGATTCATTTTGGACACGGCCCTTAATCAGCGTGGAATGCTACAATAATACATACATTTGCATACGGCGTGTGTACATGAGAGAAAGGAGGGAACTTGGAGAGAAAGATTGAAGCCGGGAAAACAAGGAAGGATTCACGTGCAGAACCTCAAAGGATGACTTTGAAATACGTGTGAAACAGCGGTACAGTAGAATAATGTTAAAAAAATATGGAATGAATAATAACGTAAATATGGTTTGACTATTAATATTTGAACTAAACTTCACGATTTTACAGAGGCTTACATCTAGAGAATCTTTTAAATATTATTTATTTAAATTCCATTTAAATAATATCTAACGAATGTCTCGGCAAAGAATATAAATAGGAGGGATGACGATTGTAAAAATCAGAAAAATTGCATACATCGACTAATTGTGTGTAAAATTATAAGGAGTGTTTAAAAAATGAGCCCACATTTTCTGAAACCAAGGGTTTCAGAAAGGGTTGAATAGTTAGGGTTCAATAGGGTTCAAGGGTTGAATAAGTGGCTGTGATATTCTAATCGTAAATCTTTGAAAGTTACTTCTCTACAACTTGAATTTGTTAACACGTTTAGAATGATGGAGAACATTCTGTTCAAAGTATAATTGTTTGAACGTTCGTTTTATGCGTTTACGCATATTTGATGAAACATTGAAGATACACCGAAATCGCGGCTCACTAACAACGCAATTCAATTAGACTGCCGATTAATTAATGTGAGAAGCGTCATGCATTCCTGCAATTGAGTTCAAGACGACTGAAGGGTGAATTCCTAAGAGTCTTATGCATATAAATGATCTTTCCAAGAAACGAATATTTCTTATATAGACTTTTTAAAATATTTCATTTTCTGTGTTTATTGTTTGACATGCTATATCCATTCGATCAGTTACCATTATTATATATGATTCCTGACCGTATATTTATATTATACATATGTATGCATGTTACAATTACATTTAAATACAGAATATGTAAACTATTAGTACACAGAAAATATAAATAGAAATTATATATATTTATATATAATATAATATAATATTATATATAAATTAATAATTAATATTTATTATAATTATAATATATAAATAATAATTAAATTATATATAATAAAATGTAATATAATATAATTATATTTATATTACATTTAAAATAATATCACGATTAAGTATGTCTACCTTCAAACTGCAATACTTGTTCAAATATTCAAGATCTCTTTAATATGTAAACTCTTCCATCAATTATTAAACAACAAAATATTAACGAAAGCATGAAACGTATATATAATATATATGTATATCAAAAATGAGTAAGATCATTTTATTTGAAGTACCTACATATTTCGTTAAAATGCAATACTGACTTTGAAAACTAGATAAACTATAAGCTAGCTTATAATTTATTAATAGCTATTAAGCTTCCATATTCTTTTATGAAAAGTCAAGTGATCTCGGACGCTATTGTGCGTGAATCTTGAAAGACGAAACTGGATAAAGAGATATTAGGGCACGAATCTTCGACATGGAGACCGGTGGATTCGAATATTATTCACGCTCAATTTAACTTATTGAGAACGACTAGAAGCTGTTTGATGGCCCGGGCTACAATAGCGTAACAATTAATCGCTGAATGGATTATCTCAGCGCTCCGTAATATCCTGTCATTCGTCAAAACCGAGCGACCCACAATTTTACAAAACACACAACTATTTCCTTTTAATCACTGAAAAATATCAGACTTAATTTACTATATTTTTTTCTCTTAGTTACGTAGGACTCAACTACATACATTCGAATTTCCTTGAAAATTCACGTTTTCAGTTGTTCATCCCAATTCTTTTTCTATTTGTTTTATTGCTAATTCCAGAAAATGAACGCAGAATAATATAAAAAACACCTCTTCGAAGACAAATTATATATACATCAAACTCATATAAACTGAGTTCTAAACTGTCAGTGAAAAATATCATATTCGTAGGTATAATATTTTATTTTACATGTTAAATATTAATTCTTAAAGGGAAGGTAAGAAAACGAATAACATTTAAAAACATTATTTTATTTATTTGTACGTATTTTTATTTTTATTGTTACAAAGAGCTTTACATAACTGACAATGTGGAGAAATCGGAGTATAACACAGCGACGCTTTCTCTTTCCCATAGTAAGTATTAGTTTCGAATTTTCCTTATTACGACATTATTCATAAATAAACTTAATAACTGGTAAACTCTAAACGATACGAATAATACTAAACGAACTCCTAACCAGAATTTTTATGTGATGTTTAACGATTTAAGTTAGTTTAAGTTAATTCCAAACTACTTTTAATACCGGCATTGTAATATAAAAAATTAAAAGTACATTTGACAAATTATATATATATTTATATAATATATATTTATATAATATATATTATATAAATATACATATATAAAGTTGTTAATGGAGACATTTCTCAAATTTAACCGAATCGATAACATGATTTATGTTAAATGCATAAATAATTTATTAATTTATTAAGTTTGGTGAACTACAACTCATTGGCATAAGGGTCGTTCAAAGCGTTGAAATTTGTTAATTAACTTTTATTACCTCGCGCGTCGACTCATCTCGCATTTATTTAGTGAACTCTATAAAATATCGAAAACAGGGAAATGTAAGCGCAAAGGCGAAAAATGTTTTTACAATTGAATTGCGTGGTAATTACAATTAAAATTATACTATTGACTTGCTGCACCGTAAAGAATTATATAAAATAACTTACTAAAGTTCACAACTCAGAATACTTTCTTTTACGAGTTACTTACTTAGATTTTTATATAATGTAACCATGATACCAATAAAAGCAACCGCAGTAAGTTTTATCATTACTATGATAATAAAGACGACTCGAACATATTTTCCCCCAGATAAAAGATAGAAAAATATTCAGAGTGGCATCTAAAATCAAGTGCGAATTCCGCAAAACACATGTTAAGTTTCTTGCCTGTAACTTAATAATCGTTATTGTTTGTTCCATAGAAGTACATCGTTATCTCATAAAAATTACAACATATTTAAATATAAAAACTACTGTATAAGATTGTAATTAAGTTCGACTCGTGCCATATTAAAAATGACACTGCATACTGTATAAGGCAAAATCCATACATTCCTCTCACTTACATTGTTATATGTTATCTATATCCATTTTTTCAAAATCTTTAGGGGGCTTTTTACCAACGATCTCCTGATTAGCAAGCTACAAAAATTTTCATGTATTTTGTACTAGACTTAACCAACTTCGACCTTCCGCGGTCACTGCTGTTGGAAATCGAATCTGTACTAATCGAACCGCATTCTTGTCGTCCCCTTCCATATCTTTGTACTCTGAGGTAGTTGGTACAACTATTGTTTCTCCATCTTCACTTTCGTTATAATTATACACTTCTTCAACCTGCTCTGCGTCCTCCTCTTTACACTCAATTCCGTCATTTTCGACAAAAGTCATCTGAAATGTGCAGTTATATATTAAACCGCTATAACTTCGTTACAGTTTCGTTATCTTTATAAGCCATGGCTCGGCAGTAGCGGATCTAATGGTAAGCGGCCTAAGCGGCCGCGTGGGTCCTCGGGTTACCATACGGCCCCGAATTTCAAAGAAATTTATTTAATGTGTAACGTGTAATGTGTAATTTATTTAATGTAATTTAATTTTATTTCATGTAATTTACATGATTCGGTAGCTTGTAGCTGTCGCAGGTTTATGAAAATAATTATATGCGCAGCTGTATGCTTCCGAATTATGCATTATGCCTCGTAAACGTAAAAATAGGGGCGATGGCGACTTTGATGGCGACTGCAACCTAGATTTATCATTTATCTAGCGCTTTCGACTACTGAAAACCCCCATCGTTACATTATCGAGAAATGAGAAGCCTTAGCCCGCACCCTTGCAATTCTGGAAAGACGAGTCTACCCTCTTAACTATGATTGAACGATATAGAGTCAGTAACATTAACGGTGCACACTTGTGGCTCAAAGAATCCATAAAAATGTCCGTGGACAACCAACGCATTACATCAATAGTATTTACCTCTCCATCAACGAGATGACCTACTTCTTCATCCGCTACATTTTCTTCCGCAGAAATGTTTAATACATCTTCTTCATTATACATTTGATCTTCACTCTGTTGTTGTATGATAACATGATCCTTCAACTCAGTCACATACAGTTGAGCCTCCTCCAACTGGAATGCGAGGAAACTATTTAACTTTGCACAATATAATGAACAGCTTCCAAAAACGTTAAGTGCATTTAATTACCTGATCATTTTCAGGTTCGTCCATTAGCAGCTCAACATCGCCTTCAGGGATTGTTATCACCTGATCGTCTTCAGTAGTGAGCCGTGGTTGATTAACCACAATAGTATCGTTTAGATGACCCTGATAAAGCGCAATGAACATCAGCGTTAACGTCGTGACACAAGTATACAGATTTATAGTCTCAAGATAGCGCATTAACTCACCTGAGTTTGCATGTGAGCATACAACAAGGGTTTTCTCATAAAGCCCATACCGCATACAAGACACTCGTAAGGCTTCTTATCACTGTGTATGAATCGATGCGCGTTCCTGTTATCTCTGCTATTAAATGCTTTACCACAAACCTAAAATTCCACAGTATCGCATTACAGAATATTATTAGGTCAACAGTTTACGCACCAGAGACTCGTGAATAAGTTTTTAGTGGCTTTACTATGTCTAAAAAGACTATATGATCATAATTAGACAACGGATCTTAATGCAAAATAAAGATTTTCTACCTGAATTGCAATAAACTAGAGTGAAGTAAACATTGATTTTCCTTTTAATATCTATGTATATATGTAATTTTTATAAAACCATATACATCAAACAAATTTTGTATCCAGTACGATTAGTGTTAAACTCTTCTAATGTTAATTCATTTTTGTTATAAATGCATAAAATCCACTGTCTAATCATGATAAACGAATTGTTTAGATTCTAGGGAGAAAACAAAATATAAAAAGAATATAGTAAATGCATGACTTCAAAGTTACACAGCATTATAGAGGATTAACTGTTAAAACTGTTGAAATTTTCAGAAAACTTACCTCGCATAGATACGGTTTCTCTCCCGTATGTATGCGCATATGTTTTTTAAAGTGTTCGGGGTACACGAATGTCGCCGTACAAACTTCACATTTGTACGGTCTTTCACCGGTATGCGCTGCTTTTATGTGATAGTCCAACAATCTTCGTCGTTTGAATCCTTTCCCGCAATCGTCGCATTTGTATCTCTTGTCGTTGTAATGCGTTGCACGTTTATGAGATTGCAAATTTGACCTTTGACTAAAGAATTACGGTAATGTATATTAAAACCTTTTCGTATTCATAGTCGATAATTCTATGAACATACCTAAATGTAGCCCCGCAAAATTCGCATTGGTACGGTTTCTCTCCAGTGTGTGTTCTTTCATGATCTCTTATTTCCGCTTTGCGAGCAAACGCTTTACCACACATTCTACATATGTAAGGCTTGTAACCTGTGTGCACTATATTGTGCACCTCTAAATTGTGTGGTGAGCCAAAAGCCTTTCCTATAAATTGAACATTTTCATAATTAAACAGAAAAGTCGAAGCACAAAAAAAGTAAGAAACAATTGAATAAGCCATACCACATTGATGACAAATATACTCTTTTACACCATTGTGAGTTCTCTCGTGTTGATTAAGATTTTGCTGACTTAAGAATGATTTATTACATTGTGAACATTCATAAGGACGTGGTCGAATTTCATGTGTTTTTATGTGTGCCTTGTACGTATACTTGGAAGCGAAGTCTTTGCCACAGTTCTCGCACACATACGGTCGCACGCCGGTGTGAGTGTTGATGTGCTCCTCCAACAAGTTTTTAGAACTACAAAAGTAACAAAACAAAAACTATGCTGTAATAATGATAAAACATTTCCAATTCTATCTAGAAAATATCCTTGATGTGTACCTGTATCTTTTACCACAAGTGTCGCAAGGCCAAGACTTTACTTGCGGATAATGTATCCGTTTATGAATCCTGAACAAACGCAAATTACTAAATATTCTATTACATATTTCACATTGAAAATCGCCATCTTCCTTAGCAACGTGATCGTCAAGATGAAGAGAGAGCTCGGTTCTCTTCTTAAAGTCATCTCCGCATATATCACAGATATATAAACGAGTTTCGTGCACGCTTTTCATGTGCGCGATTATAGATTTTGCATCACCGACAGCTTTGTCGTCTTCGTTTGTACATAGCAAACAAGTATATTCCGAACCATCTCTGCTTATAACCTGAGAAAAGATAAATAATTTTTAATAATCGTTCAAAGAAATTAACACACATACAGTAATGTCCGACTGTAAGTCGTTCTGTGTTGCAACCTAGATATAAGATGGACACTATATTTTTGTGGCTTCAAAGACCGCGCCGAACGTAGGAAAAGGACAGCGAAGCTCGAGAGGCCTCGGTCGCTGAGAATTTTTTTATTATTCGTGACCAATATATTCATGACATTTTTCTAATGAAAATGATACCAAACATGATATAATTCCAATTATATTTACTTGTGTAATGAACTTTTCGACGCAAAGGAGGACAGCCTATGGGAAAGAAAAAGACGCGAAGAGTTGCAGCGCGCCGGTACAGTTCAAAGCATTTTCCATATGCTGTTCTTCCTTGCATCCGAAACATTCATTCCAGAAATTTTGTAATTGGATTAGTAATTCAGTAGATTAGTGTTCTCGGCGACAGAGGCAGCTCGAGCTTCTCGGCCCCTCGCGGGGTATGTTCCACAGTGGAATGGGCAGCGTAGCGACATAAGTTAAGCTTTCAGCACGACTTCAGCTCGGACATTACTCTAATTAGTTATTTCTAGAGGTTCTGCGAAAACCCGAAAATGTCGAGTACCCCATGATCAGGACGAGTCAGAAACGCATTAGTCGAGACAAATTATTCGACGCGGGAAGACGAGTGATGGCCTAAGGCCGCGGCCATTTAAATCGAGGCCCATCAGGCCAAACGACCATCTCTAATGGAGGTAGGGTAAGAAGTGCTGCCCTTAAGGCTGGGTTCACATACGTGAATTAGCCTCCTCCCACGATTGGGAGACATCCGAGTCCCCGATCGTTCCGAAGGTGTGCGTAATGTTCCTCTCCGAGGGACGGGCCCTTACCGCGGTCCGGGAGCCCAATATAATCCCTCCCCCTCTCCAGCGAGGGGGCAGGATATACACAAGGCGGATTTCCCTCAGTTTAAAAAATTTCGGGATTCTCAACCCGTACCGACTCGACATTTTCAGATTCTTGCACACCTCTAGTAATTTCTTACTTGTTCCTGGATAGCGTCAAGTTTTGATGGAATTTTAGATCGCTTCATCCTCTTCTTTTCTTCAGTACTACTTGTTTCAGGCATTGGTTCAATGTTAAGTATAATTTCTGTTTCGCAAGAAGGTTCCTCCTCTTCCTCTTCCTCCTCCTCCTCCTCCTCCTCCTCCTCCTCTAATCTTTCTTCCTCTCCTTCCATCTCTTGCACTTCTTGTTCATCCTACAAATAAATTATATAATATTAAAAGAATACAACCAAAGATATTTAAATATGACTTTGTCATCTAGCTGATATCTACTTTCTCTGTATCCAGTTCCGCATCTTGGCTTTCTGTATTTTCTATATAATCATGGTCGTTGTAGTCTTCTTCAGTTTGCATGTCAGATACTTTCTGTACAGTTCTTTTATAGTTATTGAACAGTTCTAATTTCACTTCTGTTAGTCTACTTTCCAATTCGTCAACCTGTAAGTGTTATTGGTCTCGTAATCTTATTTCTACTATGACGTCATTATCGAGAATAGTAGTTTTGTAATTTTATTCACCTCATTAAATAATTTGTAGCATTTTTTACATACAACAAGAGAATGTACATTTTCTTCATTAAGATCTGTTTCTAAGACAGCACAAATGATATCTACAAGTGGTTTCTCTGATGATGTAAAGGCATTCTCACTAAAGATTCGTATACTGTTCCTAGTAGACACACCAACTTTACTGTTACATATTAAACAGTGGGTGCTATCTTTCTCCGAATCAGCCGTCATCGTTTAGGAAACTGCAAGAGAAATACATTATAGAAAAATCAATCTAATACAAGTTATTTGTTTTCTATGATTATTAATTCTGTTGTTATCAAAAGACAAAACTAGGCAAGTCACATGTTTCGTCAAATGTACGTCTCGTCTGACTTTATATAATTTTCCCAATTGTTTCAATTAGGCTAAACAAGGCTGTAATACTATTACGCAGAGTCATAAGTTTACTGAAAGTTAGTATCATTGAGTAACGTATACATCATTAATTCTACCGCAACAGAAATACAAGACTTGAACGTTCTTGTTCTTTCTTTGAAATCTTTAGACTTATGATCATTTGCATAAATTTTGGACGTCTATTTCATTACATTAATTTGTCTTTTGAAAAGATAAATACTTTCTCCCATGCCCCCATTAAAAGAGTAATTTGAAATTTAAAAAAAAACGTGATTTATTCTGTTGTGCTATGGCTCTAAAATAGCATGTAAATAGTATTACACACGAATTGCTATAGTGTAAATAATATTAGGAAGTGGTGTTAGAGATTAAAAGACTAGAATGAAACGCGCATTTAATTGTACCATTAGCCTGAAAAGGAGCGGCGGCTGTGATACTCTGCATCTTGCGGAATGTTTCGTGAGTTTCATCATTGGCATGGTAGGAATTAGAATCTTAGTATACGAAATTTCGACTTTCGGAATGATCTCTTCTTATGTAACATCGTGTAGCGTGAGCTGCGATGTGAGGAAGACAACATCCATCGTCTTGCGAGCATCGTGTATCGTCGAACAATAACGTATTCGTCGATACACTCTGCGAAACAAAGAAACAATAAATAATGCGGCCAGGCGTCCAACGGACAATGTTTGTCACGGTATGCAACGAAGCATTCCGTTTTCCGTCGGTGTCGACAAGTAACCGCTAAAATCCAATAACCCTAACAATAACGTGTCCGATGCCACGGTAAACAAAATATTTGCCTGCGTTCGTCGTCAAAATGAAGCATTATAATAAACGTAAAAAGTTGCCAGCACTGACTTGAAATTTTCGTTTCTCTGTTCGAACGATTGGCAGCGAGCGAAACGGCAGACGGATCTTGATGCCAACGCCATTTAGGACTTCATGATAGGTAGGGATGTTGGTCGCGAAGAAACCACTACGAAAATCACACAACGAAATCGTTGCCACTTTTTCGAATCCAAACGGGAATTTGATGTTGCCCTCGGCTTCAGGTGGAGGTACACGATTGCGTATGCAACGCGTTGGATGCCCTCTGTCGGATCTTTTCTACGCAGCCATATTTTACACGGAAATTTTCAGCCTTCCCGAATGATGCGCAGAGCTGGCTAATATTTTCGAGAACGAATATCTCAAATACTATTTTAAAGAATCGTTCCACGATTCGAATGAAATACTATCTTAAACAAACACCAACATCTCCGCAAATCAAATATTTTTAACCTGAAACATATATAATGATGGACCAGAGGTGGGCAATATTTGGCGAAATAAATATTTCAAATGCTGTTTCATATTTTAGATTTTATCTGGCTTGAAAATAATAGTATTTCAAAGAGGATATTTCATTTCAAAAGTAAAATGTGTTTATTTTGACAATCTGAAGATCGTACAATAAAATATTTCCATTTACCAATCTGAAACACAAAATAAAATATAAAATATTCTATTCGAAGTTTCTATGGTCAAGGTTGTATTAAAAAATATTAAAAACCAATTTGGATAATGGTGGTAAAGGTGAGACACCCTGGAGACATATAGAATAATCGAATTTATTTGTTCGTGTCTGCAGACAACAATGAAATGTATTTATTTGAATTACAATGACAACATTGTCCTTACTTGGAATTCCTCATACAGTATTATATTTAGATTGTTTTGCTTTTTCTGATTACGTCAGCTTGTAAACAAATGATTTCTTATAGTAGGATCTTGGTAGGATAATGAGTGTATATCTAATCTCGCAGAAAGTACAACGTAAAAGTATTTTATCTCACTTTATCAGACCGTTTCCAAACCCAATCAAAACACTTCATTCATATTTACATTTGTCGTTTGAATTGACCTCAAAATTACAACGCAGTTAACTAGTCGCCGCCAATTTTTAAACGACCGGCACAGTGAACTTTGTCATGTGAGTACATATAATATATGTATATTATTTATTTAGTCGTATAAAATATAGAATATCAGATTTCTCTAATCGTATTTATAACTTGTTTGAAGAGTTTCGCGTGTTTCTTCATTAATTGCAATTATTATCTCTAAATACATAGTCTAATATATTTTTGTACTTTACACCTTTATAAAAAATGCCTGCTAATTTGATACTACATTTGAAAAACAATAATGGTAACCGATGGAAGAATCGAATATAAGAAATACGAAAAAAAACATAGAATTTTGCAATATTCAATCAATTAATACTACTCGATCTAAGATTCTGTCATGGTGGACGATGCATGGAAATTCTGGCTATTCATTGAGAAGACGATCGATGAAAAACAGCCAGCAACATGCGCGCGATCTAACACTTATTTTTGTAGGATGATTTCTATAGTTACCTAACCTTTTAACAACATATATGTATTGCTTTGTGCCTTTCAAATTCATGGTTGCGTTGTTTTATAATTTGAATTATTCGTTGACAGTGTTGACAGTGGATGGAAACAAAAACGCGTGACTATTGGCATATGTTCGATAAACTCTTAATGAGATGAACAAAAATGAGTCTACAAGTAGATATGGACCCCTCATCGGTGCGATTGATGAAGGGACAAGTAGCGCTAAATTTTTGGTAATAAAATTTCATTCATTACTTAAATTCTCATTTATTCTGTATAAAATTAGATACAGTTTTATGTATTAACATGCATGCATAAATGTATTTACAATGCAATTTTTCGGTTGAGGAATAAACGTTTATCTTAACTTAAAACAGTTAATAAAATACAATCTATCGAAATTTAATCATTTTCTGAATTACAAACTGCAGTACTTACAACTTTTCGTGTGGAAAGAAATAATTACAAGGTTTTATTTTACTAATCGAAAGAATTCAAATTAATTTGAACATTTCAGGTATTCAAGACAATATATCGAAATTTAATAATCTTCTGAATTACAAACTATAGTACTTACAGCTTTTCGTGTACAGAAAGAAATAATTACAAGTTTTTATTTTACTAATCAAATGAACGTTTCAGGTGTTTGCAGCAAATACAGCAGAGGTATTAACATATCATCAAGTTGCCATAACCCAGTCATGTCCAAAAGAAGGGTGGGTCGAACAAGATCCTATAGAAATCCTGAAGGCAGTTAAGGAATGTCTCTATCAAACTGTATTCAATTTAAGACAACTTACCATAGACCCCAGAGATATAGTTGCAGTCGGTATAACGAACCAAAGAGAAACCACAGTTGTATGGGATTCTGTTACAGGAGAACCATTGTACAATGCTATAGGTTGTATATGTATAAGAATTCATTTATAGTCACAACACCAACTAAACAAAATATTCAATTATGTTACAGTATGGATGGACATGAGAGGTTCTTTAATAGTAGATGATATATTAAAAAAGATACGCAACCAAAACAAAGATTATCTGAAACCACTTTGCGGTCTGCCAATTAGTCCTTATTTCAGTGCTTTGAAGTTAAAGTGGTTGTTACAGAATGTACCTCGCGTTCAAGAAGCACTAGAAAAGAAACGATGCATGTTTGGCACAATTGATTCCTGGTTGATTTGGGTAAATTCATTGGAATCATTTATTAACACCTAATTCTTTTGTAAGATCTAATTGTTAACAAACTTTTATCGTTCATAGAATTTAACTGGAGGCTCTGACTTTGGTGTTCACGCTACCGATGTTACTAATGCTTCGAGAACAATGTTAATGAACATCACAACTTTAAAATGGGATCCGACTTTGTTATCATTTTTCGATATACCTTTAGAAATTCTACCAGAGATCCGTAGCTCATCTGAAATCTATGGTTACATTCAGGACGAGATCTTGGCTGGAGTTCCAATATCAGGGGTACAGATTTTTCATTAAAAATAGGAAGTAATATTTGTATAATATCAGAAATAATAAATAGATATATTTTAGTGTTTAGGTGATCAACAAGCTGCACTTGTGGGTCAGATGTGTTTGCAAAAGGGTCAAGTAAAAAGCACTTACAGCACTGGTTGTTTTCTTTTATATAATACAGGAACTGCTGTAAGAATAGTTTTAATATTCATGGAAAACTATTTTGGTAAGTAAAGTACTAAAAAGAAATTTTTAAGATTGTAGATTCATCTCATGGCTTGTTGACAACAGTGGCTTACCAATTAGGGCCACAGGCTGCTCCTATATATGCTCTTGAAGGATCAGTGGCAATAGCTGGTGCCGTTATCCAATGGTTAAAAGATAATCTTGGAATACTGTCAAATGTAAAAGAATCCGAAACTCTAGTTGAACAAAGTCCTACTAATAATCGTATTACATTTGTGCCTGCGTTTGCTGGATTATATGCTCCATATTGGAGAAAAGATGCAAAAAGGTAAATAGAACAATAATACAACGATTTAATTGATTAATTGTACGATGATATGGAAAAACCTTAAATTATGTTACTATCACATGTCTTTTGCAAAGTATTGTGGTTTCAGTGTTATATGTGGAATTACAGAGGACACGAATAGTATTCATATCGTGAAAGCAGCATTACAAGCTGTATCATTTCAGACAAAAGATATTTTAGAAGCTATGAGAAAAGACACGGGATTAACTTTGTCGAAATTGTTAGTAGATGGTGCAATGACGAACAATAACTTATTAATGCAAATGCATGCTGACATTTGTGGAATGCCAATTGGTAAGAGAAATATAAATGTGCATCGACAGCCGAGGAGAAAATTAAGTGGGTATCCTGTAAAAAAGTTGATTATTTGTGATAAGGTGTCCACTTAATTTTGTCCCCAACCGTACATTTTAGTGAAGATTTATTTATTTATATTATATCAATATGAATGATTTGAGTAAATAAATATGTTATTAAATCAACATATTTACAAGAAAGTTAGGCCATTAATGTGTGAGACTACTGCACTTGGAGTTGCAATAGCTGCTGGAAGTGCAGAAGGCATACGTAAATGGGATGTAAAAGGTGATGCAGCTGTACCAAGCGATATCTTTTTACCATCGATAACAGAAAATGGTGAGTTCGTTAAGGGGTAAACTCTAGTTTCCAGGATTGCGAGGGTGCGGGATGTGCCTTCTCATTTCTCGATAATGCAACGATGGGGGCTTTCAGTACTCAAAAGCGCTAAATAAAAGATCAATCTAGGCCGCGATCGCCCTCAAAAGTCCTATTTTCACGTTTACGAGGCGTAATTTGCATTATTCTGCACCGTAATTTCCATTACTCGGAAGCATAAAGCTGCGACAGCTACATGCTGTCGGATAATGTAAATTACGCCTCGTAAACGTAAAAATAGGATTTTTTAGAGCGATTGCGGCCTAGATTGATCTTTTATCTAACGCTTTTTTGACTACTAAAAAAACCCTACTTTGCATTATCGAGAAATGAGAAGGCATATCCTGCACCCTCGCAATCCTGGAAACGAGAGTCAATGAGTCAAACCCCTTACTTTCATTCGAAACTTAAAAAGCACTATAATATTGGATACAGAACGGGACATATTGTATGTACAATGGAAAAAGGCTATCGATCGTAGCTTAGATTGGGAACCAACGACAAATACCAATGGTAAACATACAATAACAATTCTATAACGATAAAAATAATTGTTTAAATTTGATTTAATCAATTGCTTTCAACAGTGGTATCATTTATTTTCAGATGACACAAAGAGTATTCATAAGGCAACTGCTCCCGGTATTTTTATGATAAGTACAATAATTTTACTTATGTTTGCTAAGTATCATACTATGTTGTGATTTAACGAATACAGTACTATGTACTGTATTTTTCTCAGATAATGCATTTAGGCAGGTCCTGTTTGCTATGAAATCTTCAAATTAAAACAGATTGTTGTGTAATATAATTATACTTGTCAGTATATATACTTTGTATAGTAGTAACATAAGTGCAGAGAAAGAACTGAAAAGGGATACGAATAAAGGTGCCATAATGTTGTGATAATTATTGTGCTAAATCGAATACCGGCATCTATCTACAGTCTAATCTAGATTGTATTTGCGTTATTTAAATCGGGTGTCTTAGCTTCGGTGGCTGGAGCTCTTGTATCAGTTGCATTTTTATTAATTCTTTCATTCTCTACGATCTCTAATACTTTATTGTCCGTCACATCTGCATTCGAAACGTCCTAATTAATAAAATGATCGGTTAGTGTTCGAAGTATCGACTAGTGAGATTATAAATAGGATTGATACAAATCATTACCATAAAAGTATCAGTGGTAGATGTTTGAGCTGTGACGTGGGCTGCAGCAAGCCATGCGTCATTTCTTATATTGTCAATGCGTAATCGCGTTCGTTGCGGTACAAGAATACGAGAAATAAGGGAACGACAAACTGGGGAGACAGCTGGCGATTTTGGAAATGAAACTTTACTTTCTACTTGCTGTATTAAGAAATGAAAGGATTATTACACAAGAAAAAATTTCTTTAAAAAATACCATCGTCATACAAAAGAAAATGTTAGATGGCACGATTTCATATAGTTTTCTTTTAATGTACCTGGGTACCTTTAGAAGTTGATTATAATTTGCGTCGTCGAACGGAAGTCGACCATAAACCATTGCATATAGTACTACACCCATAGACCATACATCGGATAATTGAGGTAAATACGGGATTCCTTTTAATATTTCCGGTGAAGCGTAAGCATAACTTCCGCAAAACGTTTCACTCAATGGAGCAATTCCATTTCTTGGTACCATTTGTCCTCTTGCAAATCCGAAATCAGATAATTTAATGTTAAAATTATTGTCCATTAGAAGATTCTCACATTTTACATCCCTAAATGAAATAATTTTAATTTTGTATAAGTATATTATACATTAAATGCGAGAAAACAAAACCTTTGAGAATAGGATTTCTTCAACGAATTATTATTTATTTTTTACCTATGCACTATACCACGTCCGTGGCAATAATCAATCGCTTCCAACAATTGCCGAAACCATCTCCGACTACGCAATTCATCGATGTATGTATCTCGTTTTATTATGTCCAGCAAGCTACCATTTTTAGCATATTCCATTATAATGTATACTCTAAACGTAAATAATTAATAGTCAGTTGATAGTCATATGTAACAAAGTTTCTGATACATTAATGTGTATAAAAGAAAACTAACCGACGAGTTGTTTCAATCGCTTGTAAAAAACGTATTAAATTCGGATGCTTCAAACCTTTAACTACTTCAATTTCTCGCGGCAAAAATTTTCTCAAATATTCGCCGGGCGCTTGATATTTTGAAATGATCTTCACCGCTACTTGACAAGCATGTCGTTCAGATTTAGCAACCTTCAGATTACATATTTAAATAGCAATTTAGTGGCAATTGTGTCATAATTGTTAATTTTAATTAAATGGTTTATAATAAGATAACGTACTTTCACGGTAGCATAAGAACCGGCACCTATCGTTTTACCAAGACAATAACCATGTGATTCAAGAACAGTTAATTTCCTCCCTTTTTCTTCATCGTTCTCGTCATCGTCGTGTACTGGAGATTTATTATTTGTTACTGAAGCAGTTGCCATTTAAATATTCTTAGTTCGTCAAAATACTACAACAACATTTTGGTAAATGTGTCTTTTTAATAATTTTCATATTTTTATTTCGGGTATGTTTGTTGCCGACATTTTACTTTTTAATTTGGGTGTTCAAAAGGATTTTTGTTAAAGAATAGTTATATTAGTTTCATGATGAATGTTTGGTTGTATGCTTATGCTGGTTTATGATTCAAATTTGATTTGGTGCTCTTCACGAAGCATCGAGATATCGATTGTGAACACGTGAAATACGACCCATTATATTGACCTTTTGAAATAATTATACCAGATATTACATATTTAAAATACTTCATAAATACATGTAATACGCAGAAAAATATATATATTAACATACAATTAGAATAAATAACGGTGAATTATATATTATAAGAAAATTTTACAGTTCATCTCGATAGTTCGTATCGATATCTACGTTTAGAATTTATATGCATAAAAGCCCAACTATCTAACACGAAATCAATGGTTGTATTGAATGCTTTCAATCGGCATCACTGCATTTTAGTAGTTTCAGTATTTCGTAGTGAACACCAGTGAACACGGTCTTTTGTCAAGTGTTAGCATTGGTTAGCATTAATCCGAACGAAAGTACGAAAGAACAGTAATTATGGCAGATGTTTTGGACATTGATAATGCGGAGGAGTTCGAAGTTGATGATGAAGGCGATCGTAAGTTTATATCCGTTATTTTTATTTCACGTTCAAGCATTTATTTTGTTACACATAACCTCTTTCGGTGTATTGTCAACTCTATTTCCGCGTATTTAAAATGCATTTCATTATGTGTAACATGTTTATGCGTTGTTTCCAGAGGGAATTGCCCGTTTGAAAGAAAAAGCGAAGAGAAGAAAAGGTAGAGGACACGGTGCGGAATTAGTTTCCACTCGTGACGATGTTGGTCATTATGAGTCGATGAACATTGTTGAGGAGGATGATGATGAACCAGGCCCACAAAGATGTAAGATATAAATTTAAAAAGTTGTATTTCACAGTAATATTTTTATAATATCATTTTGAAAGCATTATGTTAAGACATTTTATAGGTACAAAGTATATTTCTATGTTATAGCTGTCGAAGGCTGGATTTTATTTATAAATTCAGTACACGAAGAAGCACAGGAAGATGATATTCAAGACAAATTTTCTGAATTTGGTCAAATCAAAAACTTACATTTGAACTTGGATAGAAGGACAGGATTTTTAAAGGGATATGCACTGGTAGAGTACGAGACATTCAAAGAAGCCCAAGCAGCTAAGGATGCATTAAACGGAACAGAAATTTTAGGACAACCTATTTCTGTTGATTGGTGTTTCGTGAAAGGACCAAAGAAGTAAGACTGTGTTCACTTAGCAATTTACATGCCTGTTTTCTATAAATTACTAATATTCTACTCTTTTTTAGGATAAAGAAAAGAAGTCATAGGAGACGATGAAATTAATATATATTATTACTAAATGAAAAACTTTATTTTCACTACGTACAACTATTCGACATAAGAACATTCGTTATATTCCACAAAGTATAAAAACTCAGATGTTGTAAATATAATTTGCAACAAAACGCGACTGTACCTTACAAAAATTTCAAAGCTTTCTAGAAATAGATACTTTCGATTTCAATATATATGTATCAGTAAAACATGTAATAAACTATGTACTTTTCAATCATACTTTATTAATGTATTCCTTTCTTTATTAGTCATTGATGAATG
Source organism: Lasioglossum zephyrum (assembly GCA_028455615.1). Classification (NCBI taxonomy): domain Eukaryota; kingdom Metazoa; phylum Arthropoda; class Insecta; order Hymenoptera; family Halictidae; genus Lasioglossum; species Lasioglossum zephyrum. The sequence continues at coordinate 17,869,615 of CM052326.1, read as the reverse complement.
TAATAAAAAAATATTTTCCCTTTTTTCATTCAGTATATATTTAGATTATACATGATATATTTATAATATTCTAATTACTTAACAACATGGTACAGTCATTTTACGGATGAAATTTTTGCAATTTTAAAATCTGAATTTATTTATTACAGAAAGTATTTCATTAAATAAATTACTGAACCAATTATATTAAGCATAATAATTGAGATTAGCCTTCTTCTTTGCTTGAACTTCGTTAATAGCTTCCATTAAATCCTCGTGTGTAACTGCAGTTGCATTGCGCCTCAATGCTATCATACCCTGCAAAAAAGAAAAGATCATAAGTGAAATATTAATTAACAAACAGAACTCACGATAGTTCAACGTTTCTAGATTACATACCGCTTCTACGCAAACAGCTTTACATTGGGCGCCATTAAAATCGTCAGTAGATCGTGACAATTCTTCGAAATTCACATCTGGAGACATGTTCATTTTTCTGGAATGAATCTGCATTATACGCGCCCTGGCGTCTTCATTGGGATGAGGGAATTCTATTTTCCTGTCCAAACGACCAGATCTCAGCAAAGCTGGATCCAAGATATCTACTCTGTTTGTAGCTGCAATCACTTTAATGTTTGTGTTTGAACTGAATCCATCCAGCTGATTCAGCAGCTCTAACATAGTACGCTGTACTTCTCTGTCACCAGCCTTTTCAGAATCAAATCTCTTTGTACCAATTGCATCCAATTCATCAATGAAAATAATTGCGGGGGCTTTTTCTTTTGCAAGTGAGAACGCATCTCTCACTAATTTTGCACCATCTCCAATGAACATTTGAACCAGTTGTGGACCAGCTAGTTTCAGAAAAGTGGATTTTGTTTGTGCAGCGCAAGCTCTTGCCAATAAAGTTTTTCCAGTTCCCGGTGGTCCATATAAAAGTACACCTTTGGGAGGCTGAATGCCAAGTGTCTCGAATTTTGCTTTGTGTGTCATTGGTAAAACGACAGCTTCTATCAATTCTTGAATTTGTTTGTCCAAACCACCGATGTCAGAATACTGTTCTGTTGGCCTTTCATCCACTTCCATAGCTTTGACTCTCGCATCGTATTCAGCAGGTAATGTTTCGAGCACTAAATAACTGTCCTTATTGACTCCCACCAAATCACCTGGTCTTAGAGCTTCTGCATCTACCAAACCTATTACAGGTAGGAAATATGTTTGTCTGGTAGACGTTTTGATAACTGCACATTTCCCTTTCCGTTGGGCATCCAAATCCACCACTGCTCCATCCTCTTCTCCCATATCCTGGGGATCCACGTCTAATAGCTCTATTACATTCGATACCAAGTAAGGTAATGTCTTATTTACTTTGATTTTTTCAGTATTCTCTTTAATTTTCTCATTTTGTGCTTGCAGTTCATGCGAAATCCGCATTACCTCGCTTTTCATAATTTTTATTTCATTGTCCAGCAAACGTGTGCGAGACACAATCTCGTCAACAGACATCCGCGAAACGTCTGCCAGTAAAAACTCCTAGAAAAAAAGTAGATCTCTAAATTCTAATATTGTGCTACTATAAATACATGTATTATGAAATGTTAAAAATTTTTCTGTTATCGTTGTTACAAATCTTTGTAGCATAATTTGCGGATTACCATTTTCTACAAGCGATCTTGAGCGTCCACAATGAATTTCAACAAATTATGTATGTATGTATTTATTGTTCTTTGGTGAGTCGATCGAAATATATGCGAATTTCAATGTGTGTTATTCAAATATTTAAATGAGAGAGCGGTAGAAACGTTTACGAGCATAATATTTTCCAAGTGTAACCGATATATGAAATATGTTAAATTATATTTTGTTCCGCGTCCATTTATATATGCTTGTCATTCGAACATAACCTCGGCGAAACAAATTTATAAACTTATTACCTGTCCATCTTCCCAAATGGATTTATCCTCGAGGATAGTCATTTGTCTTGACAAATGTAATAACTTGAAAATATGAGATTTCGTATACTTTCTATGTCGTTTCTTTATTCTGAACTCTGCTTATGTAGGATATGCTCATCGAACCACTGAAATGAGATCTCCCTTATCCGCAGCGATATTCCATGATGTATGATTGTGTATGATGCACAGTGCGCAAGTATCGTAACACAGATGGTTCATTTCCACGACGCGAAGAAAGCTCGCCTTTATTCTCTTCGCGCGGTAGAATATCCTTATCGATGTTGAACTCGAGCCATCTCGTGTAGTTTTGTAACCACAGGCACGAATAAATGTTTGTTGTTTCTATGGGCACAAATGGCACAAAGTATAAAAGTGCCCACGTAAGTTTCACATGTTTCGACTTTTATCGCAGAGGATTTTTGTGACACTTATCTATAATTTCAAATGTATATGTATATAAATGTAGAATGAATAAATAAAGAGAATATAGTAAAATACGTCTGCGAATATATATTACCTATTCCTTACCGACACCTTTCTTTTCCTAAACTTCCCACTTGTCGCTGAATCGGACTACTGAATTTTCGAAAAATTTTCGCCGTCTGAATTGTCGTGGAGTTGTACTACTTATTTTCGAAAATTTTCGGTCTTCTGACTTATCGTTGACCTATACTACTTTTCGAAATTTTCTCCAATTTTTGAGTTTCAGTAGTACAAGTAAACCATAAGTCAGACGGCCGAAAATTTTCTGAATTCAGTAGTACAACACAACTACAAGTCAGACGGTCGAAAATTGGCGAAAATTTTCGAAAACCTCGGAAATTGAACTTTGCATTAGGAGAACATGATATCGAAGGAGGTATCCGAAATTCAGTAGTGTAAGTCAACGGCACGTCAGACGCTCGAAAATGTCGAAAATTCAGTGGTGGAACTCAACAACAAATCGGATGTTCGGGAAAAGATCAGGGATTGAACAAATAAAACGGCAAATACATTTACCACATTTATTTATTCATTTCATATTCATGCAACAAGTGTTTGTTTTGTACATGTAAATTTCGAAAAATCAGTAGTACAACTCAACGACAAGTCAGAAGGCCGAAAATTTCCAAAAACTTTGAAAATCAACTTTTGTATTAGGAGAACATGACATCGAAAGAGGTGGCACGAAAATTCAGTAGTACAATTCGGCGTCGAGCGAGAAATTTGGGAAGAATAGCTGGTGCAATAAATATATATGTTAATTTATTCATGACATTGTCTTTATTTATCCATTTTCTTTATTTATATATTTTCATACATGAAATGTTAATATTGTACATGTACATAACTTATATTGTAATGCATATACATACATAAACAGTAAAGAAATTATCTGCACTTTTATACTATTTAAATAAACATTAAAATTTCGAAATCGAGAGGACCATTTCCGTGTCGCGTCCAATCGAGAGTTGGTGGAACTTTTAGCGATGTGGATTACAGATCACTGTAAGTTCTACGTTATCCCCGTGCCCACCTGTGCGCACTCGCCTATGTCATTGAATAGCACAGAGGCTGACAATCTTTAATAGTGTTTTGTCGGTGGTACTGATCTTTTACCATCTATAGTTTCCCTGATTTTGTTGTATTGGTAATTCAGGAATTCGTTTCATAGAAATTAAATTCAATATATATATAGATAATTACAATTGTAACAGAGAAAATTGACCAAATACAGTTTGTAACAATTACAATATTTTATCATGTTCATGACATTAGAATATCGTGTAATCGTATTCATAAATGAAAATAACACGTGTAAAATAAATATTTAATAAGAATATTGTGAGAAATATCGTTCGTTACAAATTTAGAAATTTGAATAACTTCATATATCAATTGTTTCCCGGATAACTTCAGATATTGAAACAGTCAAGTTGGTGACAAGAGTGTGTTTGATCATACATTTCTATAAACTCTATAACAACAGTGGCGTGAATGATGTGGTCTTGACACAACCGGAATTGTTTGTTTTATAACGAATTTTGACCATATAGATGTGCGAAATTGACAAAAATGTCTTTAGATCAGACTGTTTGCGAAGGTAAAAAACAATGCATTCATCGATGACTATGTTACAATAATTTATGACATTCAATAAAAACACGTGATACCGTGAAATAATAATAACATATGCGGCAAATGAGTTGACATCATTGAGGTTAATTCTTATTTTTCTTAATAATTATTTTCAGATCTAAAAGCATTTGAAAGGCGACTTACCGAAGTAATCTCAAGCTTGCAACCGGCTACTTTACGGTGGAGAAGTACGTTTTTCTCTTTTTCTGTACGTGTTATGCTTAAATATTGTTCAATGTAAACAAATCTTCGAAGCATCAACAAACGATTTTATTATACTCGTTACTAGACTGCGGACTTTATGCATTTATAACAAAAGTGAGTAGATTTAATTTAAAATAGCAAGAATATTAGAAAAATTTAAACATGCTATTATATTATTTTCAACCTACTAAACTTGATAGGGAAGAAAATAAATTTCTATTTCACTCCAGTTTGTTGTAATTCAGGTAAGAAATTTTGATCTTGCATAAAGATCCGCAGTCTATTTGTTACAAAGCGATTATTTTTACACACAAATTTATAAGAAATTTGAACGCTGTACAAGGTAATTTACCATGATTTTCTGCTGATACATTTAATATTATGCTTTCTTCCAGTACTTCTAGGTTTTATTTCTGTTTGTACCGCGGTTGGTGCGTGGCATTGGTTGACAGATCCTAATACTCCAGCTGTATCATTTACACAAAGTCTTTGCAATCATCCATTCTTTGCAATAGCCAGTGTTATTTTAGGTAAATTTCATAAATAGGAATAATGCGTTTTCACAATGTCTTTTACTAAACAACGAAATGAGATACTCTTGCTCATTGATTTGCATTTATCTAAAATGAATCAATTTATTACAGTGATATTATTTATGATGGGAGTCCATAGACGCGTGATAGCACCAAGCATCATAACTCAGAGGGCTAGAAGTGTGCTTGGCGATTTCAATATGAGCTGTGATGACACGGGAAAACTTATCCTGAAACCAACAAGACCACCGCATCCACATGAAACTTAAAGAAAAATGTATAAAATTTAGTTAATTCCTAAAGTGTTCATTTATACCTGAATTACTAAGCAGGGTGTTCATAAAGTATGTATGTATATACAAAGCGATTTTGATACTGAAGTAGCATTAAAAACTATTTCCTTTCTTGTGCTTAGTATTTAAAACAATAATGTTATACCTTACTGATTGTTACGTGTTTATAGTTGTACATTACATGTATATTCACTTTGAATACTCTTTAAAATTAAATGATGTGGAAATGTTTATTAAGTAATTTGATAATTATTTATAAAGCAACGTCGGTGAATAATGGAATCATTATAGGAAAGTTTTGAAGCAATAGTAATGCAATAGCGATTTATTGTATATACAACAACATATATACAGTAATATAACGTTCGAAATTACATAATTTTTGATTGCGAGAATGTTTTTTGTGAATATTCCGTACTGTATATATTGTAATTCAGAAACCTAGAAATGTATACATGAAGTACTGGGACAAATAATAGTTAACCTTCAATGAAATAAAGGTACAATACAACTCTTGCCAGAAGCACTTGCCAAGAGTTAGCACAAATCAAAATTTTTGTAAGATACCATCATTCGATTATTTAAGTTACGTATATAAAAATGTATTATAAATGTGATATGATTAAAATATACCGATACAGCACCCATATATAAACCATAATCATATATCAATTACATAAGTGTAAGAGGAGATCAATTGAAACAAATAAAGTTAATTATATGAAATTTTAATTATAACAATCTATTGTACAATTTATTTCGTTCACTTCTTGGTATCTACATGAAAATTCTAAAGGATATAAAAAAAGGGAACTATGAAATACATTTAAAATCTACATAATACAATTTTGAATGAGAAATACAAATTATAACGATCAAAACATTTATTCATATTAATATTTTGCATTTGCATATTATTACAATTTCCGCAACGCAGTCACGCGATTTATTTCGTATAATATTACATATACAATATTATTTACTTATGCAGACCAGTACTTTTCGAAAATTAAACTGCAGCATTATGTTTTAATATTCCTCAGTCCCAAAGTAATATTACCTACAATATCTGTACATAACAGAAGTAATTATAACCAAATGTACCCAGTCAGCACGGCCTGCCGCCTAGACCAGCTTGCAGAACACCGCTTCGGGGCTGCTCTAGGCCGAGTCGGCTCAATTTCTGCAGGGCCACTGTGCAGAAAACGGGTTGCAGAAAACCCGAGCCCAGGCCCTGCAGGCCGAGCCGGTAATCTGCGCAGATTCAAGATTGCAAGGGTGCGGGATTCGCGTTCTTATTTCGTGATAATACAAGCACGAGTTATTTCAGTAGTCAAAAACGCTAGATAAAAGATCAATCTAGGCCGCAAGTGCCCTCAAAACTCATTTTTTTTTTATATACAAGGGTAATTTGCCTTATTCGGCAGCATATATATGTCATGAGAATAGCTATATCCGCAGTTGTATGCTTCCGAATGATGCAAATTGCGACTCGTAAACGTAAAAATAGGACTTTCGAGAGAGATCGCGGCCTAGATCGATCTTTTATCTAGCGTTATTGACTACCGAAAAATCAAATTATTGTATTATCTAGAAATGAGAACGCACTCTTGGAATTCTGGTGAAAGGAATCTATCTTTATTTAAGAGGGCAGCACTAATGTTGCGATTGCCGTTATACAGAATGCAAGGCAGGCCGCACATATACGCTGCCGAATAATGCAAATTACCCTTGTATACGAAAAAAATATGAGTTTTGAGGGTGCTTGCGGCCTAAATTGATCTTTTATCTAGCGTTTTTTACTACTGTGCTTGTATTATCACGAAATAAGAACGCGAATCCCGCACCCCTGCAATCTTGCATCTGTGCAGATTACCGGCCCGGCCTGCAGGGCCTGCGCTTGGGATTTCTGCAACTGATCTGCACGCATAGGCGCACACAGTGGGCCCCTGCAGAAACAGAGCAGATGTGCTGACTGGGACTTATAAGTGCGATATTCTAACTATTGCCGGCCAGCAATAATTGGGCAATTTCCAGTATGTGGGTATTTCTAACTGTGCATGCACGTTTAATCAGCACAACCGTTATCTTGTGTGCATACATACATATTTTTCTTCTTTTTCTGCGAGTTTTATGTCATGTACGATTTCAGTACTTCTGATAGTAACTCTTTTGACGAATATGTCAATTTATACCACTTTACATTTGAAAGAACAATTTGTTTATTAAAACTTATTACAAGTTTGCGGTTTATAATAGTTTCAGTATGCGAGTACTATAATTAGAAATTATTTAATCCTTTAAATAGATTTGTTTGTTCGTACAAAATGAGTTTGTACCAAAATTTATTCTCCTTTGTTTTTTTAAAGGTTTACTTATAAAAATGAATATACATTTTATATTCTTAATTTTATATTAGGAAACTAAAAATATTGAGTTGGCTAATCTTTGATTAAAACCTAAGTTCTGTGAGAGTTACTGGCATTATAATTCTTTGAATTTCGAAATTGTTCGTAATTTGATTGATTCAGTTTATGTCAATAAAGTGTCCCATAAAATGATTTTATAATACGTTTAATCATCGGTACTTCTCTTTGTTTCATGCTTTGCAATTAGATACAAGAAGTATAATCAATATTTAATATATGTGTATATTAAATATTGAAAAGTAGAAAGTCATTATGTAAGATATATCTCATCACAAAAACCAAGCTAACATAGCATGGTTGTATTTCTCTATATGCATGGAACTCAATGATAATTCAATGATCGTGCTCTTCGAACTCACGTGCTAGTGCATAGAAAATAAATCACCAGCTGAAGGAAGAGGTGCCAAACCACCCGTAACATCAGGCAATTGTGTCAAGTCAGGAAGATTAGAGATATGTGACTTTACGTCTGATCTAACTGCGCACACCTTTTTCAGTTTTTCTTTATAGTCCTGCAACAAGATATTTAATGAGTTAGTTGTATATTTGCGAATGCATAACAAACCGTTATTGTAAAAATATATTTATAATCTTACATCTAAAGTTGCCTGTGCTTGTTGGAGTAATTGTCGTTGCGCTAAAGTGTAATCTCTAAGCATAGTCAGTAATCTCCTTCTGTCTTCCATTTCTGCTTGTAAACGTCCATTATAATCTGCTAACAATGCAGCAGCTTCATTTACAGCAACACTTAATTGATCTGCGGCTGCTCTGTCAGCTAAATTTGCAAGAAGCGAAACTTCGGAAACTTCTGGTGGTAAAGATGCAATACGTTCTCTAACGCCAGCATCTGAGGATGCTGTGTTTTCCAAATCCTGAAATGGAGAAGGCAATTTTATTAATCGCCCTCAACTGTTCCATGTTTGAAGCACTTAATTATATTTTTTACACGACCCAATCAGGTAAAACGTGGCTGAGAACAATGCGAATTCAATTTTATAAAAATATTGATGTTGTTAAATAACAGTAATCATTATTTGTCAAACAATAAATCAGCTACGTATTGTTATTTTAAATCTAAAGTTAATGTAACAGCTCTACTACTACAGAAACGTTATAAAATTGCTAAATAAAATTTGAAAAAAAAGAAAGAAAACACATTTTCAGCCCATTAAAAATAAAACTGATGACCATAAATAGAATAAAATCACAACTGGGGGTGGATGTATCAAACTGTGAATGTGCTTGCCAATATTGCCTTATGGATTCAACATATATTTTTCTATGTATAAGATAGTTTATTGCTAACGATACATATTCCGAATGTTTGTTGTTTTTATAAGTGGTATTAACCATTAATGCCTTGATGAGTTCCTCTGTTTCTGGTGGATCTCCAGCAGGAGTACGTGGACTTAACGTAACATGTAGCTCTTTGGTTCCATCTACTTCTACTTCAGTCTCTGATTTCTTTCTCTCCTTTTTCTCTTTCTGTAAAACGAAGCGAACGTTTATTTATAGGTAGCAATTCTAACTTCAACATAAATGTTTAATGTATCTACATATTAAGATTCTAGATTACCTTTATTTTCTCTATGTCATTTTTTAGTTTCTTTTTTGGGGGTGGCGTTCCTGGATCTTTTGCCGTGTCTGTGAAAGAAACCTTAAATTCTGCAATTTGTGCTTTATCATAAACACCTCTTTCTTCCCAGATTTGGAGCAATCTGTTTAACCTTTCCCTCGTCTTTTCATCAAAGCTTTTCATATGTTCAAATGCTTTTGGTAGCACCGTTTCAAATTCCTTCCCGAATTCTGGTCCCTTCTTTTTACTATTTTGAATGACATCGTTTGCCAGATACATGAACATTAACTTCCGATTATCCTTCACTGAAAAATACGTTTATGAAAGTAATGTTTAATAAAATGATAAATCGAGCATAAAGTGAATTCATAGCGAGAAAAAAGTTAACGTTAATGAACCACATTTCAAGAAGTTTTAAATTGAACTGATTTTCGGTTTATTTATGCTAAAATTCAATTTATAATGATTTATATAGTAGAAATACGCAATGAAGAACACATTTGAATTAGGCAGTAACTTATATGTGAAATCCGAGAAGATGTTTTATTGTTTCGCAAAGAAACTATTTATGAAAAAATTGCTTAAATATCTCGTATTATCTTTAAACGTTACAATAATCATTTATATAAACAAAAACATGTTACAATTATGTACAAAGAAATGCGATAAAATTCATTGAAAGTTTGAAGTTGCAATTCGATGTAAATACGATAAACTTTTATTTCAACAAGTGTCTACTGGTAATACAAATATAATTTTGCAGTTGACATATTTTGAAACGTATGTCTACAATTACGTAGAGCAAATTAACTTACGAGTTAACCTAGAAATTTGAACGAACGATGCTCCAAAATTTATGTTGTTGAGAATGCTTCTCAAAGCGGCATCACAACGAAACAATATTCGCGATACAGAATTCGAAATATAATATTCGTAAGTAGAGGTGTACTTACGATAATCCTCACGTACCTTTACACATCTCTTTGAACCAGATTTTCACGATGGTTGGATGATGTTTTCTGTGATGAATTAACCAAAGAGACAGTGTTTGAATACTCTGTTGAGAAGGATTTAAGTCCATTAACCTTTTCACAAGTGCACTTTCTGTAAACCCTGTCATTTCTAAATTCTAACGTTATTTCGTCAGTAACGAATATATAAAACCCTCCGTACTTCGACTTACGAGCCGCACAAGTGTACGACTCAACAGCTGAAATACAAACATGAACGGCGTACAGAACGTTACGGTCTACTACATATTATTTTTGTCATTTGCGTCGCGAGCACCATCTGTCGCAAATATGTCGGACCACATTGCGTTATCTTATCGGTATTACAGGCTTATTAAATCTGTGTATATAGCACTATATAGTGTCTTTATATATCGGTATATAGAGATTTAAGCCTGTGTTAGTGATTGTGAATTGTGACACAGGTTGTTTAAAGAGAGTATAGATTTAATCATTTGAATCAATCCTGAATTCGATTGATAATTACATATATATATATATAATATTCAAATTTTCTTTATCGTGGAATAAATCTTTATAAATACACAATTGATCGAGATATACGTATATATATATTTAATTGCAGTAGAATTTTCTTACTTTATTATTGTGTAACCACGTTAATTAAATATTAAATATTCCATGCCCAATTCAGGCAGTATGTTTTCCATGAGCTCATTATACGTGTTGACGCATATGCAGAATACTTCGCATAATCAGTATGCCAGTGATTCATAACGCATTTACGCGTGTCTAAAGTAGAGTCGTAGGTATCTGCGTATATTTATACATGTATATACAAGCACAATACATTAAGACTATTGTAGTTTTACAATTTGGCGAACAAGGACGAAAATATTTCGGTCGGAACGTGAGGAAATACGAAATAAATTGTCGAAACAGTGTGCAACACCGATGTGTATGCAGTGAACAGAGTTAAACGCGAGAGCGTGAAATAATGGTATTCCTTCTCTATCGGCTGCACAAGTTGATCGGGGCGCTGCGCATTCAGTTTGCTGCATTTCGGTGAGCAGAGTGCAGTAGTGATTCCCAGGGATCAGTGCGTGGTTCGCAGTCAAGATCGGGGTGTGAGAAGGGATTATGTATCGTTGGGTTAGTTCGTTCTTCGTACCTGGCTGCAATTCGTATTTCGTGTTTCGTTGCGCGTAAGACTCGTGCGATCCTCGAACGAGGCACATCGTAATGGCTGCGACCTGACTTGGTTAGCGTGCATGCGAACTATCGTGTTCGCGTTACGTGAAGCAGACGAGCGAGAAAGGGGGCGAAGCAAGACGAAAACGAGGAACGTGAAGATACGTCGGGGTTTAGGGTTACGCGATTTCGGTGTCGCCGCGAGTGCGTGTGGTGGGCGAGGCGTGATCGCAGAACGGGAGTCTCGAGGACGACGAGCCATGAGTGAGGATCGTAGTGAAGATGATCCTATAATGGATCTTTGGTACAGCAACTGGGAACAACAATGCGTCGAGGCGTTGGAAGCAGAGCCGGATTACGAAACTCAGCTGCACAATGAAAAAGAACTCTATTCTCAACAGATGTGGACAAGTTTTCAGACGACGGCGTCGGCCATCGCCCAGCTGTACAAAGGCGAGCTAACATCCACGATAAACACTGGACAATCGTTCGTGTCCGTTCTCCCTTGTCTCGTCTAGAAGACGAGCCTCGAGGACCATGGGCAGCGAGACGTCTCGTACCTCGCCTTGTGTGGTTACCATTTTGCGTGACATCCATTTTGTGCGACGTATGAGACGATATGCCACTGTTCTCGCTTCTCGTTTGCTTCGATTTCCTTTTTTCGCCGCATATATGCATATCGATCTGATCGTGTAACCAGTTCCTTTCGGCTTTGCTCTTTTACAGATCGTATGCAGGGTGTCTCTCTATGGTTACCCTTCCAGACTGCCGCAGGTACCGTCACGTCGTTGTACAAAGGTGCGTGCACTTCTTTGGTCTATCTTTGTCAACAATGCGAGCAAGATAAACCTTCATTTTCTCTCTTTCTCGCGTGCTCGATGCGTTTGTCTATCGTCGTCTTTCTTTCTCTTTTTCTTACTCTTTCTTTCCCTTTCTCTCTCTCTCTCTCCCCCCTCCCCGTGTGTGTATGTCTGCTTCTTTCTCCCTCTTTTCAATATTGTTCTGTCTCCGTCGTTTTTCCCCCTCCTCGTCTACCTCACCCCCGCTATTCGGTCATCTTTTTGTGCAGCCGTCACTCACTCGCATACACTGATGGTGTGTGTCTGCATATAGGTGTGCGTCAGAATGCTTTGCACAGCTGACCAATGCTGAAGGTCAGCTGTTAATTGATGCGAACTTTTAAGGCTGTTACGAATATTTATAGAAAAGGGAAATAAACCCTTGTTGTTCCTATGATGATTACACATATTATTTCGCATGTAGACATAAACTTCGAGGTGGATAAACTAGATAAAATTGTTTATCAATCATAGCTACCTCTGAGCCTTGTTGTGGCATGTTTATGGCGAGTTTGTTTTAGCATGTATTTTTATACCATTGCTTAGTTTGTGGGTAAAAGTATATTTTGGTACCAGAACTTCATACTGTTTCAGTTGCTGTAGCTTTTGATAGAAAATAAATATTACAGTAACACGTTGACTGTCACTGTGATCGCTAGTAACTAAGGTTATTGGTTTATTTGATATGTTTGTAGTACAATTAGTCACAATATCAATTTATTTCTTCTGAAATGAATGGAAGTGTAACTAATAATGATTATTAATAACTCTGGTCGTTTGTACAAATGAAATAGACGAGACTCGTGTGAACTGTTTAACTCCATGTGGCAGTCAATGCTATAGCGATTTTCTTGCGTAAAGTAATTTCTGATTTTGTGCTGCAAGACGTGTTTTATGTATTTTAAACGTAGAAGTTTATTTGGTTAATTTTACCTGTTTCTATTTCTGTTTCCATGCTTATATATTTACATGTACAAAGTATAATCTGTGTATAAAAGAATAGTTATGTTCTTTCCGTAACTGCAGTCGTTTTTACAATAGAAAGCAGTAATATTTTAATGTTTATGTTATTGGTACAATTGCTTATCATTTTGATCCTAAACGTAATGAATATTTCAACAGATTCTGTGGACAGCATGCGCCGATGCAGTGAGCTAGGTGTAGAAATGGGTCGACAAAAACGTAGTAAAGAAATAATGAATTGGGCTAGAAAAAAAAGGCGTATGATCCGTAAGGAAGACCTTTTAGCATATCTTGCTGGGAAACCACCTCCTCCTCGACCACATTCTCATAGGTAAATATTTCACCAAGTTATTTACGACCCAGATTAGGATGTGCATAGCTTTTGTTTAAAGTAACATCAGATGTTTGTGAGGCTGCACTTCCGAAACCCATGTCCAAGCTCTGAATTGGATGAAATTTTGGAAGTAGGTTCTTTTTCTACTAATGTGATGATTACAAGAAGGATTTTTAGCGACTGAAAAAGATTTATTTACTATTTGAGTGTTAGCAACACGATCGTAATCATGGAAATACTCTGGGCATATGCAGAGGTGGCTATAAAGTTGTAAAACACGCTGGTTAATAAATGTATATTCTGCAGATTAATAAAACCTTCCTAAGAATCTAATCCAAGTGTAACTTTTGTCTTTGTAATTTCTGTCACCTGAGAGATCTAACCTTGGTTATGCTTTTATCGTTTGGTATTTGGATATTAAGAAAAAGAGATTGGAATAGGTTTGGGTTAGTTCACTTGGTGGGAAAGGGGACAAACATTTACAATGTTTGCCCACTACATATATTACATTGTATCATTAGATAGGGAATAAAAAAAATGTTCAAGTCAAGCAACGTTGACTGCCATAATTTTAATCGAAACAGAACCTATTTCCAACATTTCATCCAATTCTGAGTATAGAAGTGTCCAGAAGTTTAGCAGTTTGTAAAAAAAGAAATCATAGTTCTTTTCGTGTAATTCGCTGTATGTAAACTTTAAATGTCTTTTGTTTTTTTAGACTTTAATGCAACAATTCCGTTTGTCAGGTTTGTCTTAATGACACGGAACGCACGTATAATACGACTACATACTTACAGCTACACAAGTATATTATAAACTGAACTTTATTGTAACTTTCAGGAGTTCGCCAAAACCGAGAATGATGGTGTGTGGTTCGCCTCCCTCGCAAAGTTCAACACCAAGTATGGTTGTCGCGCCAACATCAACAGTTGGAAATGATCCAGATCCTGAATTACACACATTTAGGGAAGCAATTGCATTATCTGGTAAGACATACTTATTACAGCAAATCTATAACATACAATTGTATTTTGATTAGTGCTAAATTAAATTGCCGACATTAACCGCAAACGTATTCTTATACTTTGCGTAACTATTAATTTGTAGTGACGTGAGTCATTCGAGTACACTTGAATTCGGAACTTTTTCGTTTGCAATACCTTGTGCCATATAATTAGTTCTTGGACTAATTGAGATGTTTTGATAATTGGATAGGTTCACCAATGTCTAGGCGTACAGGAAGGCAAGCCGAATTATCGGCATTTATTAGTAGCGAATTTGCTCGACATCACAAACGGCCTGCTTCGCATGATGTGGATATGGGATCTCCCACGCACAAACGTTCGCGTTTCATGTAACAGCGCGCGATGTGTAAAGTAACCTCACTCCCTTGTTCCCCATTAATTAATCAATTGATCAATTAATTATTAACGGTTCATCTCCCCCTACATAGTTCCCGATTAAACATAATCATTTCAGGAAGATGGCAGTGATTTGCATTGCCATGTAAAATGTATTCATATATTTTGAATATCTCGTATTAATTGTCGAGTTTCTCCTTAACCGTCGACGAAGTGTCACAAAGGCGCAATAAGAAGCGAATTGTTTGATTACGGAGCAGTCATTCTAATACAACAAAAATTACTGTCATTGTTTGGGGATATCGTAGCACGAGTATGTTTAAAGCCGGGCACATGAAAATCATTACTGTACGTGGTAGAATCTTATTTTGGAATTATTTATTTATTTATATAAGCAACGAGCTAATGGTAACGTATTTCAAAATATCATTCGAAGTGCCCATAAGGAGTGAATGTCATTGTTTTGTGTACCAGAAATCTGTATACATGATCTCTTAATTTACTGATACGTGAGCTGGACAAGAGGATCGTGCGAATTGTAATTCTGGTGTTTTAATCAAAATCTCTGGTACTGCTGGGAGATGGGGATACCTAAAACAATCAAATGACTGAAGATGTGAAAATTTTGAATTTCTTCTTTTGTTACTGTTTGGAAACGCAGGAACTGCTTTTCTGTATGTTATTATTTTTGTAGAAAATTATACAGTATTATAACATATTTTTTTGGAAAAAAAGAAATGGAAAACGAAGAAAATTAGTGGTAAAATTTTTTATATTTAAAAAAAAAATTTTTTTTCAAATATCGTGAATATTTTCCAGTGATTAGCGATATAAGTTTTCTTCATAAAAACATCGCGATTTTCTACAAATCATATATTTTGTTGTGTAAATATTTACTTAGTGATTAAATGCAAAAAATTTTAATCTAGACGTTGGAAAAAGTTATCGAACCAAGAATTCCAGCTCGATTGAAAATGAAAGAAGGGTTTCACAGAGATCTGACCAGTTTTCCATGCAATTACGACAAATGGACGCCTTACATAGTTGGAATAGAAATAGACAACGTGATTAAATTATCAAGATTACAGTTCATACTGCCTCCTTGTGAGTGTACTAAATGCCAGTTGTATTATGAAATTTTTATAGCTGCAATCAATGTATTGTACACACAATTCATGTGTATGTTATAATTAGCAGCCACCATTGATGAAATTTACTGATTTACGGTACCATGTCCACAAGGAATTTTCGACAAATGATGAAACGGTAATGTGACATTGTATGATTACATTAATAAGCGTAATCATATGAGGAAACTGGGAACAGGGAGATGTTTGTATAATATTACTTTAATAATCCAAAGGATTGCTTAGCCCTCTGATTGTAATATTGTTATGATTATAATGTGATCATACGTTGTTGATATTGCGAAGCTAATATCAATAAAAATAAGATCATTTTATATGGATTTTGTTGGAAATAAAAGGGAATGCTGAAAGACCAGAGATAGGATTAAAAACGAACAATAGGAACACATTCATAAAAAAAAGAAGTAAAAAGAAATGCGTTGATAAATGATTCGATTTATGTAGTTTTGTAAATTCTATTCTTCAACAGTGGAAGAGAAATTTTCTGTTGTACGACCTCTATATGTAGAGTAACTATAAAAAAGCTGTCTTTTGGATAATATATTTAATTCTCTCTGTACTCCTTCGTTTGTAATTTTATATCTGCTTTACATGTATTCGTGTACGATTCCTCGGAAGGAATCGAGAAAGATGTTTTGTTCACTGCACTGTTTTCTTTTTCCACGTCATGACATTCACGCCAAAGTTTTTAATTAATATGTGAAGTCGAGCTTGGAAGCGCGAGATTTGACGAGGACATTAAACAAGAGAGCGAGAGAGAGAGAGAGAGAGCGAGCGAGAGAGAGAGAGAGAAAGCAGAAAAAAAGAAGAGTGACGTCTTACATTTTCCATGTGTCGCGGGTGCTCATAATTGTGTAACTACTGGTAAAATTCTTAAATAGTTTTCGTGTAGTTATAAACCTTAAGCGAGTTAGAATAAGCAATGCTTATATCAAACAAGGAGCGATGGATGGAATTAACGGATCGGTGGGAAGGAACCCGTGTGAGTAGTTTCTTCCAATCTCGGTATCCGATGTCAATTGGGTAGCCATGGAGAACTTCATGGTATTTTAAAGTTGATTGATTTCTTATGACATATACAGGGTGTCCTGTAACCAGTCGTATAACCGAGAAAGGGATTGATTCTATCTGAAAAAATTAGAAAGTATAGAACAACATTTCTCATCAAATATAAAAATTTCTCATGCGCGCATCCACGACTCTCCATTCCATGGAGGTTGTGTAATTGATATATAAGGTGATACCATAGGTGTAACATAAATCGAAAACGTGAAATAAATTTGTATTCTAATTACGACATAGATTTTTCGGATGGAATCATTCTTTTTCCCGTTGTACCAGCTGTGGATCGCTCTTTATGTTGTGGGCAATGGGCTGAAAGTGTTAAAACGTGTCTCGGGACAAGGTCCACGCAGAGAGACCGTGCAATGCAAAGGGATCTACTTTTCCACGACTGCAAATATGGACCTAATCGATACGCGAGCTTTCCGTCTTCGGCGTGGCCATTGTTGACGAGACACGACAGCTCTTTGTTACGTGTGCATGCATATATTTGTGTATGCATACGCGCATACTTGATATCGTATGCGTATAAATATACATGCATATTTCATAAGAAAAAGCATTATGTTCAAAGACTTGTGTCGGAGCGCGATTTAGTAACTCATTTTTTAAGATCACTGTAAATGTATGCTGTTTTTAGGCATCGTATCCCCTTAAGCAGCGTCTATCTGAATTTTGAAGGGCGTCGATCGCAAGGAACTTCGGGACTGTTTTATGACGCGGATATAAGATATTGCTGGTACAATTTATTTAATTAAAGGCGGAACAATCGATTTTTCCTATACTACACCGGTCCCGAACTTCCTCTCTACGCGCGTTTTTCGAAAGTCATTCAGAAGCGAACTCGTTTTTTTTTGTTTGATCTTTTTCTCAACGTTGTTTGAGCACCGTTCCGGAGACGAGCAAAAAGAAAAAGTTGTTGTTCACTTGTAAATATAGCGTATATTCATAACGATAACGATGAATAATAGCCTTAGGGGTACTGATAATATTATTATCATTATTAATATTGACAACTATGCGATAGCTTTAATAATATTTATCGTATAATCGGCAGTTAATAAAACTCCAAGGACTCCACTTGACTCTACTTTCCTGACCAGTTTAGGTAACGCAGGGTCATGTTTCTGAAAGTTCCATTCCAACGAATTGTAAATTAACAAATACTAAGGTGGGGTATCTTTGTACGTGTGAAATTTAGTCGTACAGCTTATTTTCAGGTTCTTTTCGTAATACGTTCTCGAACTTCCGTCTCCTAAGAAACTTGAGTAAAGACACAAAGAAAAAACATGGAATATAGTACTCTCCACCGCCACTGTCCTGTGGACGATTGTTTTTCGGTGAAAAATGTTTCGTACAAAGGTAACTCTAACCAAAACAATACATAGGAGAAAGTGACACACTGAAGATGCCATACTTAGCAATATTGTATCGATAAGGAAAAAAAACATACTTGATGATGGAACATCGAGTTATTTTGTACAGATACTGTCGTTTTTGTTTTTTGTTTCTGTCAGTGGATAGAGGCGTGTTCTCTTATTTAAAAAACTGTTTCGTTTGCGGTCCGAAGAAAACGACCGGCAGTTCACAGAATCGAACCGGTGATATTCTTGTTTACAATCGGTTCGAATGTTAGCGCGAGATTCTCGCCGCTGTAATCGGCAATTTCCCATATTGCATAATACGAGACGACACTCGGAGGACAACAAAATAGAATTTTTTTCCCACGTGTCTAGAGCGAGAGATAGAGCGAGAGCGAGCGAGAGAGCGAGAGAGACGGAGAGACGAAGAGAAAGAAAGAGTGCTTTCCCTTTCTCGTGGGAAATGTTAATCTTATTAATTATAATCTGTGCTGTGCCTCGTGCCGAAACGAAGTATTTTCACCGTCGACTTGTAAACACAGCGATCTCGATCGTTGTGCTTGGTTGAAGAACAAAAATCACGGATGCTTTAGTTTAAACAAAAGAAAAAATGACAAAAAAAATTTTCCTCTATTTATTAATGAAAAAAAAGAAGAACCGCGTACAAGTAATTGTTCGTTTTCAAGGCGAGTCTTTCTTTTCACTCGAGATTATATAAGTTGATGTAGGGAAGTGTACGAATAGCATGTCTTTCAATAAGGAACTTTTAGATGTTACATTAAAGAAATAATTGTTATTTTTTGAATATCAATGACTTCCGTCTTTTTTTCTGAAGAGATGCGTGTGATTCGTACTCGCTGCCAAAAGAAGTTTCCAATGATGAAGTTGCCATTACCGCAAATGAAAAAAAAACCCGACTGTTCTGTAATTCGTATAGAAATAGACGAGAAACGAACAAAAAAAAGGAGAAGAAAACCGGTAGTTTATAGGGCTCCGAAATTAATCGATTAATTGTAAACAAAGACGATGAATTTAATCCGTTTTTATATTAACGAATTGATAGTTGTTTAGAGTAAATCGGGATCGGACGATCACCGGTATGTGATCGAACGATCCCTGTAATTTATTACAGATTAATCGATTAATCGTGCAGCCTTAGTATGTGGGATTGCAAGGAAATCACTTCTGTATCATATCTTTTTCACAGTAAATGTAGTTCGTACGCTGGTCATACAGGTGCGTAGGAAAACGTTGTGTGTGTGTACGTGTTCACAAAAGATACGTGGCGCCGAGAAATTTTTCTACGAGCCGTTCCTTTTTTATTCTGATGCACATTAATCGCAACATGACGTACCCTTGTCTCCCAAACAACAAAACGTACTATAATAATTGCACGTACACAAAAGAGCCGTGATATGACACAAAAAATGTTTATGTTCGCGGTGAGAGCGAGAAATGGTGCTGTTATTTTTTTGCGAACATAAGGAGCTTCTATATTTTTGCGTCTCTTGTTTGTAAGATAATCATTTACAAATAAAATTACGAAGAAAACATTATGTACTCGATAGTTATTGTCTTATTGCACGTGCGTACGCCATTCACAACGATCGAAATGAAAATACATAGACATTTTCATACACGATCAACGTATTTACAATGATTTTCATTTATTTCACATTCGATTTGTACAATTTCTATATAAAAAAAACTCTTTCACTTACATAATGGACGAACAAAGACGAATTTTGGTTTCTCTACTCCACGGATTTGTAGAGGCACATACGTTACGTTTGTTAGCATTTACACTTTCATTTACATTCGTAAGATTAGCGGCAAGTACGTTCCACTAAATTAAGGCACCATAAAGTAGTTAAAAGGTATAAGGCTAATCGAGGATTTACGCATTAGTCTGATTATTAGTTAATACTTCAACGTGCTTTCCGTTTGCCGCATATGTATGGCGATGATCCGAGTTTTTCGGAAAGATTTTATCTGTTTATCAACTCGAAAAGCACATGGCAAACTACGCTCTGTACTCACTGATAGCCAATGAATTTTCGCCATGCGGAGACTCCTTTATTTTTAGCACTTTAATACTTATGTACAATATATTTTTATATCGAAAGATACTTTCATCGTGTTTCGTTAGGCACTTGAGAGCTTATTGGGTAAGACAAAAATTACTTTTAGAAATAGTATTCTCCGTATAAAAAGAATTTACAGTCTGCTGTCTTTGATGACATTTTCGGGAGCGTTCAATGCCTTTTTTCGGTTCGCAATCGCGTTCATCAGTTTCCTTTTAGGCCCAAGTGGAAGTTTCAGGGCTGCGATGTCAGCTTCAGTGAGCAACATCAACGTCTCTAAATCGATTTGTTCCGACTCTAGAACCGGATGCGTGGACGATAGATTATTGGCAACTAAGAATCTCTGTAAGGGTGTCCATTCCTCGTCGGTCTCTTCCTCATCCTCCTCTTCCTCCTCCTCCTCTTCTTCTTCTTCTTGTATTTATAATTTATATTTAGAATAAAAATGCAGCAGAACTGCGGTTGTACAGGTACACGAGTAGATTAATTATTGTACAATAAAAATGTGATTGTACCTGAGAGTAAATCGTCGTCCCACATGCTTTGTCTGCGAGCCAGGCTACCCGCACTTCCTATGCTGATTTCCTCGTTATGCCCATTAGAGCCGGCTCTGTGACCATTTATAGATCCGTTTACGGAACCATTCAGGCAGGAGTTACCGTTTTGTTGATGCGGATCCATTTGCGTGACAGGTATGTTCTCGAAAGTAGTCGTTATCTAAGAATTAAGAAGACTACCGTGTGTATTATGCTACTCGTTAATGCTAAATCGTTCCGAGAGACATTAGCGCAAGAGACGAGCTGTGACAACTCTCTATGAATTATACCGACAACAGTTTATTTTCTTTTGATTAAAATGATCGTACGTTTAATAACTTTGTCATCTTTCACGCGAGAAGAAACAACCTAGGCATCAGTTTCATCAGATGACAACTATTTCTACGAAGTAATTAGTGCCATGAGTGATGACAGTGCGGAACAGTTAGCCAGCAGCTACGCAAGCTGCGACGGTATAGCTTGAACAAGATTGGGTACCTAATCAACATTGTTTCTTCGAGTCTGAATCACGGTAATCAGGAATTTTCATTGTTACTAATAATGATCATTCACCGATGCTTTGTGAATTGATTAATAGGTATGCACAGAGTGTTGCATATTTAACAGCCTTCAGCGACCAGCTATTTTTTCAACTACATCGAATAATTACAAATGTATGTGGAATACACGTAACTGTTTTATGAACGGTTTCGTTAAACCGTTTACAATACGTGCAGCACGTGCTGGTGAGCCAAGCATCTTCAAAAACACACTGTGTCAGCAGAATTAAATGTAGCAAATTATTACAATGCAACAGTAATTAAGGTTACTGCATGTAATGCACCAGTTTCGTCACTCTGCTATTTCTTCGTCGCAATGAAATGAAACAATGTATCTTTCTTTTATTTTAGCTGGGCCTGTTACCTTGATTAAACTAGGAATCATGTCGTAAATCTTCATTCAGTTTAGAGATTAATTATTGTTAATCGAACTGGACATTTTAACTGAATTTAATATATACGTGAATATTATTTTTTTCTTTAAGTTTGAACTCCTTATTTCGAAAAATTGGAGTAAACATTGAATCATAGAAGAAAGCGTTTTCGAAATGGAAAATTTGCTATGAGAATTATTGCTCTGCCAAGTTTTATTATCAGTGCAAGGATATCGGCACAGAAATATTTTTGCACACTTTAGAATTGTTTTGCGTAAAATTTCGGATGAATAAATAGCATAAATGCATATGAACTTACTGCTCTCCGAAATGCTACGGATCCAAAACCAGGTCGATTGAAAATGCTCGCGGGTTCCTGCAGAAAGGCCGTGTCTCTGATGCTATTTATCTCTTCTCCATCCTCTTGATCTATGTCTTCATCGTATGCACGGTCGCCTAAAAGATCAGGAGTACTTTGCGCTTTACTCAACGTACCCCAAACGTCCGAGATTTTTCCTCTCCTCCCCATTTGCTGGGCCTGTGTTTCATAAGTTCCTACGTACATTACTTCAGAATCCCTTCTGAGACCGGTGAGACTACGAATTGACTTTTTCCCGTTTACCTCGATCTAAAAAACGTGGTATAATATAATTCAAATGGTATCTGTTATTATAAAAACAATCTTATAAATTCCCAACTTAATATGCTTTTTAGTATCAACTTGATAGAATGATCAAAATCGATATGATGGAGAGATAAACAATTAATAAATTCCTTCTTTCAAAATGAGAAACAGTGACAAGATGACACAAGATTTAAAAAAGATTATTTAAGATTAAAAATGAGTAGGCAGAACATAAAACAGTGAAAATATTTGAAGAATTTACAAATATTGTTGTACTAGTCTTAACTTAGTAGAAAAAAGGGATTAATGTTTATGTAGCTCCTTTATATTTCATTCGATCTACTAAAATTATACAAGAAAGAAATTTTATAGGGAATTTTTTATAAGAAGTGTAAACAATATCTATTTTTATTCTGATAATGCATTTTTAATCAATTTATTCTGATCTGTGACTAACGTTTTTCGAGAAAGTGTAATTCTATGCGAGTTACCTCTACAACTTTAAAATCGTCGACAGCCTTTCTTGCTAAAGCTTTTCTGCATACTGCACTGCCATGTTTCTTGGCAGTAGTACCGACGATGTCGCTGAACGTCGGTGAAGGCTTCACGCGACCTTTGAAGGTCAATATACTGGATTTGTAAGGTAGAATACCAGTTTCATTCACTGTAGCTAAATCCAATTTCGTTCGGTCCTTCGATAACTTCTTTTGTTCCTTTTCGGCTCTAATTTCCGCCATCTTTTGCCTCTTTATATATTCTTTTAACCTGCGTTTATAGAATCGGTGAAATAATACTATGTAATTTATTAACTCCTAATTACAAGTAATAAAACTGATTTTTTCGCGAATTTTGAATATGTACGCGTAACAGCGTTGATCTTGAAATATATAATTGTTGTATATGATGTTATAATCAAACGTGTAAGTATACAAAATTGTGAAATACTTATCTGAAATTTTCACATTCAATTTTGTAAAACTTTTCGTTGTACATTTTATAGTAACGAAATATGAACTCATAATATTTGTAAACTACAACATGAATTCTTGAATATCGCGATTTTGTGTTTATTGTGCAAGCAATTCTTGATTGTAAATTAGTTACTTAACACTTAAATGAGAAATCACAAGATTAGTTATTTACATAGTACTGAAAACAAATGTTCTTCAAACAATATGACGTTTAATGGCTATACGAGTTATACTGCGGTAAAAGGCATTCGCATTACGAATGAATCAAATGAGATTTCACCAATTTTACAATTATCGTAAATAAGGAAGCATAACAAAGCTACTAGTTAAAAAGAAAGTTATATTTTCTTCTTGAGATTAGAAGATTTCTAAAAAAATAATTAAAAAGATGCAAATATTTTAATTATTTAGTAACGATGAGCACAACAATAAAATAAGTATTCATATCTGAATTCATAGTGTAACCTTCACTTAATTACAGTTATTCTATGAAATTTCGATATTAAAATTCCTGTTACATACTTTTTTAATGAGAGGCAATATATTCGCGGTGGTATCCACGTAATTTAGTTACTGCACAATTATTTAAATTATGCATTCACTTTCGTTCGTCATATCATTTCTACTTTCCATATTCAGAAATACCTTTTCTCAGCATCTTTTTCAGCCTTCTCGCGATGTATCCGACTTTTCTTACGATTATTCAGTTCCTGATCAGCCTGCGCCAGATCTAGAAATTGGAGGATCATCTCCCTCCCGTTTATGGCAGCCAAGTCTCTGGCGGAATGTCTATCGATGTCTAGCGACCAAATGTTACAACCGAATTTCACGAGGAACTTGACGCAGTACTCGTGGCCTCTCGCTGCTGCCAGGTGAAGGGCTGTGTTTCCGAAATAATCGGTTTTGTCGGGGTCACCCCTACGAAGGGAATCGTTGAAAAATAAATTAGACGCACCCTTCGTAGTTTCCTGTTTCGCGTGGGCGTTTATGTTTCAAGCGAAACTGTATCTATTAGCTTAACACGTTTGCTAACGCTGTCACACACACGAGCCTTTCATTTACCAAATCAATTAACTCTACAAAATCAAAAATCGATGTAATAGTGTACATTCTTTTTTAAAATTTCCTACAATTTTTTTCGTTCAATGGAAATAAGCGTGACAACTAAGTCTGATTTATTTTGAGTGAAAAAATTTCAAAATTCAGTAAATACGCTATTAGAGCCAGTGTGTCTGTTCATGATCGACTTATTCTACTTCCTAGTTCCCAATTGCCTATGCTGTATAGTCTTTTCAGAATAGTGAATATATTTTACGTAATACATTAGAAACAAAGCTCCTCAAAGACAAGTACTGTTTTCTTCTTTGTATTAGTTCCTTCTTATGTAAACCTGATATACAAGGTCTGAATAATAATCTGGTATAATAATCTCAAGGTCTAATAATACTGTGCTTGCTATATAAACCACTTGGTTTATAGCAATAAATAAATAAATAAATAAATATTTGCGACCATTTTCACTACGAAATATCAGGGACCATTTTTATTACGAAATATTTGTGACCATTTTTATGTGTATTACCAGGGCCGGATTAGTCATACAGCAGAAGTAGCAAATGCTACAAGCACCGCATTTCTGGGCGCACCTTATTCTTTGTAAAAGTTGTGTTTCATTTTATTATCATACAAAACCTAGGGCCTCCTGGTAACATTTGCTACATGCCCCGCGCTGGCTTAATCCGCCTCTGTATATGATTTTACAATTTTATTTTTTCCTATATAAAAAATTGTGGGGAATATTATAGATAGAATGGCTATTTGTTATAAAATGTTAATGTTTGCTGAAAATGTAGGGAGTGCATGTCTCCTCCAGCCCGGCATCCTGTCATACGAGCGGAACAAAGTTCCGGAAGGATAGGAGGCCTTATATCAAGTTTCCATCGCATGTTGACCACACTGAAGCCAACTGAACGACATCTGATCTTGTGCACAATAGGGCACGTGCGGTCTTTCAGCTTTTATATCGTTCTTTACAGACCATCGGTGATCGTGTAAGCTGTTACTCAAGTCATACATTCGACTGTTTCACGCATTTCGAGTACCAACAAATAAATCAATAACTCGATATGATGCTAACTTTATATATACTTATTACATACATAAATGTGCTTGTGTTGTGTATGATTGTATTAACAAACTAACTCTATATCAAAATCAATCCAATCAATCAAAATCAAAATGTACATGTATATATAATAAAATATATGAATTAAATTCATTTCTAAAAAAACTAGATATCTAAAAATTCGAATTACATTTCACATCTAATTAAATATTAATAATTTTTATACAACAAAAACAGTTTTATCTAATTAGCTCATTTGTATTCGAGAAACATATTAAAAATACTTAAAATTTAATTATATATATATACACATGTACATTTTGATTTTGATTGATTTGATTGATTTTGATAAAGAGTTAGTTTGTTAATACAATTATATATTCTTATACGTGTACATTTTGATTTTTCAGAATCGACTTCCACAAGGACTGGATATATCAAACAGTCTCAGGGAGATGTACATATCATAAATGGTGATTTGGAGAACTGGCTTTGGGAAAATGGCTGCCATGCCCTTCTGGTTCAAGGTATTCAATTCAATTCTTCAGCAAATAAATACAACTTAAATATCATATAACAAGATGTACGTATTTTAAAAAACCATAATTTTACATATAAAAAATTCTTCAATTGTGTATTGCTTCTTTATAATAACAATTGCTTATTTATGAAATCATTTTTGACGGTAGTTTAGGTATTAAATATTAACTTTACAAAGTTACGAGAAAATAACTTATTTCACGCGTAATATTTGTCGAGCTCTGTCGTATAGTATCGATTCTTTGGAATGAATCAAATGTGTCTGTCCGAACAGCAATTCCTTGTTCCCCTGCACCCTTCCGTTCCGTCCCCATGGCTCGGTTTTGTTGAGTTCGTATTCGATTGTTTCTCATCGGTGCTCACTTGGCCGCAATTTCCGCTCGTTGGGGTCGATAGATGTCAGATTATAACCTTCGTTTCCGGTTTTCGCGCATCTGTTATCGTAAAACACGAAACTCTCTGCGGGCACAGTACAGCTAGCCGCGCGCCATTGGGGGGAGAAATAATGGCCGAGCGCAACGGATTATGAGCAATCTTTCACGTTTAAAAATAATCATCGTTTCCACCGTCGGATGCAACTCTTTCGGTGTTTCACGGGTGTCACTCGGTACGTGGCATTGTTCGAACTGTCGTGTTCAGTAGTCATGACGACCTCGCACTTAATTTGTATGGTGGTTTTCAAGGTTAAGCAGGGGTACAGAGGAAACGATTCGAACTTTCCGTAAAAAATTGCTGTTCCTAAACGCATTAAATTTCATCGGAATTGGCTATTATATCGTTCATGCAACTTTCTATAAATATGTATGCACATTGCGCCCGTTATTATCTCAACAAGCTCATTCGAATCTCGAAAAGCAATCCTCTTCTAATGCGACTTAATAACATAGTTTAGAAAACTAAGTTTTTACGGTACATTTCGATTTAGCGTGGTTCGAATGGTGTTTAATTTTATACGTTCTGCTTGAACTCGGTTCTGTTTGTTCTTTTTTATGTATAATTATGATTTTTCTGCAACGGTATCGGTAACTGTGTGCGTGGGTGAATTTAGGCATTTTTGAATTCCTGGTTTTATCAGTAAGATACTATCTTGTTAAAGGTACATATTCATGTACTAAAAATATTCTGTTAAAATTAAATACTGGCTTCTTTAACGATTTTCATGTGTTTTGCTGTTATGACTAAACTGCAGAATTATATGCAATAAATGAAGAAGCTCTATCTGAATTACAACAGGTTGTTTATGTTTTGTTTAAAGCAATAAATACAACACAGAGTTAAATAGAATGGTATTGTCTATCTTAATAATTTTAATAGGTTGGAAATAATGTATCTTTGGAATCACCTGGTATTGTTAGTATTTTATGTATTACCTAGTCATTTTATCCATACATGCATAAAATCCACGCTGTAGTTATAACAAAAATGAATTTTTGACGCCACGTAGTTGTCAACGTGAGATTATAATAAATAGAAAAAATGTTAGGATACTCAAGTTAGCTGGTGCATCTTATACACGAGTGTCATATATGTGCATATATTCCTTCAACGTGTTTATAATTAAATAGCTTCGTGAGCATACCCTTTGGCGACGAGCAGTCTCAGCACATCTATATGACCTTCAAAGGCTGCCCATAATGTTGGGGTCATTCCTCCGTCATCTCGTGCGTTACAATCCTTTTTCGTAGCTTCTTTTAAGATGTCCAAGGCGCCGTCGCGTGCAGCTCTGCGGAGAAAACGATTATTTCTACATTATCGATGATTACATAAATTTACTAAACGAAGCTTCAGATTTTATCAGGCATTCTTCACGTTTATTGTTTAATACGCGAGTATATACACGTACATCAAGCTGTACTTTGCTAAATAACGTGCGAGATGGTATTTTCATCCAAGAATTAAAAATCGAAACTAATTAGGAAGAAGCGATTTTTATTGAGCTTTACACGGAGGTATAAAGTTAAAGATCTAAACTTTCTCACAGTGGATGTTCAGTACTAATTAAGAGAAAGAAAATTAAAAATCTAAATTTTCCCAAAGTGGATATCATCCAACATTAATTTGATAAAGGAATTTTTAGTAAGCTTTATATACATAAGAGGTATATAGTTGAAAATCGAAACTTTCTCACAAAGGACATCCAATAAAATCAAGAGAAAGAAAATTAGAAATATACATTTTCCCAGAGAGGATATCATCCAACACTAATTTCGAGAAGGGGATTTTAGTCGAGCTTTTTACAAGAGTATAAAGTCGACAAATTTTTCTATTTGCCTACATTCATAAAGGTAAACAATAGCTCGTGAAGTGATGCTTTATGTAATTGCGTAAATAATCGTGCGAAAATTGTTTAGCGTCCCCGCGATAACTACACCAATTATTACTACTTAATAATCGTTTTGTGCCGTACGCATTCTTATCGAACAAAGGTAACTCAAGAACAAGTGACTGAAAATGTGAAAACAGAGCGAGCGAATTAGGGAAAGTATGTGCAAAAGTTTAACGAGCTCATCGCATGATCATTTTCTCCTTGTTACAAATCATTTAGCGTGAACGACTCTTGACATTTTTGCGTTCCAGGTACTGAATGGTCTCCAATGAAAGTGTAAGTAGAATGTAACGGGCTAATGATATTAAATGAAGTGTTCCTTTAAAGATCACGCGCGTAATAGCTTCACGAAGATAAGCATTTATAAAAACGTGTTCTCAAGATTTACACGTACGTGTATTTATTATTAGTTATAAATTGCTAATTTGGTGTGTCAAACATTTACAATGTTTCTGATGGATACCACTTTACTCTTTGCGAAAATTTAAATTCTACAATAATTTGAAATATTGAAGCAACTATATAAATATTTGTTCATGCTTATACATAATTCTATCCGCTAAAATGGTTTAATAATGCTACTGCACCCTTATTTTTTTATAAAACTTCACATTAATAAATGCACTACTAGATAGTTATTGTATTAACCATATCCATGTGGTGAGCAGAAAAAAGATCACTACTTACACATGCTCATATACACTATTCACATAATATTACATAAAGACTGGTAACACAGGTCGTTTTCTCCAAAGCGAGTTCAGTTAGAATTTGTTTGCTCAGATTTAAAATCATAAGTAAGCAAATTTCTTCCGATTACATACTGATCGACATGTGTGAAAGCCAAACAGGTATTTCAATTCTCTTAATTTCCCGTCTCATACATCATTCTACTTAAAAAAACTGTACTTTATCGCGTATTCCTATTCGATCAATGTACCTACTAATTAAACGAATTAACTTTTTATCCAGCAAAGGTGGTATTCAGTGATGCCCCACATACCCCGGTGCTAGTAGAAGTGGGCTGGGTGATAAATCTTCGCGCTGAATCAAATAAAAGCAAAGGTGTTCTCATGCATAAATTCCGCACGCGCGCCGTTGATGTATAATACATACAACAACAAGATAGCACGCGATTATGGCGATTTCTCGGTCCTAGGTAACTAGGCATACAAAAACGTTTCCGGATTGTTCTCCCATTTACCATACATTAATCACGATCATCTTTGAACGAGGTTCCCTTACGAAGTCCCCATCAAGAAAATGAGAGATCGATGATTACATCATCAAGTCGATCAAAATTCTGCAGCTGGTTAAACGGTGGTTTCCTGCAGCGAATTCGCCGAACTGCAAGAGTAACCGGATCCTCGAATATCGCATGTTTCCCTTGTTCGACACCCTATCCAATTCTACGCTATCCACGGATCAAGATTTCAAAGCGCGACACTCCGTTCTCATGGTTAACCAGGCATGTCAATCCTTTTTTCATTGGTGCGCGGCCGACAAAAAGCTAGCTCCGCGACATTTCTCCGCTTCCTGGATCCCGGGAACATAATAGACATCCTGGTGCGAGAGCGCGTACCGATGCCAGGGAAACAAGAACACGAAAACTCGTGCGACGGTATGCGCCAAGTATATATCTCGCAAAAGGAAACTCACTTGTGAAACCGTTCGGACGTCATATCTGCGACCTGTCGCTTCTCCGGTGTCCCTTGGCTACCGATCGTGAGACATCCCCGCGACCGGGCCTCGGGTGTCCTGGTCACTGCTCACGCGAAGGCTACTCTTCGGGGCCACAACACGAGGATTCAGAGACCGAGCATGCTCGCACCGGACTAAAGGAACTACGCGTGCTGAGTATGGCGTCCAGCGGTGCACTGTTTAAACGGGCGAAGGCACTCGGACGATGTTCTCTTGCCCCTCACCAGACCTGTCCTCCTCTACACCAACAGTTTGATAAGTCCTCTCTCACTCGTTCACGCGTTCCCGCCGTCTCTCACCTGCACCGGTTGCCCCGCATGTATACTATCCGCCACCTGGTGTTCGGTATTCCGGTGCACAGGTATGCTACCTGCCTCTACACTACCGACCAGGTCTCGCACAGGAACCTCTCTACTACGACCAGGCGAAAGATCCATTATTTTTGTGATATCTTCAAGTTTACTAGGAGCACCTGCGCCTCAAAGATTGCAATATTTCGTTGGGATTTCGGAAGTTTGCAATTTGGGGTACCTGAATGGAAATATTCCATGTGTCATCTAATACTGTGGTGCCCAAGGTTGTTCGGAACCCACCTTAAAATAAACTGTAGGTGCTGTCGCGAAATAACCTTAACAAAGAGTTGAAAGCGACGGAAAATAAATTTTAAAAAAGGGTACCTGAAGCCGCGTGGAGTCAAAATTGAGAATCCCAATAATTTGTGTCCGTTTGATTGCCAGAAGTTTGCATTTAACTCTTCAGGTACCCAATTGAGTTTGCGAAATTATGGTACCGAAGCTGCGTCTGGGTGGAGACAAATGTGAGAATTCCAAACGTTTGCGAAGTTAGGGTACCGAAGCTGCAGCCAGGTGGAGTCAAATGTGAGGACTTCAATAATTAGTAATCACACGATTGCAATCTAAGTTTGCATTTGAACTTTAGGTCGGGATTCTGAAAGTTTTTAATGCCCGGGTACCCGCAAGTGCAGTCGGGTGGAGTTTGAGGATTCCAAAATTTAGTACTTGCATAAAGTTGATGTTTTTGGCGCACCGGTTCGATCAATTTAATTGAAAGTAATTTTACAATATATTAATTTCGACGTTTTGGTCTTTGTTTAGAACCTTTTCAAGAAAATGATGATTGCGTCTGTGAATTATTAAAACAACACGAAAAGAGTAATATTTTGTTGATGAGAACATGTTAAAAACAATTTTTGAAGTATGTCATCTTACTTGCTTATTGAAATAACTTTAAGAATTATAAAAGAACAATGCCACGTGCTAGCACTTACATGATTGCAATCTAAGTTTGCATTTAAACTTCCGCGTAATCATAATTATAGGTGTGTTTGTTGATTATCGATCGTAAGGTAGTTTATAACAAGAAGTATTGATGATCTCAAAGCAATTGTGCTAGTTTGATTAAACTTTCTACGTTTCGATCCTAATATGGATCCTTTTCAAGAAAGTTTAATCAAACTAGCACAATTGCTTTAATTTAATTTCTGATCGAACATTTGCGCCGAGATCATCAATACTTCTTGTCATAATTATAGGATCGCGAAAATGTTCGGTATACGTTATTGCACATGCTGTTCGCCACCTGGCGTTCAGTATTCCGGCGCACAGGTATGCTACTCGTAACTACACTACCGACAAGGTAGTCCTGTAAAAATGGTACCTGTTTGCGGAACATCGACGGAGTTTGACTACTTTCTAAGACCATATCTTGTCCGGACTTTGCGAGTAACGAATTTTTCTATTCTGTTTAATGATCTTTCCAGGTTTCGATGATGGTTTTGTTGTGATTGGAGTCTGTTGTGATTTCAGTATGTTTGCGATGCTCTTGTGCTGTTCATCGTAAATCGGTCACATATATTTTATATTCTTAAGTTGAGTTCGATTGAGAGGATTAATACGAGTAATTGATTTTGAATTGGTGAAAGTTAGTAATGTGGGAAGAAGAGTACCATCTTATGTGTTCAATTAATTCAATCAATCTGGTGGTAGGTACTAGAATTTGTTCGTTTCGTTGTGCAACGTATATAAGGAAAATGCTTTCGAAATAGTTTTATTGAGATGTTACAACAATCAGCATGCAAAGATTACATTGAGACCAGAACCTTAGAACGATGTTGATTTATTTCAACACACCTGTTACGTATAATTGGCTTGCCAGAAAATCGCTTATGTCAGTTCACAGCGGCCTCAGTACTGTAAGAGATACTCTTGAAATATACGTTTCACACTAGCATATTCGAATTGCATTCAAACCTTGAGCCATAAAATATGTTTTGATATGTTCATCTTACTCATTTCAATTATCTTTTTTAATTTATAAATATTCTTTTCCGAACGTGTTATTAATATTGCTCATGTCCCCTGACGTTCCAGACCTTTCATTCGAGTAACTAAATTTGTAACATATGTACATGATTGTCTTATGGATTACTTTTTGTTTAATTCTTTTCCCATTCATTTAATGTGTCAATTTTGCATCAATACCCATAATTCACATATTTTAAATGTTCTACATAATTTTAAACACTTTTTGTAACATTATTCTTTAACAAATATGCGAAATTGACTTCGATCGTGTATTTCACGAGTATCTTCTTATAACATGTTTATATTGACATGTTGGATGCGTATAACTATTGCAAAGTTTTAACAGCACTGACGATGATAGTAAATAATCTCCGCTACTGTTAGTAATTCTTATTTAATTACGATTTCATCACAGTTCGATTATGTTTTCTTCGTTAAATTTCAGTTATATATATTTCAAACATTTACATAATATTGTTAAAAATGATAAACAGAGCTATACCAATATGTGATCTCTTTTTCAAGATTTATTAGTGATTGTATTCTTTTACGTTTGTGAAGTTGCACATGGGAGACTAATAATTGCTATGTCAAATTCTGATCTTGTTAGTCTGCTTAATTTTATTCGTAATTAATAATTGATCTAATGTCAATAGGAAAGAGATTAATATAGTAGTATAGTAGAGAACATAATTTTCATAGTAACATGATCTTACAATATTAGTCTCCAAAATGGAACAAGACAAGCGAGTGAAGTTCATTTTAGAAGCAGAATGTTTCTAATAATTTTGGAGGCGAAATCTCAGATGAAGTGTAGAAGTTGCTATTCTCCCATTGCTTTTAACAATATATCACTTTTATATACACATTCTTTATGTATTGGTCCACTGAAAATCGACTAAGCAATCGTTTTGTTTCCAGAAAGAATTTAAACAAACAACATGCTGATTTCAAAACTCAATTTCATTGTCAATCTTTCCCAACAGCATATTTTTAACAATATTTTCATTTTTGTTGAACAGAGCTTAATTGATCGTTCGAGGTTCACACTTATACGGTCTGCTAACAACATATAATATTTATACATGATGAATAACAAACTAGTAAATGAATTTGACCTCCATTTAAAAGTTCATGTTCCATTTTCGACCTGCATGCAATGTCAGAGACAAGTTTACAGTTGCCAATAAAAAAAATCATACATCTTTTAAACTCTCTATTTGAGGTTCTACTAATTCTCTGACGGCGGAGTCCGGGTCAATTGTGACCCACAGTATCAAAAATCCTCATCAAGTTATTCAATTTTCGGCGAATTAATTTAATGAGGAGAAGTTCCGTCAAAAGTACGTTTTAAAAAACGGACAAATAAATTAAAAAAATTAATTACATAAAATGGCCGACCGTCCGAGAGTTAATTACCTAATTTCATGACCTCGAACGTCCAAAAGATCACGTTTAGCACGCGTTTATATTTCTAAAAATGAATCGAACGCGCGAAAAGAATGCGTGATCCCATTAGCGTCGAATTAACATGTTCAATGACCGATATCGCCGTATTATCGTATGAGAGATATAAAAATAGATTTCTACACACGCTCCGTTAAGCTTTCCGTTTACAAAACAACACAGTATCACTTGAGGTTAAATGGATTGTCGCTATCGTTAGATTTTTCTCATCCGGACCATATTTCGCCGTCCGATCGCTATACAGTATTCATGAATTTCATTCGATTCCCGTAAACGACGCCTGCGAGACACATCTCCAATCAAATTGAAAATCGATTGCAATGTCGCACCTTAGAAAATGTCAGTATGATCAGATATAGGCCGCATCCGCGTGAAGTTACGAAACGTTTACAAAATATTAGGCTGTCGCGTATGGAATGTTCGATTTTAGAATGCAAATCTTACGAAGCATTTCGATCAACAAATGCTATTACAACCTGCGGTTATTATACAACCATTTTACGTAGCTGATCATTATGGCCGTGTATTCAGTTTTTATTCAGACCTCTAATTTCACTTGTAAATAATGTTGATTTCAATGTCAGCCAATATTGACAAATTTCATCATCAATATTGATGACAGCATTGTGCGATGTTTGGCTAAAACGCGGGTAGCGTAAAATACAAAACTGCGTAGAATTTAAGACTATTGTTGCACTATTCTCGACTCGGAGAAATTGTTACAAGAAAAAATTCATGTTTATGCAATTATAATCAACATAAGCAATTTTTATTTTGCATAAAGACCTGTAGTCAAGAAGTGATAATCTTGGAAATGAAGAAATGAATGACGAAACATTTCCATCATAATACAATCAAGAAAACGTGTAATTTGTTGCCAGAATGTGTTGACTATAATGGTGCCAGATCAGGGGAATTGACTCGAATTAAGGGTTCCAAGTTCCGGATTAGTCACGTGACATTGAACAACGTCATAGAAGGAGAACGGTAAGAGTGGGAGACAAGTCTTAATCTGACAATCCTTGATCGATAAGTTATGTAATAATATTTTTGTTTAACGTTGCTGTCAAAAATAGAACATTTCATATGCAGCAGCCCAATAGAACACGGTAATGTTCAGACGTTAATTATTGCGATTTTCTTAAACATAACGCTAGATATATTACACTATTGTATAAATATGTTCTCGTGTAACACGTGCACACTTGAAAGAAGTCCGATCGGATGTAACAAAACCGCGTTACACGCGTGCAGATGCATCGGAGTATGCTTTTTCCACTGATCACGGTTCTATTGGGTTCACTCGTAAATAACTTCCGCCATAGATATTGGAAAATTATTAACACCAGAAGCACCGAGCTGCCCAAGTGAGTCGTTTTTAGTTTCTTATAAAAACTGCGAGAGAACATTTTTTGCGACTTTTATGTCTATATATAATCTGCACGATGTAAGACTTAATAATTTTCCACAAAAGCACCTTCGCGATTATAATAATTATAAAATAAACTTTTAATCAAAATCACAGTATTTAAACTGAATGATACTTGTCGAGTCTTATCAACGATCGTGAATAATGTAACTTTGAAATATGCAAAACAGAAGTTATATTTGAATCAACTGACTATTGGATTATCGGAAAGAACCTTTTTGAATTTTTCAACCGGAAACTACATATCAGATTGGCACATGCTCGGTTCTACAGTTGCAAAGATTCAAAATAAACTTGCTATTAATACTACAGAGAGATTTGAAAATTTTCCGGCAATCCAATAGTTTCAGATAACGTGCTTCTGGGATAGTCTATTTGATAGTCTTTTTACTGATATTCCGATGTAAATGGCGTAATGTTGATGTAATAGTTCTAATGATGTTTTCACTAGATGCTGTAGCATTGCAACATTCTTTTTTTCAATGTTGTCATTTGAAAACACAGTTTTTCACAAGTATTTACACGGTTTTTATTATTTTAGATATCTCCTATAGATATCACCATGTCTGTTCTACAGCAAGCTATTTTGCTTGTAACTTCTGTTCTAGAACGGTTGTATGATACTTCAAACGTAAAAAATAAACAATCAATATGGTACGTTTTCGCTACTTTATAACAATTAACATGTGAACAGTTCTTTTTGTTAAATAAGAACAACTGAATTTATACATGCACATATTAAATTAGTAGATAAATTTGATTTGATTAAATAAACCAAACAATGAGATTTTATATAAATTAAACCTGAATAAATTAAATTAAATCATGAATTGAATAAACTTATCGTTGGCACAGTACCTTAAAAGATGTTTGTTATTCTGCAACAAAAATGATAACATTATTAAGAAAATGATATACTGTGTCAGTAATTGTTCCGAAACAGTTTTGCTACTCGTATCAAACACAGGACCCAAATGGGTTCATTAGTTTCAAACTATATTATCATTTTATAATGATAATACTGTATTCCTCGTTTCTGCACGTTATAGTTAAAACACTTTATAGAATATTCTTTACTGTACTTACAAAGAGATATATTTTCTATATTTTTATACTCCAAGGTATATATATATTCGCATATTATACACGTGTAAAGTTGTCAGTAACAATTAGACTGCAGTTTTCATGCAGTTATAATACATAATTTCCTCAGACCAAGTATAGTGAAGTGTTTAATACAGTTTGGCGAGGAATATATATTTCATTAGCGTCTTGGTTAGAACCTTATCTGAGCAAACGATTGTTTTTCTTCCACCCACTATAAACTAGCTCATAAAAATTTGTATTTTGTTATAATCAATGTACACGAACAGAAACGAATTATGCTATCAGTGTCTATGTATAGATTACGAAACGAGCCTTTCTATATTTTGCTAGTTGTATACAAAATTCTACCTGTTTTCACAGAACGGTTTGCAACATTTATATGATAGATTTTGTATAGTTATATACTGAGGTTTTACTATTGTTTATGGCAGAAATATGTTTCAGAATTTGATCGCAACTATCCGTAGCGACCATTTGAAATGTTTAGTTCTTATGTTATACAAAGATGTATTCATTATTTGTCATTGGTTTAGTGAACAATAATTTTATAAGTATTACGAAAATAATAATATTAATGTAGGTGATTGTCTTTAAACGAAAGATTAATTTGCTCTTACGCTATGTTTTAAGATCGTTCGAGATTATTATGGTAAAATGCTATTTATAACACAGCGAGAAGAATTTCACTATACTATGGTGATTCTTTGTTTCTCAATTAATTGACTAGATGTTTAACAAACCAATAGTATGTTGTTTACGTTGACACAAGTGTAAGTTGCGTTATTTGCAATGCCTTTGAAAACGAATAATTTTCCGGTTAATCAGATTAATAATATATATAAACAAGTGGATAACAAATGAATAATAATTTATATCGCATTATTAAAGCCATTCAACAATGTCTCTGAATATACTCGAAAACGTTTTTCTTATAAAAAAAAGACAATGACTGTGACGAAACGCTACGTAGAATCAGTTTTATTTATTAAACGCGATCGGAAGATCAATTCGCAGCTATTTTTTAGGAAGTCTTATACATTAGTTAATTTATCAAACTCACATTACTTGTTGAACAGTCGAAATAGTTCATGTTCTAACAAATGTGTCTTTACACAACAAGGATCTGCATTAATATTATAAACGCGCAGATATGTAAAAGTCCAATTACACTTTTAAACGAAAGATCGGGTTGTAACATATGTAACATTTGTTTTCTTCTATTAAAATAAATATGCTTTTATCTTTCGTTATATTAATTAATAAATTCCATATTGGAGTGGGCATATGTTTGCTATTGAATTACAATATATCTCATTTCTCGTTAGAAAGATGTTTTCTGGATTTTATAGAATCAGAACACTTCAACTACTCGAGCTAAACGTATAAACTGTATAATGAAAAAGAAAAACATTTACAAAAATTTTGTGGCAAGTTACTTTTACAAATATCCACCGATCCGGACGTATAAATTCACCCCTAGGGCGGATGACCATTACTTTTTACACATCCTGTACAATGGTTGCGTTTACTAATGTTACTCATGTTTTCCAATTTGATAAAATTCAGAATTATTTTTTCAAAACAGTGTCAATGAATTGTGCCATGAATTAAATTTGGACTGTACTAATTTTCTTCAAATTATCTTAGAATTCCTCAATAAATTTTTGAATTTTTTGGGTACTCTCCCACTCCTAGCAAGTGCTGTTCCTGAAACACAAAAACGAATTTATAGTAACAGAAGAAAACAGCCGTTTTATACGTCGAACGATTCTAATTCGACGTTAGTGAAAAATTGACAAACATTTATTATTGTAAAGACACCTGACTATTTCTTTGAGCTATTTAAGAAAGTTAGGCAACCGTTTCCGGATATTAGGATAGTCTCACGGAATCTTCAAACTTCGTCGTCCGCTATGTACAACGTTTCTTCGTGCGGCGATCGATCGTTGAAATTCTCACTAACAATTCGATCGGTTTTCTGATCGTTCGACCTATGGAGTTCCACCACCAAATTTCCCGTTCTCAACGGATTGTATTTTTCATTTCCGTCTGTCGGGCTCTCCACACAATTTTCCGGAAGGTTTTCCAATTCCGGTTCCTCGAGCAGGGCATCGACCTCGGTCAATCCTTCGGAAGAAATGGCAGCGGCGATTGGCTCGTCTATGTCGATTCCGTGGCCGTCATCCGAAATATCAGCTCGACTTCCTTCGGTGTCAACCGAGGCTGTCGCGAAATACTTGAATTCGGAGTCGATTCCTCCGCTCTCGATCACTGCCTGCGTGTTCAGAGAGTGTCTGCTCGACTCTTTGTGGTGTTTATCAAATGATTGTCTTCTATTGTCGTCTGATCTAGACTGATAGAGTTTCGGTTGCCGTTGCCTCTTTAGGTTCTCACCGCTGCTCGCCCTTGATCTGATTCCCACCTCGTCCGACAGATATTTCACGCAATCGACGCTGAATCTGTCCACTGATAACTTTCTGCAATAAATGCGTTCATTGATTTTTGTGCAGTGGTGGATAATAGTATACTTTTTCAACTCGAAATACACTTAAATAATTTTTACATGGTATGCGATAGACAAATCCTTGTAACTTAAAAAAAGTTAACTGAATAATGAGAAACTCTTTTGGAGCTTGACTTTGCACATTTACGATAATCTAACGAATTAAGATATACTATTGAATTTTCCATATAAATTTCATATACAAAAATTGTTATAATGAAACTCAATATAAACCTCAATAACATTAAATTTTCCATATAAATTTCATTTCCAAAAAATTTTATATGAAAATTCAATATATACGTTACGTTAAATTATATAATACATATGTTACGTCGAATAATATATGCATACAAAAGTTTCAGCCTTTTCTTCAATTTTATTTTATTTGTACGCGACATATGTACATATGTTACTAGTCGAAAATACATTTGTTTATCTAGCATCGATAGCAAACAAATAATTACACAAAAAGGTGAAGATTGCAACCGTTATAATTATAAATTATTATGTGTGAAAGATTGGGAAATGCTCAAATTTTTACAAACACTTAACCATTTTAATAATGTATATATGTCTTTTGAAGTGCATTTGCGGTTAAAATGTATGAATATATATTTCTGTTTGAAAATGTATCTCAGGTGTACGATACCTGTAATCTCCCTTTCGGAAGTCAGGACTCCTTCTAAATTCCAGACTCGCTTTCCGTTGACCCATTGATCTTTCGATCCTACGTTCACTTCCAATTTTATCGAAAGACATTTTATGGAAGCTCGGCGAGGAAATCTTGCGGAAATCTCGGGGAGATACTTTCATGAGGTCTTTCGTTGCACCTAGCTCCTCGACCAGTCTTATATCTATCGAATTTCTTTTTCCTAGCATAAAACACTTGAGACGTTTAATATGTTTATCCATAGAAAGAAAAAAAACAATTATTCTTTTTAGTTTTCTGTCTACTGAATCAATTAACCGAGAAAATTCGATCCTATTTTATGGTTTTCGAAAGGAGATAACTCGAGTCAGAATAGCTGTCCACCTTATTCCTATTAATTCAGTCTTGCAACATAGGAGTCGAGTGGACAGCTATTATGACTTCAGCCATCTTCAAAATAAATTATGTCATTAATAAACATGCTTATAGATTATCACTTTGAAATTTATGTATGCTTGCGGGAAAGCTTATTTAACAGAGAAGATTAATTATTTAGCTACTGCTTCATTTAACTAGGTAGAAACAAAAAACTTTTTTAAAAAAGAGAAAGAATTATTCTTAAATGCAAAACAATAGAAAATTTAAAGAATTTGAAAATGCTATTTTATTATTTTCAACTTGATAGAATTATTAAGCAGATGGTACTGTTGCAATTAGCACAAGCAATTTTTCTTTAGCATAAAAATCCGCAATCCACTTTCTTGGTTACCAAATACGTTGGATTATTGAAATTTTTGGCTTCTGACGACTGACCTGGTAGATTAGGCGAGTAACCCCGAGTGTTGGGCGACCAAACCGATTCATCCACTTCTTCGACCTTCGTCTGACGAAGTAGTTGGTGTCGTCTAGCAGTGTCCGATCTGTCCTTCACTTTCAGTGTAATAGGACCCTTATTGGGAATGTGCAAATCCATCGCCATTGAAATTTGACTACCGCCCATCTTCTGTTGCTCCAAGCTTTCTCTGCTCGTCTGTTTAAATTGTATTGATTATAACATGCAGCCATTCGATATGTTTAGCCATTCTCATCATCTGTTTAAATTGTACTAATTACAACGTACAATTCGCCCGCGAGAAATAATTATTTCGTATTATCATTTGATTCTCAGATTTCAAATTTTATGCATTTACGGCAATCCACGACGAAACGAACAAAATAATCTACATGTAACATTCTTATAAAGAACCTGTTAATAAATAACAGCCTAATTTTTGTGTTTGCAAACTGTTCAAAAATTAAAATTCCAGTTTTTCCTTCTTTATTTATTACTGGGAACGTGTAATATTTACGTGCCGTTGGTAGTTCTATCAAAAAATATTAATTCGAGTAACTGTAATAAATTTTCTACCTGAATTACAAAAATAATGTAATAGTATATTTAAATTATACTTATTATAATTATTACTTATTCTTGTTACAAAATGCATAGATTTTATGCATTTTGCAATCAGTATTTATGAAAATGGCAGTATATCTTGACGGTTTAACCAAGAAGCATTTTCAATGTTTGCTATACCTGGTGTGCACTGTAGCTTGGATTGTCAACGGACAGGGCATGTCTTTGCAACAATTCTGGATTCAACAATGCGCATCCAGCGTATTTTGGGGTTCTTTTGCGGGGTGACTTTTTGTCTATCAAGGTGGGTGCGCTGGGACTCTTTTTAATACAATGCCCAGTCTGTTTGTCGTCTAGTTCCTTCGAGAACTGCATAAATTCCGCCGTCAACTGTTTCCTCAAAACCTCGTGGATGCTTGGACTCGGACTCCTGTTCACCCTAAACACACCAAGTTGGTGGTCCCATTTGGTCGTCTGACTAGATATAGACCTCCGGTTCCGCTGATTTTTTATAGTCTTTATTGTCGACGTTTGAGTAAAGCGAAAACGTGCTGGCACCACTTTGGCAGCATTATCACGAGCCTCGAAGGTCATTACGCAAGCTGCTACTACGATAAAACCTGTAAATTTGTATTGCGTTACTTCGAGATTATGGTTGATCAATAGATATTCTCAAATGTGTATACATTATTTTTTATGGAATTCCCCGATTAAACTGTTTGCGAATAATATCAACAGTTCCTTATAAATATACTTAAATATAAATAATTATGTTTTTGATTCATGTTTAAACGCTAATACGCGCATGATACTACATTTTTTTTATTTTTCAATTTTACATCTCGAGGCATCGCATAAACAATCTATTTTGAAGACTTGTCGTGCGCAGACACGATACGATATTTAACAAAGAAGAATGTATAACACTAAATTGATCAGCATCTGTCTATTTTGTTATGATTAAAGTTGTAAAGATCTTTCTATGAGAAATCGTTGATTAGATATTTTTATTCAAGTGCGTATTATAATAGAACGTGTGTGCATTTATTAAAATTTTGCTTGTCTAATATGTATTCTCGGATATAAATCTTTTTGACAGTGGTATTAGATTACTTTGATCGACAAAAATAATATTAAAGTATATTTTAGTTGAATATTTACTTATCAATTAAGGGAAGGTTCAATATACCACTTCAAAAATAGTTTAATATTAATAAGTTTATCGATCTACTCATATTTCGGTATCAAGCAGAGGAATACTGTGAGCCTCCATAGCTCAGGGGTTAGAGCACTGGTCTTGTAAACCAGGGGTCGAGAGTTCGAATCTCTCTGGGGGCAACTTTTTTTTCTTTTTTTTTGCTTTATAAATATTAACGAGATACGCGTGTGCATCCGTTTGTAATAAAAATCAATCGAAAAATATCTTTTTCATAGCGAAAAAGCTATCAGAAAATTAATGTCTTATAACTGCATGCTCTATCTATTTGATTTTGCTTGTCTTAGTTTACTGTATTTCCAACTATACAATATGCAATAGTAATGATTGAATGTATTGGTTCAATTAACTTTTGTATGTAAATTTAATCACTTGGAGATTTAAACTAAATCGTTGCTGGTATAAAATAGTATAAAATTGTATCTTAGGATAAATATCCTTTCTTTCAGATTAAAGTTTGTCGCGTTAAGATTTCCATATTTGTTTATTATATACAGATTTCGGTTTCTGTGTGTTTGTATCTATAATACATTAAATAGTCATACACAAAAAGGTTTTGAATACGGCTTAAGAATTGATAATGTGACTTAATGAAAAAAGTGAAAACATTACACATATAACAATGATAGCGAATTACCTCCAACACCCATAACAATAGGTCCAGCGTAACTAAGGTTGTTCAGATGAAATCCACGAGACTCATTCTTCACTCTTATTGTTAGATTACCTCTAACTTCTTGTGCCACGGAAAGCTGGTCTGCGAAGTATCCTATATGACATGCATCATTAACAAATTCTATTAATTGTTCCGATAGTGTCATTTGAAAAATATAATTTAAATGTAATACAATATAATGTTAATTGTAACTCTTGAAAAGGTAAACTGTTGGATGAATTTTTATTATGTTCTTATAAAAAGTATAACTGTGTTCGATTGGTCACAGTTATCAATACGAATGAGACAATTAGTTTGTTTCGAATCGATGAATTTCAATTAACAATTGATACGGCTGAAACATTCTGAAGCCCGACAGATTAATGATTATGGAAAATTTGCAGTTCTGTATTAATTTATATAATATTGCTTTGAATAATCAGAATTATTCACAAATTATTTTCAATTGTTTATTAAAAGTTGCAATGTTTGCTTATAAGATATCGAAAGGACTGTATGCACATTGTTGTTAGATAATAGCAACATCAGTGCGCAGAAAGTGACATAATCGTATATGAATGTCGTTCGCATCAGGATATACGTTTGTGTGAAGGAAATGTAATATTTTATGAAGGATATGTGTTTTGTTTCTCACTCCATGTCAATATAAATCAATATGTTCGGATTCAATACATTTCAGATAATATTCATTTGAGATATACAATAACAATGTCCTTCAAAATATGCTACATTTGATAGGTATTATGTATTAATCATTATAAACGGGATTTTGTATGGTATAATAAACAGATCTATGACTGAATGAACTCAACAGCATTCGTTACGAGTGAAAAAGAGAGTGGGGAAAGGTCTGGTTGCGAAAGTAGATCTAGTTGTAGTCGTTCCAGCCAGTTAGCGGACAAAATCACTTTTCCGCCATTTGCATAATATTCTGAATCACGAATGCCTTTAGCACAGCATAGAGTACTTCGCTATAAAGAAGCCCAGTAATTGTATAAAACAGTATTTTATAAAGAACGCTCAAAACAGAAATATTAATGTAAGCAATTCAAATATTATTATATGTATATCTTTTAAAGATTCATTAGAGTACATACTGTGTACATATGCGATAATACAATACTGGAGAACTAATATATTAGTATAAGAATATAGTGCTCATAGGAATAATAAACATTTCCAAATTACTATTATAACTGTAAGGAACGTAAACAAATTTTAATAAAGTATTCAAAATGATAAATTTAAAAAATTACGAATAGCTGGTCTACATCTATTGTAAATTAAAATCGGGAATAATATTTAAATTGGTGCTGCTAAAGCTAACTGAATTAAATATTGAACTGTAACTCAATATGATTTGCATTGCCAATTTGCTAAAAAATAGTGATGATATTAGATAGTGTGTGGTTCGAGAACTAACAAAAAAATGTTTCACAAACTAAAAATTGATTATCTAGAATATGACAATTTTACTAATTCACTATATATTAAGTTTGTTACTAATAAGAAAACAATTTTTGTGTTAATGTTTGTAAGACTAGTCTACAAAAGATATCATAAGATAAGTGCTACTTTTTAAATTTTTAATAAATCAAATTCGTCCATTACAAAAATTATAAATAATATTGCACATGATTTAGGGTATTATACATACTTATACGTCAACGTTGTCCTGCCATATGGGACAGCTAGGCATAAGACTAAAAAGACTACTCACCTATAGTC
Source organism: Lasioglossum zephyrum (assembly GCA_028455615.1). NCBI lineage: Eukaryota > Metazoa > Arthropoda > Insecta > Hymenoptera > Halictidae > Lasioglossum > Lasioglossum zephyrum. The sequence goes on along the minus strand of CM052326.1, from coordinate 17,824,955 downwards.
GCCATGCAAGCTCCTAAAAGCATTAATAGCAGGCCAATTCCAAGAGCTTCGCAGGCGTACCACAAACACCGTGTTGTCACCTTGTCTCTCACCACCTAATTAATTTAATTGCTTTCGTCAACAGTTCATAGATTGCGAGTCATCCATTGATTTAAACAAACGAATGGCTCACATTGTTTAAAAACTGTTTCTACGCAATTCACAACAAATAATACTAGCCCAGGTAAAAGATGCTCGATCAGAAAGAATTATTTAGATCTAAACCAAAAATAGAAAAATAGTATTGTGTATACAACTTAATGATATTTTAAAAAATTATTAAGAATTTAGTGATTTATTATTATTCACCCTTTGTTCACAATTGCATAAACAATTTAGGTACCGCGAAAAAGCATTACAATAATTAAAAAATGGTTGAACCCTTTATTAAATAGGAACTAAATTTTATAGTTTTGTATATTATGAGAAAACAAATATTTTCATTAAAAATTGTAATTTCCCACGTCAAATATATAAACAATCATAACAATAGGCGCTTGATTTGTTTGATCGAATATTTTTTACCAGGAATAGTACTCGCATACTTTATTGTTTAACTTGTTCAGTATAAAGAAGTGCCTTAAGGACGATCTTTTAAACAATGCTAGTTTATCAAGAGTAATATCTCAATATCTTATTTCAGTAAAAATATTCATGCCGTCAAACCGTTTTTATGTTAAAATATTTACGACTACGTACAAACGAAAGCAAAGTAAAATAAGTCTTGGATAATCGAATTTTCTACGAGTATTGAAAAGTATCGAGAAGAGACTTTCAAAAATATAACTACGTTGTTTTTAGCTACGTGTACTGAATAATCACGTTAACCAACTGAACAATACAACAGCGTTAACAAAATATTAATTTTGAAGTTCCCAGTCTGGCGAAACTTTTTACATTTACCTGGACATTCCAGTGCGCTCCCGGGCCGCAGGCTCTTCTCTGCGTCCCTTGATATTGGATGCTTCCTTGGGGCATTTTGCGCTGAAGTTAAATAAATTCTGCGTTATTTACAGGGACCGGTGTTCCGGCGAATTTAATTAAAAATTCTATTAGGGGGAAAGAGAGCGAGAGAGAACGTTGGTTGGGTAAAGACGTGACTATAGACAAGAATTCAAGATGAATATTTAATAATACGAAATGCGAGATTGGGCTATGTTATTAATAGACTGTGGATCTTTATGCAAGATGAAAATGTTATGCTAAATAAAGAATATGTGGTTTTCTTTATTTAATTGTTTTAATCAGTTAGAAATGACAGAATGATATTTTTAAATTCATCTCATTATTTTGTTGAATTCATTTTTTACATAAATTCATAAAATCCGCAGTTATTAATATTTCGAATATTCAATCTTAAAACATTTGAAATATATTGTTCAGTTTGTCCAAATTCTTATGGATGGATTATAGCTCTTATTATTAATTGGAACAACCACGACCAGACATTTAAATTATAAGGCTTTTAACACTCGTTTTTATCATTTTATTTATTGAGGAACAAGTCTGGGTTAGGCTTGAATAATGCGGGAATAATATGAGAACAAGATAGAATTGAGGTTTTTGTTGTAGAAATATTTATAAGATAAAGTTGTGTACATCACGTTCCACGTAGGTAGGTCATGCTAGCTTTTAATAGACTAAAAGTGGATAGAAAATCGTAAAGGGAATAATTATATTCTAGACGCGCATCCCATCCTTCAATTATTACTATTAGTTAACTTTAATATTTGAACTATTTTGACTACATTAATTAACGTTATAACTATGTTATCATCTGCATCAATCTATGGTTTATTTTTCCAAATTCAATATCTGTGTCGAAACGATTTACATGTAATGGCATTATTTATTAGATTAGAAAGTAATAACGTTATTTGATTAATCTAAGATGTATAATTCGTTAGAGAAGACAGTAAGATCATATTAAACTGATGCATGTGCCTAATATTCGTGCATCGATACCATCGTCATTGATTTCTCGCCAATTCAATTTTCGTAATTATACTCCAACCTCCAGGGCCATTTTTAATAAACATAAGAGCAGCAAAGTATTGGAATTAAATCGTATTCCGGGATAATTGAGATTCAGTTCATTGATTAATCTCAGATCAGAATTGTTACTTAAAAATTTGTTGTATTATCATTTCAGAGCTAACATTATTGCCAATTCTATTTATTAATATTTCTCGAAAATATTATTCTCTTATAGAATATATGCCTAACATAATACACAGGGTGCCCCACGAATGTTGTACTTCCTCATTATTCCCAACATATTTAGGACACTCTGTATACATATACCTAATGTACTATTATTCGCATTCTATATACGCCCAGATAATTGGATTAAAAATCATATTCGCAGTATTGATCGAATATCTTCTCTGAGGTATAGTATCTGCTGTCTACATTTTTCCGAGAGTGAACATTTCATCCTAGAAAAAAGTATCGCTGGCAAAAAGGGCAAGTTTTTATTCACGGTATTTTGCACGAAGTAGCGCAGCATAATAAATTGCTCATTGCCTCATTTTCATTTCATTTAACACGAGACCGACACTCCTAGGCTCGCGATGCTTTAATTCAACTTCACGATACGTTCGTGTGTATAGTACCTGCTACAGCTTTCACCACCATCGGCCATTCATTCACTTTTACATAAGGGGTGGGTAGGCACAGCTAGGCGTGCACAATGTGTTCATGTAACATTATCTGGCAGCCAGCATAGTGTGTGTGACCATACACGTGTCTAATTCACGCACAGTCTAGAGAGGGAAGCATTGTTCGCTTCTGTTTCGTATCTTTGAGCGTGGAAAGTTCGCGTTTTGCATTGATCCAAATCCTTCTTTACGGCTTCTTTCGCAATCTCTCTTTACAACTTCAAAACTTTCCTATATTCCCGACCACCGGCCTACCGAAGATTTCGCGATCCATCACTCGATTGCAGTTGCAAAGTAGAGGGAACTTGCCAAATGCTTAGTGCTCACATTAATCACGTACTTATGTTGAATTAATTCGTTGTTACTGGACTGCGGATCTCGATGAAAAATAATTCTTTAAAATTATTACAATGCTTTTGTATAATCCATCTTTAAAATTAAGTAAAAAAAATAAATGTCTATGTATAATAACTCCTTGCAGTTAGTGGATGAAATTTTTCCGAAGGATTATATCAAACAGATATTAATGTGACAGTATTCGCAAATTCTTCTATTGCTTTTACTGACAGTATGTGTTACTATAGTTACTATATATTTACTATAGTATGTGTTAAATAAAAATGTATATTTCCTCTTAATAAATTCGATAAATCTAAAATAATATAACAATATCTATAAACTGGTACTTTAAAATTATCAGTGCAAAAATAATTGCTATTTTAACCCTCATCCACAAGGGTAATTTTTTAGGGGTAGAATATTTTTCTAAAATTGCTTTTTGAAACTTGTAGATATAATGAAACAGTTACTGTTTTATGTTCGCACAATTTCCCTTTATTCTTATTTTAATTTAGTTTAATAATCATTGTTGAAATCTTTTTACCGAGTGTGCCGAAATTTTTTTTGAAACCTTATCATCCCCACGACTAAAAGAAAATATTTCTGCGATTTCATAGTGTTCTATCCATCGATTTCTTGACCAAATGGTGCGCGTCTTTTGCGTATGTTTAGTGTATTTTGTCACTATATTGGAACTTGAAATTACGGTCATGTATGGCCATGTTGACAAGACGCGTCATTGTTTGTTGTATCGATTAGTGCAATCTCTGGTTTGTTTGCTAGAATTGTTTAGTCGGTCAGTATTGTCGCTGTTCTCTCGATATATTTCGTTCATTCTGCTACGGTTATTATCATATTATGGTCATGTTGCCGGTGTCCGACATTCAACAATATGAACAGAATATAATTAAACGGGTAAATAAGTACATATGATTATGTTATACAGGGTGTTCTAAAAATATTGTAATTGAAAGGGGTGATTCCTGAGGTCATAGGAGATGACTTTTTCCTTTACGAAAAACTTCTCCATGGTTTTGTTAAGGAGTTATTAACAAATGGCATTGGCCGAGCCGGGTACTGTTCGTTGTAGTCGTGCTCTCATTGGTCCGTGTTTTTTGTTAATATCTCTTTAACGGAATCGCGGATAACATTTTCGCAAAGAAAAAAGTTACTTCAAATAAGCTGACGAAAGCATTGAAAAGCACAAGAAAGATCTACTGGCTAATTCCACGTTAATAAAATATAAACAAGATTTCACTGCGGATGAACTGGCACTGAATGAGTCTATTTACAACTTTGCTTTATCGATTTTCTTACACCGCAAGTCATTCTGACTACGCGTACTATCTTTAATCTTGTGAATGGCAAGAGAGGAGAGAAAGACAGGAACAACCATTCAATTTACTGAAATCGATTCTGCTCTTTAGTATAACTCGTCGCCTGTACTAAGTTACACAACTTCAATCGTCGTATAATTTTACTAGTCTTTATGCAATTACGACAAAGCTGTAGAAAGCTGAACAGATGAAACACGAAATTTGTGAATATTGTTGTATTAAAATACATATTAAAATGGAAATAACTTTGGAATCTCCGTCTCTAGCAGTCGATGCAGACAATTATTAATTTGCACGAAGGTATGTAGTTTAATAATCACAATCTCGAGCTCAAAATTATTATAATTTCTAGTATATTATTCATTTACTTAATTAACTTTGAGTAAAGGAATGTTGTCACATTGACTAATTTACCCATTTAAGTAGTACAATAACTGTTATGTGTAGTCTAGTTCTCTAAACATATTTTCTATTTTAAAAAATGCTCATCTGCAGAAGATGAACAAGAAGAATTTTGAATTATGAGGATGAGAATAATCTATGTTCACCTTGAAGAACCGAAAAAGTAGGAAAACAAAAGCTCTGGCTAACGCCCTATAAAAACCTAAGAAGCTTAAAAGGAAAAATATTGTAATTGTGTATGATGCAGTTATGATAATAAATAGGGTTGGATAACAGCAGTCACGCACGTCGAGATTACTTCATTGCGTGATTAAAAAGTTGTATGGCGCGTGAACGCTGAGAGTTATAAGTTCTACACCATAGATAACACTTCTATTGTCCTGTACAGAGATTAATGTTTCCTTCGTGCCGGCTGAAAAGTTCTTGTTGCATGTTTTCTCGTTATGAAGTTGACGGTTTCTGTAGACAACAAAGCGGGTGGTTAAAAGATGTCTGACTTCAGTTAGCTGATTGCAATTTAGATAATTCGCTTATCACAAAGTAATAAAATTGCATGTCTGATATCAAGCCCTTAATGAAAAAATTATTGAAAGTACTTTGCTCAGTGCTGCATTAATTTATAATATATAAACATGTGAAATATTAGAGAATGTCTTTGATGTCTTCTAAAACTTGTTTATTTAAATTTTAAACACCGAACAGAATGTTTTGCAACGTGTAGGTCTTCCGAAATCTTTTGTTTAATTTCTAAGAAGTATGTGGACTGTTTTGTTATAGACCAAGGCACAACTTAAATTATATTAACTTAAATAAATTTGAAAAATTAAGCAGAATGTTCTACAATGAACTAAGTTAATAAGTCGTCCATTTTCTCATTCAAATTTTAAAAAGTAAGCTTGAACGTTTGTGACAGATCAAGCAAGTAACTTCCAAAATATTTTCTCTAAATTTAAACAGCTACAAAAATTGAGTAATCTTTTATAAAGCCTAGATAGAGCGTTCTCAATGTGTTTACTAAATTTGTACAGCAAGAGATAATAATGTATAAAGTACACATACGAACGGGATTATACGGCTTGCGCCATCAGATGGATCCAACTTTGCTTGTGTTAAAAATTGCGATCTATAATAAAGGCCTTGTCCAATTTTAGCATGCGGTACCTGAATACACTTTTCATTGCGGAAAGTCTTCGTTTTAACTTCATTGTGTCTTGGACAATAGCATCGCCGGAAATAAGGCGGGGATTACAATTCATGAAAAGATTCACGACAATTAAAGCGTTTAAAGCCGTACTTTTAAATCCCCTTGCTCACTATTATACTCTGTGTAAGAACGCAGGATCTCGATTGTAATGCATCAGCATATGTACTCTTGAACCTAGGGAATTAAAGTCTAAATGTGTTCGATGTGTCTCTCTCTCCATCAGCGTAGATCATCGTAATCCGTGCATTGAATCCGAAAAGAATAGGATTTAGGTTTTATTTAGGCTTTCAGATGAAATAGAATGAAGGAGAAACCTATTTTGTGCTTTTACGGAATCGTAAACGAAGATGCACGCATCTCATTTTCTTTCAAGGTACATTTCTTTCTGGAAATGTTTCTTCATTAAAATTATATTTTTCTTCCTGTGATAGAAACAATTTTCTAAGTTCTGTTTCATGGAATTTAACTCTGTTACCTATGATAAAATTATACTTGCTTCATGCATAGTATAAGATGTTCTGATGGGTATAGTGGAATCCGCTTATTCGAGTTAACGTTTCATCGGAACTGACGTTCATTTCGGGCGAAGGACTAAGAACGGAATCGAAGAGCCCTAGTTCTCTTCGCCTAATTGCGGCCGCCGCATAATCAGGCCAAAGCACATTAGTCCTGATGAGTCTCAAATATCAGGAATCCATTGAATTTGAAACTTGAATGGTAGCTTTGTATTTTTATTCGTTGATTAAACTCTGTTCGATCTCGTTTACTCAATAAATAAATGAATAAATGGATATATACAATCGAAAATTATCCTAATTAAGTGAAACTTTATACTTAAAATATCGTGAACATAAAGATGTTCAAAAGAATTTTGATTTAATTTGTTTTTCCATTTCAAGTTTCCAAAAAATTTCGTGGCTGAACTTCAAAGATTAAATGCAATAAAGTACAACGATGTTAGCAGGGTAAAATGAATGAAATTAAAAATTGCAATTAAAATTTAATTTATCATACTACAGCCTCACCACAAACTATGGATTTTCGCAAAATAAAAATGATCTGCATCAATTTCAAAAATCAGAAACCAGATAAAGATTTGTTTCTCCTAACAATTTTAACATATTAATGTTTTAGATGTCTCTAATATTTTATATTTTGTTATGAACACAGAATCCGCAGACTATTGCTTATAATTCCAATACAGCAATTTTTAAAAACTTTTTGGCTCATCAATGCATACGAAAACACTGCCTCAGAAATACATTTTCACCGTTCATAATCTATGCGGAGACATTAAAGCCCAGTCGCCGATGGTATTAAAAAGTGAAGCTTGATTCCACATCGGAGCAAAGAGGACAGAGAAAGCTTTCATTATTTCGGCTGTGGTCGGATGATAAATTATGCAAAAAGTACAATGCCCAGACACGTGGTCTATAAGATCCCCGAAGCCACCATTATGTTTGCTGTGCGAACCGCACTCGTATTATCTCCTTTTAAATTTCTTATCAGGCGTTCTGTATGAACATTTTCCGTTTGCACGGTCTACAGCGGAGAGACAGGGTTTAATCTCCAAAAGCCGTATCATTTTTTGAACGCTGAAAGCATTTTTGCTTCTCGAGCCAACGAAGAGAAATGTTACTATCTGCATTCGTAGATCCTCGACGATTGTAAATACTTTTTTTTAAACAGAAACGTGGATCTTTTTACAATGGCACAATACACGTATATTATACACCGCTCGCGTCCCAGTTATTCGAATAAAAATTTGCTTCGCTTTGACTATACAGTTTTTTTAATTACGCGGACTTACTAAACTTCCACTAATATTTATTTTCTCCTTCAATTTCTGCATTTTTGTTTCGATTCTTATGACGTACAAAGTGCACATACATGCAAATATTTGCGCGTTGTATATGTAATTTTGAACAGTAATGTTAAAGAAACACAACCTATTTACGAAGAAAAGTTAATCATTAAAGTAAGCAACATTGTTATTTCTTGATTGTATTATATTACTCCAATTCTTCATTGAAATTTTTAGATATTCCCGATAAATACTAATTTTTATGCAAGATTAATCTTTTAGATTCTGTAAATGCTTTTAAAATTTTTGCTGAATGTCTATTGTCTTTATCGTATTGTGGAAGTACGACTAACTGCTATTTTATTAATCAATAAAAGTCGACGCATAAGCGATGTTATTATACATACATATATGAAAATAAATTCATTCAGCAATTTCTAAATTTAACTGCATTCTATTAAAAATAAACTTCACCTGTATTCATGCGAGTATTTATTGGAAAAAATTATATATTGCCGAGTATTGATATCAATTACCGAACTGTGGATCTTTATGCAAAAGTTTCTGCATCGCGAGGAGATTTATTTTTTGTTCAATGATTTTAATCAATTCGTTCGACTCAATCACTGTTTCAAATTTTAGTAAAGTTCACGGTCTAACAATTTCAGAAAATTATGAAACTTTACAATTACATAGAGCATGTACAAATATGTACAAATGTGTACTACATAATTCTGTTTGCTACTTAAATTTACCTAGGGCTTTAAAATTGAGGTTTTTGTATTATTCTCTCGTTTCTTTGTCATTTAACAATAATGATTCGTGCACGAAACTAATCTTATACAATATTTTCTACATAAATGTTTAAATAGAAAGAAACGTGGTAAGAAACACTGGTATTACGAGTTACAATACTTATCTGAAATCAACCTGTCCAAAGTTCTCATTAAAATCGGTACAACTTGAGTATCCTTTGCGAAAAGACAATTCCAGTAAACAAGAAAAAATATTACTCACCTTCCCACTTCTACAGACTCATAATCACAGCATCCTCCACTTCTGCGTCTTTTGGTGAAGCTTGTTTCCGAATGTTTCAAACAGTCGATCGTAAAGCACTCGGCGCGAATCCTCGACTTCCGCGTGGTCGCGGGAACGAACGGCTGCTAGGAAACCCTAGAAGCGGTTAATCATAGGGAATTGTTTGAGCTCGGATGAAAATTGGCGCGCCTCGAGCGACGGAGCTGGTTTATTTTTCTTGGAGTTAGAGCAGCAGCACATGGCGCGTCGCAAATCATTCCGCGACGCGAGGATCTCCGTCGTTGAGACGGCCGCGGAACGCACTCAGACCCGCGCCTCTTGAATCGCGTTTGTCGTTTCAACGATCTCACTTCAGGCTTCCCTCTAATTACGGAATTAACTCGCCGTGTCGCCGTCGTGCAGACGCCAATTAGTTTTCGTGGACACCCGATCCTCGAAGCCGTTGTTGCGTCGTCGCGACGCTCGGCGTTTCGGATGCTTTTGTTCCGCAGATTTCGCCGGCGAACACGCATCCTCCACGTGCGATCTTTCGGAAATATTGATTCGCTCCTGTTGCAACGTGTAACCATATAATTAGGGCGACGTGCGTTCAAGGGGTGACCAATCTTTTTCGCCCTTTCGGTTGCAACCTCTCGCTCGCGTCATCTAACGTCATCAATCAACAGGAAATTCTGGTATCATTGTTACAAAAAGTTACTCGTTATGCTGCTGCTTTCTAATACGATTAATCAAATAATTCCCGTTGACAGCGAAACCGCAGAAATCTTTGTTGAATCTGTTCTATTCGTCATGCTGCTGGAATCGCTTCTGGTCTCTTCCGCAGAAATTGTACACCGATTGAATTTTTACGAGCGAAAAATGGGAATCACGTGCGTCCATTTTTCACGGGCCCGTAGTATTTCTTAATTGAGTCGTCACTGTGCTCGTGCTGAACGGTTTGCCGCGGACGAAATTGAACGGGAATTCCAACACGTTACAGCTCAACTGTGGAAACCATTTACGACGGGTCGTCGATTGCTCCGATTCAGCCAGCTCATTTCGTATTTTCAGCCACGGTTCATTTGCATCGATCGCGGCTTCATTTTTTTCTTTGCCGACACTTCCGGCGTGAGACCGCTTTTCGCTCTCTCTCTCTCTCTGTCTCGAGAGAGAAAACTTATTGTGCGAGCACTCTTGTTTCTTCGCGAAGACTGCGCAACAACGGTTCTTGCCTCAATAGCTCCCAACACCGAGTCCTCGGCTTGTAAGACCTTTATTAGCGATTTCAATGCGAGCTTCAGTTTACAGGTAAAAAGGTCCAACAGTTCCGTATGCGCTTTTAATCGTGCTCGTTCGTTCTCGTTTGGAATTCAACGGTTTCCGCACACCTTCGAAGTTCCCGATTCTTTCGATTAGTACACGCAATACAAATACCACTGGTTTCATCGTTCCCGTAAATCTCGTTATTTCTTTGTTGACCACTCGGAAGACGCTTCTGCTCAGCGTCGATGATTTTCAAATGCGCGCTAGCCGGCATCCAAATAATCCGGCTAGATTTATTTGCGCGAACTCCGCGCTCCGAGGGACCGAGCAAAGTTTACAGCCTACCTGCCGTCTGCTTTTTCTCACTGATCGTCTCGTCGCTGAAGAGGACCATTGGGTCTCTTCATTGGCTCTCGACTTCTCTTCCCGACAACATCCAATCGTCCCAGCCTAAGACGCAACTTTAAAGATCACGAAACAAGATCGAACTGCTGCAAACTCACTCAAGTCCTAGCAAACCGGATGTTGGACACCGGCACGTTGATCCTTGGGACGAAGAGCAGTGTCACTGGAAGTCGTTCACTAAATCATCGCGTAATCGACGATGCGTTACTGAAGAGGCGCTTGGCTTTTCTTTCCGGAAACAACCGATCTTCCCGGGATGAGATGTAACTTCAGAGATCACGAAACAAGACCGAACGATTGGTGCAAACTCACTCAAGTCCTAGCAAACCGGATGTTGGACACCGGCAAGTTGATCCTTGAGACGAGGATCCGTCAGGTGTCACAGCCGCGGATTAGAGGAACTTTGTACGATCAACAGTTTGGATACCGGGGTACAGATAAACACTGAGTCGTTCACTAAATCATCGCGTGATCGAAGACGCGTCGCTGATCGTTAACGGTTCACGATTCTCGGCTATCCTCTTCGTTCATCGCTCCTGCGTAACTCCCTAACGAGATCTTATCCTCCGCGGTCTCATCCCCGCTCGAGGACGAGTGTGCTGGCAGCTTGCCAGCGAGGGAGGCCCGCTGAAAACTATACTAAATCACCGTTAGGATCAGGACTCAAGGGAGACGATCAACGACGCCGCTTGAGGGAGTGTCTCTATTCCAGCATCACCTGTTGGTATCGTATCCCGGTCACGGCCTATACAGGGTGGCACGGGGCAAAACGCTGCTCCAGCTGGATTGGCCTAAGTGCGTCGGCGCGGACGCAGATCGATGTGTTATATCGCGCGCGCTTTCCTATACGAATCGCTCCGTCCTCTTCCAGCGTCGCGACGCCGCCACAACGGACGCCCTGTTCGTCGTCGACGATGCTTGTCGTCAATTTCACGAGTGCCATTGTGTCGATCTGCCGGGTCCTTCGACGACTTCTTTCGTCTATTTTTTTCGGACTTGTTTCGGGGAACCATGCCATTTTTCGCCCTCATTTCCCGCTTTGTAGGCCGACGCGACGCCACGCGCCGTGCGCCGAGTGAACACACTTCGCCGGGGCAAAGCGAATTTTAAGCTCGCATGATCATATGTAAGGACCTCGATGGATTGAAGCGGCTTTGATGATTTTTAGAAAGACGGAGAATTTGCTCGTTTTATCAGTTTTTTTTACATCTATTTTCTTACTGTTCTACACCTTTGTTCGTTATAGGTAAACTTTGGATGATTATGCAAAATATAAATTGTCTGCATTAATTTCAAGGTGTAGGAACCACTTGGAAATTTCTTCAACAATTTAGAAATTGGAAATTGTGTATCTTCTAATTGCTTTAATCTTTCTACTGTGTTAATTGCAATTTATTGTTTCGCCACAGTGGGACATTCTGTGACGAATTTAGTTGTTCTGGAACATTGTTATAGGTAAACTGCGGATACTTGAGTAAAATAAAAATTGTCTGTTCGAGTCACTTAGGTATGTCCATCTTTCAACAATTTTAAAACATTGAGAATTTCATATCCCTTAATTCTTGTAATCTTTCTACTGTTTTAGCACTAAATTTATGACCGGTTTCAGATGTTTGATTTTACAATTACAATGAAACCTTGATTATCCGAACTAACTGTTTGCACATGCATCGTCGTAGATTGAGATATTTAAATTTGAAGCTCGTCGAGATACTAGAGGCATTAAATATTGGAGATTCGGATAATCGAGGTCCCACTGTGTCGAACTTATAAAGATGTTTGCGGGGGAATTGATTCAATAGATTTCTTTGTTCATGCCAGGTTCATTAGTACCAACGGGAAAATTGGTTTTTCTAGTCCGTTTCATACGTGATGCAGTGCGTATCGCATTCGATTGAAATGCAACGAAAGGTTATCCTTTTAATCCGTCAATGCTGGTCGATGACCTGACTGTTTCGAAATGCGTCCCTTGAATCGGGAATGATCTTATTGCAAAACTATATTATTATTTCGAAATTATTTTGTGAAATACTACTTGTTTCGAGTCTGATATTTATTCTGGGTTATTCATCAAGTTCGCGTGTTTAGCATTCGTAAGTAGAATAGGCGGGTCATGAACAGACGCATCAGACCATTCCTATTCAACAGTCCTGTTCGTCGAATCTTCACACTCGATTTTCTCGAAACCAAAGCCGTATCGTATGAAAAATCTTTATTCCACATTTTACCCTTATTTGTACGACCAGTTACCGTAAACCTTGTATAATATATGTTAGACACAATCATAACGGTTTTGATGCGGAACCTTTAGCGAGCGGTGAAATGTTTTTTGGTAGTCACCTTGTACGCTCGCTGTTAAACACACTGTGTAATCAGCTGAGAATTGTTTTGGTAGGTAGTCACCTTATACGTTTACCTTTGGAGACGATTTAAAAATGCAAGGAAACGGACACGTTGGGAGCCGTACAGGTGACTCGTGACGTCAGCGCGTAAGTGCGTTACCGCGAAAGGCACTCGATTATTATACGTTGATCGAATAGCACGCGTTAGGTCGAGCGAGGCATAATCTTTAGCTTCCGATTATTTGCGATTTTCGTGCGTTTAGTGTCTCAGTTGTTAATTTTCGTAGCGCTTTCAGTTCGGCTGTTAATATCAGGTACCGAACGCCTGCGTGTATTAATCTGTTATCGTGCGTGCGAGAAGTTCGGTGTATTAGTTTGTATATAGTTGTAGGGAATATATCTAGACTGCTCGATCGAGCTTTTTCCATACGATCTCAACTTCATTATTCATTATTAATGCGAACTCATTAGATTAGATTGATTTTCTCGAATTTCTCGCGAGGCTCTAGGTGAAACAATATATGATATATAACTATCTGGAGATCAGTTAAAAAAGGTAGAGGTTTAACAAAAATATATTTCTTCTTTTAATGATTTTAATAAGTTCTTTTCGTTCTTCCAATTTTGTCCACTGCCTTTTATTTTGCGTAAGTAATAATCCAAATGTTTTGGAATATTTTTTAGTATTTTAATGTTACACTATGAATTCTAGGAACTAATATCTACATTCCTTTAGAAATTCAGTTACAAATACCGTTGAAAGGAATGTTCTACGAGTAGTATTGCAATAATGGATGAGTCTGTTCATCGGAAAAATATCGATAAGCGTTATGAGCTCATTGATTCGTAACAGATCACTACTTTTTACCGGGGAAGCAAAAAAATAGTTGTTTGTGTGTATTTTAGTCGTTATATTAATACGTTTATTGTTAAAATATTTATACCGATGCAGTATTAATTATAAGAAATTCTTTTTATATTTATTCAGAAATGTAGTAACAATATCCGTAATAATATAGAAAATCTGAATAAATATCTCTGTTTTTAATGCTGCGAAAAATATTCAAAACAGATCTTCATTAATCGGATAACTGACTCTCCTATAATCACCGCAGTACCAACAGAGCCCTGTTAAATATTAAATATTTGACATTTGATTTCAAAATATTAATTTCCTGATGTGTAGGAGAAGAATAAAGTTATTCTTTGAGCAACGCACCCATTGATTTTGTAAATAATGTTTATTAGATAATGCGTGCTTAAGAGTATTAGGTAACATAATGTATTCTACGGTCCTTCATAGAAGGTGTACAAATCATTGTTCCAGCAATGTCTTCTAGATTAACGTAGATAAAATCATCGTCGTTGTCGTCGCTATCGCCTCTTTCCTCATTCAATCAATTAAACCCGTGTTTCTTGCACATATTTCATTATGCGGTTCATTATCGAGTCGGCACGTAAAATCGAATTTACTCCGGAAAATTTTCAGATCGATAATACAATTTAATTCGAAATTTTAACGCATTTTGATATACTCAATAATGTATGCATACTAATTCAATTTTTATAAATAAATATACTCGTTACTGTTCATTTATTTTTAGTTAAAAATTAAAATTATTTTTTGAAGCTATTAATTCCGATAGATTTTAAGTACTTTTACCTTTTCTTTTTAATTCAGTAAAAAAAATGAAGAAAAAACTTGTTAATATCAAACGTGAATTTTCCTTGAATACTATTCGATTCCAGTGCTCCGAATTACGAGTTCACGACGATTCATTCACGTTCCCGTGATTTTTTTTAACATCAAATAAATCGAAGTTCCTTAAAACTTATAATAGTACATATACGGTATAAGGTTCCCCTCGTTCGGTTTAACTAAAATTATATCGATAAATAACGTATCACTTTTCAAAGTTTCTTTTTCTCTAAACCCGCCGGAGCCGTTGGAGCAAATCTCTCGAAAAACCGGCCCGACAATTCATTAAAAAAATCTCGATTTTATTTATTCTTATATTCCATTGTGTACGCTCAATCTGTATTTTACCCTCGTTTGCATCCACATTCACTCCTCATTTTTCTCTCTATATATAATTATTTATTTATGTAATCGATATAATATAGAATTTTTATGTAGGTAATAGCAAGTAACGTACAAGCAAACATCGGTTAGTTGCAAATCTCCCTTTTTTCAAACTTCACTGCCAGATTTCAATTATATGTATAATTAGCATTTAATTATTTGTTACAATTTGTTTCCATCGAGGTTCTCAAGAATACAATTTTTACATGCTTTATTGAAAACTTACTGATCATATTTTCGTAAGTTTCTCTTGAACTTTTTTTAGTTCAACTACGTCAATAGATTTTTTTAAAATAAAAATCACTCAGTTTGTACTTTTTTTGTTTGTTCAAACCTGTTAATATTTTTTAAATTACGTATAAAAAAACAATAAAAGGATGGGAAAAGTAATTTTGTCCATCACAACAATCTTTTTTT
The DNA here is from genome assembly GCA_028455615.1 of Lasioglossum zephyrum. Taxonomy (NCBI): domain Eukaryota; kingdom Metazoa; phylum Arthropoda; class Insecta; order Hymenoptera; family Halictidae; genus Lasioglossum; species Lasioglossum zephyrum. The sequence goes on along the minus strand of CM052326.1, from coordinate 17,809,643 downwards.
CAACAAATAATTGGATCGTAATTGATAACCTATTCGAAAATTTGTCGCACAATGGAATCCTTTTGGAATTTAACAAAAGCTCCGATTAATTGATGCCTCCACAGTGTTTCAGAAATCAACGATGAAATTTTATCACTATGTTCTATAACTCAAAATAAAAAAGTAGCGTTATTTTAATATTGTTTCGGACATACTTTATTAAAAAATTATGAAGAGACAACTAAACGTAAAATGCAAGTAAAACTGATTCATGGTAATCGTGATTTGCAAAACCATACTTACATATAGTAGAATATTAGATGTATGAAATAATAAAGAAGTTTCAACAAAATAAAATGACTAAATTTTTGTAATATCAAGTAATATTTTACAATTCATTTAGAATCAGACTCTTTCTCTTCAATTTATTTTGCCATTTATAATTCGAAACAATCGTGTCTGTATATAATATTGTCTAAAAATGTATAGAAATAAAAAATTTTAATTAAACACATTTTATCATGTTTCGAATAATGAATAATTGAAACTTTCTATGAATGCAATATTAAATTTGAAATACCAATTTATTTTTACAATTGTATTGCTCGAAGAGAATGATATACAGTTGACAGTATGTTATGCAAAATAAGTAATAAACAATTTTCTCCACTATATACTACATGCGCAATTGTTAAATGCAGTCTAATAATAATTGTCAAATAAAAAATTCTCTGAATCCGTTCGAGCGGAATAAAATGTATATAAATAAAATTCCTCGAAGTTATCGCGCCAACTTTCATCACTAACATTATTTTTCTGTTTCTTTTTACAAGATTCACCCACGCATGTACTGTCTGCGTGCGCGAAACTTTACATGCTCGCCGCGTTTTTCCAGATATAGCGAAGGATAAAATAAAATCCGCGGTTCTTCGAAATATGACCCCAAAATAAAATCAAACTATAAAAATTTCTGTAAACTCGCGTACGGAATTGCTCGGCGAAGCAACAAAGTTTGAAAGAAAAAAAACACGGACATTCGTGTAACCGAGGTTTCCTTGTTAGTTTTTCTGTGTTCGTTTTACGTTCATAACTATACCAATGTCGAGTCGAATGGAGATTAATTTATTTACGCGCAAGATTCTGCACCTTCTCATCCGATCCTTGTGTGTATGTATGTGTTCAAACTTCCAAAGAATCTTGTACTTGTGTCGGTGTGTATGTGTGTGTGTGTGCGCGTACGCTTGTATACGCTTGTTAGGTAATAGGTATCAAGTGTCTTCTGTAGCGTTAGTAAGTAATTTATTAAAACTTTCTATATATCATCTTAATTTTCATAATCTCTTTAATAATTGCCTATACATTCCGTTTCGTCTTTCTTTCTCTCCCTCTCTCACATTCTCACTTTCTCTCTCTCTCGTTCGCTCTCTTGTCTTTCTTTGAATCATGCATCTGTATAATCTCTTTCACGTAGCTGCCTTTCGTTTCAAACTTTCTTTTTTCTCCGCTTAAGATAAATTTATTTAAAAATCTTTCCACATGCGGTTATCGTCGAACAACTCGAGGAATCCCGTTTTATAGTAACGATCAAGTGTCGGGCCGACGTGTGACCTTGACATGTTACACATTCCGAAAGTGAAAGCTTTTACGATGATCTCGCGAATCATAATGAATGAAAATTCATCGAAATTGCACAATCCAATGCAAAGAAGGACAATCGGATAGCATTGCAAGAACAGAAATGTGTTTTACGTTCAAAGTTTGTGTATCAGTGGATAATTCACTATATTTCGCAAATATAATCCAAAACTTTACAGAACATACGGAAACACATGATCCCTTATTAGCTATCAATCCTTTTGTAATTGTATCGGGGGCTGGGAAGAAATTAAATTAATATCGTACACCATATCATAATTACGAAAACGGTGAATTACTCAGTAATACATCTAATTATTTACCAAGAATAAGGAAACAATTGTTAACTCTCGTATGCTCCTCAAAAATATTTCCGGAAAAGATTCTGATTAATCGATTTTACAATTTAATTAACTAAATTGATAACACAGTAGAACCTCGATCGTTGCACGATACGGGACCGAGAATGCATGCAATAATCGTGATTGTGCAATGAATCATAGTGATCGTCTTTTGTTTCTAGCCACCGCAATTCCTACCACGAGTTCTTCTAGTAACTCGTAGTGGGGATTTTGCTATGCAATGAATGAGAATTCCGTGCAATAAACTATGTGCATCGAGCGAGGTTTTACAGTACTAAATCGAAAAATGGTAAAACTGAAGGGGGCATACAAAGGTAAAAATATTTTCGGTTGTATAGAACAAAATTACAAATGGCAACCATGAAGATTAAAACAATGTATACAGTATACGTATAAGACATCGTGCCGCTGGATTCACGAGTGCAACAAGCTTCATACACGTCGAAACATCCATTGGAATACGATTGATCTCGAGCGTTCGACAATATTAGAAATCGAAGGGCTGAACGGACAAAGTGTCGGCAACGCAATCTCCCGGTTTCGATAGGTCGAGATGACAACAGTGGCTATCAAAGTCTGGGAACTGGCAATGCTCGGCATCTAGCTCGTTCTCTTAATCTAAACGTTAGTCACGAAATCGATCCTCTTACCTTTACGCGTTCCAACAGGATTTAAAAATAATCTATCTAATCCTAGGGGTCAAAGTCTTGTCTCTTATAAAAACAAACTTGGAAGAAGGAAACTCGCCTACTTGATAGTCCCACAAGTAATCGGTCGAGGTGAGAAACGGATATATTTGGCAGTACGGTGAACAGAGAAGACGAGGTAAACGTAGAATCGACAACTTCATCCACTTGTCCCTTCGATAGGTCAATTATCTACAGACTGCGGACGGGTTACGCGTTTAATCTGCATTCATCTTCGGAAAAAGACTCGACGTTTTCATAGAACTCTTAGTTAACCTTTTTACGGACGAGTGATACACACTTATGGCAGTACGAAAATGATTGTTCTGAAATCCAACAAGTTTTTATCGAACATAACATTATTATATTTGCTGCAAGGTTTTTACATTTATGATGCCGATTATAAACGTGGTACTGCAATAATGTTTTGAAATTCTTTTTTCACATTTGATGTTTAGACACAGCTTATTTGTTTCATTATTTAATAGTAATGTATGTGTACTTTTAAATTCTTTTAATCTTTCTACTGTTTTAACCCTTCGCTGCATATGTAAACTAAGAATGTGTTTTCTTACTATGTTTATTTTTCTAAAAATGTTGTTTTGATTTTTTAAAAATATTTTTCCCTTCAACGAAACACAAAAACTGACTTTTCAATTTTTTCACCCCAATTAAAAAAATCATGCAGTGAAGGGTTAATCGTTACCCACCCATTTTTGGTAAAATATTTTTTCTCGAAGAAAGAATACACAATATTGTTAGTCCACTTTCATAATCACCGGCACGTTTGACTTGTCAGTAGACAGCGGATCTTTATGCAAAATCAAAATTGTCTAGCTGAATGGCAGCAAATTGGAGTAAAACAGAAATTTATTTTCTTTTATAATACGTTTAATAGATTGAAAATAATATATAACAGTATTTTTTAATTCCTCCAATGTATTTGCTTGTCATAAATGCATAAAATCCACTGTCTACTTGCAGTCACATCTTGTAGTATAATGTTCAAATCGATGTGTTAAAATCGAATAGACGTTCTCGTCCGCAGAGGGTTAATAACCGAAAAACATAATTACCGAATTGCATAGTTGTCCCGAGTTTGCGGAATTCGCGTAAACCCCCGCAGCCTGATCATCAAGTACTCGGCTCCAGGATCGGCCGGAAGCCTTTCGTTCTCTGATCTTGCGAACTAAAGCGGCAAACTTGTATCGAACAAAAAAACTCGGTTCCTCAACATCCCTCGGGTTACAATTTCGAAACACTGTCTCCTGCTTCTCGTTATATACATTGTGGATTACACGTCGATATATTTCTATGTACAATCGCGTGTGTCTCGTCTTGCCAAACTTGCCTTTTGTGCGTTTGGACATGTCGGTTGTAATTGTATATAATATAGTAAGTTATAATATTATTAATCTGAGTTTCTAGGCAGTTGTGTGTTGTTTACATTATATACGTTAAGATTTATCACTAAGGCTCTCTCGCTCTCTCTCTCTCTCTCACTTATTCACTTTCGTTCGTTCTCTTTCTTTCGCATCGCCTATCATTTAGATAGATATTCGCATTCTCGCTCTTTACAAGAAGTTTTTTTGGCCTCTGTGTTTTCTCGCTAACAAGTTGGCGTCGAAATAAATCTGTTCAGCTACGCATGCGTGTTTTCGATCGTTTCGCTACACAATTCATCGACGAAAGGAAAAACAGAAGGGAAAACTGAGAACACGTTCAAAACCGATTTCGCGCACGACGTTCCGAGCTCTTCGAGAAGATGGTAGACACATATCTCTTTCGAGAATTTCGTCACGAAACCGAATCCCGTGCGCGCGAAACCGACATTATACAATTTCTGCAACAATTCGGATACAGTTCTGTTAGGAAGCAGCGGAACAACAAAGTCTTGTCTTCTCTTGAAACGCTCGAAGATGCTGACTCACTATGTTTTTGCCCTCTCCCGTTCATCATCGCCACGTAAAACAACTTATTTGAACATCACTCGTTTTCTGTTTCGTCCCTCGACCAGGGCTCCTCGCGCCCTCATATACACACGCTCGCAATGATTATCTAGAGTTCCTTCGTCGCGAAATATTTTCGCAATGTCGCGGCTTCGAGACCCGTCTCCCGACAAACAGTTCCCCGTGCCCGAAGGGAAAAATGGCGCTTCATTCTCGCCCCGTCAAGTTTATACAAAGAATACACGCAAAACATTTGTATTTGCGGCCGTACGAAACTAGAACGGTACCATATGTCTACGCGTGATTGAGTCCGAGTCGCGCAGCTGTAAACGCGTCCCGTGAACGCAAGAGTGAGTCTTCTTGTTTCCATTTTCCGAGTCCCGATCAGTGGTATTGAGCAATGTACTGCCATTGAACTAATCGTTTGAGGAGACCGTTCGTTCGTGCTGATCAAATTACTGTAATTATTATTAATTCTAATCTCATGAAATAAACGCAATGTACCCGATTTCCGTGGGACATTTCAATGGACCTTGTGTCCTTTTGTCACCCTATCACTGCTGATCTCTAAGTGATCTCGACTGTCGTAGTGATCGGGGCTAAAATGATTGAAAATTGAAATCTCAACTTCTCCATTCAAGCAGCAAATATCTACGTTATACTACTATGTGCTCGTTCATACATATACATTTTCATATTATTAAGAATGATTTAGTCGTACGCTAACACTCTGTTTAAACATCAGTCATTCCACGAGGTTTTCACGTTAAATTCGAGTACAAACGGAGAAAATTGATGACGATGAGGCTAACACGTTTGCTACCAACGTTAAACATATCCGACGTTCGTCATTTCGAGACTCTCACTTCATTTGACTATCTTTCAATTTTATACACTTTGGTATTTATCATGAAATAAATATATAAGTACGATCAAAAATTGCACAAATAACAGGAATGTATTTATTCCGATTTTTAGTAATTTGTATAATAATGTATATGTGCACAGAAATAAGTGTATTGGAATAATTTGTGTGAATAATTTTTCTTCTACAAAGAAATTCCTCTTTGTCACCACTTGTGTGCAATTGATGTAGAAAATTTTTATTTTGCATAAAAGTCTACTCGTTTATCATCCACGTCGATAGAAACATTTCCTCAAGAAAAATTTTACTAGATCGGTATTGAATAAGGTCCATATGTAATCGATTAAAAATATTATATACGCACTGCTATATTCCAGTAAAAATTATTGTCGAGAGTGACATTAGAGAGTGAGCTGATGTTTAGACAAAGTGAAATGTTGTGTATTTTACGTGTTAAATGTGTATTAATTATACTCGGGGACAAGTTGCGAATCCGTTAGCGTTGTTTCTTGTATCATACATTTTCTGAAAATTATCATTTGTAACGTGAGCACGGATAAAACGTCACCGCTTCTTCGAACACCGGAAGAAACGCATTCGCGCTGCAGCAACGGGTTTTTAAGACGCTTTTTACCCCCACAACATATCTAGACAGAGACAGACGCTAACGCTTGGTCGTAAGTTTTGAGAGAGATTTCTATCGGACTCGAAAAACATGTTTCAGGACAGTTTTTTTTCGTTACGTCACAAAAAGCTTATTTTATATCCAACACGTAATTCTCGACTCCTTTCAAAACAATTTATCACTAACTCGTAGCCCATCTCTGAAACGTTACAGGTTGTGACTGTGCATTTTTATGCATTTCATTTAATTTTTATAAATAATCTTAGGGGAAAAAATGAATTTCGGCGATTACAAGATCTCTTAAGGTAAAGGTGAAACGTGATTAATCTTTGTTATACGTTTCATTGTATTTTAGGTGCATAATAATTCGCAGTCTAATGGCACCGGGCCTGTTTGATGTATTTAACAGCACGTGCCGTTTCCGACGAGGAACGCATCCCCAAACGACTCGTTCAATTGGATATTTTAACATGCTAGACTTACTCTTTATGAATTAGAAATCGTGAATATCATCCTATTGGTCTTTTACGCTAGTTAATCGTTCGCTACGTGTTGGTTATCAGTGTTATTGCTGCTAAAAGTTTATTCAACGGGATCCTGCGGTCTTCCTACAGATACTCTGACGGTAGACAATAAATTCTGCACGCCCGATCTGCATGTGTTTACCCTTGTTCAAATGCCGAGGAAAACGCAAGCGTACGTATTTTTTGCTTCGAGGAAAAAAGCTTCCGCTAACAATCGCGTTCGAGACATTTCGCATCGTGGAAAACGATCGACGGCGACTTTGTTTGTTGATACACGCCGCGTTCACCTTCGTGGTAGCTTACGGTGGTAGTTTATCCAAACACTTCCTAATCCGAAAATACTATTGGGGGAACTAGTAAAATGGAAATTATTTAACAAAAATAATATAAAATATCTAACAAATTACAGAAGTTATAATAGTTTGTCTGAAATATCTACTACTTCATTATTTTCACTGTGACTGTATTCGTTAGTTGAATTTTAATTTGAACTGCACATTCGTTATTTATTGTGTTAAAATATAGTACAAAAATGTTGCAAATAGACTGTGGATTTTTATGCAAAATAAAAATGTTCAGCATGAATTGCAAGTGAAAACAGGATGAAAATATCATTTTTCATTCAATTATTGTACTAAGTTGTATGAATGGACACTTACATTTTTTTCTCATTGTTTTAAATCACAGCTATTTTTTTTTGTTATAAATGCATAAAATTCGCGGTCTAGTTATAAGTGCAGATTTTCATGCAAAATAAAATTTGAAAATTTTAATTTCTTCTATTCACGTTTGTTATAAATGCATAAAATCCGCAATGTGTTTATAGACTCTAATTTTCTGAATAATTAGAAACTACAGAGTTTTAAAACGTTTTGCGTTCACTAATGAACGAATAATGAAGCACACGATTTAGAAATTTTCCCATCAATTGTTCAGACGTCGATGAACGCCTCGACGTTCGATTCATACTCAAAGGATTAAAGGATCAATAGGATCAACCTAATCCGCGTAACAATAGCTTGACAGTGAATGTTTTGAACTAAGCTACGACGCTCTCCCGTCCGCGATATTCGACGAAATCAATATGGGCGTTCCTATTATCATAAGTTCAACTGGGTCTACGTTAATCGTTTTCCACGCGACAGTCTGCTACCGTAAGTTCGTAGAGTGATGGTGCGAGTCGTCGAAGGCGCCATGGTTTCTTTTTATATAATATATGTATATAATATATATGTATAGTCATTAACAATATTAATTACAGGTACCTAAAAATTTCTCACACGCGTTCTCCACGTCGGAAAAAAAGTAAGAAAAGTCGAAATGCTTTCGTACAAGTTTAGGACAGTCTACTTGGCTAAGTTTCTCGGTTTCTTCTTTCGATTTTCTTTATCCTCCCCTTCCTCGATCGACGCACGCAATGTCTCTTCGATCGATCGATCGTCTCTTTGTTTCTATTATCTACTCGTGTGGTTATCAAGTGATATTACAAAGTCGAAATGGGTAAAACGTCGTTACGAAAAAACAAAGACGCTGCGAGAATGTCCTCTGTGCGTCGTGCGAACGCTATGAAAATCGATGTTTGATAGATGCGAATACGCTGCGTACAGATCGTGCCAAAATTTGCGTATCGAAACCAGATTCGTTCAGAGAAAGTTGTCGGGAGATCTCCATTAATGAGGTAATCAAATTTTCAGCCTAACAATACTGAGGTAGATAATAATTCGTATCAAATAAATAGGTGTATATACAATGATAACAGAAGTAGATAAGTTGCATCCTCCATTTTTTTCTACACGATTTTACCGTCGAATTAAATAGAATTATTTTCCTAAACATAGTTAAAAGATTTATACTTATAATTATCTACACATTCTGTGATGTAAATACGAATCTCAAGGTTCACATGACAGTTTTCACAGACTATTAATTTGATATTATTCAATCGTTCTTCAATTCCATTATTCTATTCCTAAATTTCAACCATAAAGCAATATGTACTTTAATGATTCATTATCTGAATTCGTAAATGGAAAAATACAAGTAAACTCAAATTATTTAAATATTCAGCAGAATAAATTGAATTTGAAATTGAACTTTATACATTATTCCGTACAATTATCAAAAAAATTTTTTTTAAAGAATTGTGTTGTAATAAACAATATATTTAAGACTTTGTTTCTTTAGATCACGACATTGTTTAATAGATTTCTTGTTTATTTAGTTGACAAATATATTCGTTCAAAAAGAGAAGTATTCTAAGAAGTATAATTATTAAATACATATATAATCAGTCTGTTCTATCAGTGAAAAATTTTACAACAATCTATACAAAATTATGAATGAATTTAATAAGAAGTTACTCTCCAAATCGTTTTCATTGTATACTTAGAATAAATTTACTTGTTACGTTTAGGGGAAACACAAACAGTTTTAGGGTAGGCACTCGCTATTGACAATGATTGTTTTAATATTCTACAAGACAATATTCTTTTGTCATGACTTGAAATTAGCAAGGAAAATTTATAGAACAACAAAAGAAAACACCGAGAACTAATTCTACATTTGTTCTTAACATTTCCAAAAAATGGAGTCTCGACGTCGCGAATCTTTGCGTTCCGACTCGCGGTGAATCTTTTGGCGCAACCTGTACATTTACAACAATCGCAGTGACAAATTCGATATTATCTTTCTACTTATACAGAGCGATTTTTTCTTCGTCCCTCTTCCGTTCAATTAAAATCGTTCGCAATATGTATTCACTGCATTGGCAAATCTAGGATAACTCTGGACAACGTCCGAGAGCGTATTGGCAAACTAGATGGTGTGTTGTGTATGTATGTGTGTGTCTGGATAACTCGCTGACTGTTTTAACAATAAGTATAACGTCCCGAAGAGTTGGCATGATTTTCTCTACGCCGCCCGTAGAAATATTCCTCTCGGTATGCTCCGATTCGGAAATCTATGGTTTCGTCGACGATTTATCGGCTAAGATTTTATTGCTACGTCTTGAAACTGCTACTGTATCGAAACGGGGTTAGCGATTACAATTTCTCGTGTCGGAATGGTTCAGTATAAAGTGGCTTGGCAGTGTTTAACATTGGTGACCATAATAACAAGACCTGACTATGTATCCGGATGTTTTCTTTCTCTGTTTCCGTTTTGACTTCGAATATCCGCAATTCGTGTTAATAATTAACATTTTTTTACTCGATAAATTCGACATCCTCGCGATTAACAATGCCAGTGCATATTTCTATACCGCCGTGAATCAATGTAAAATTACTCAGAAAGTGAGGACTGTCTTAATAAATTTTAGAAACATAAAAATGTTCGTTAAAAATTAGTTAACCAAGATTACAGTACTCATTCTCTATAGTAGCATTTTGTCGGTATTTTTGCGACTCAATGTTGTGTGTCGATTCGAGAATTTTCAGCTCGCTTTTAAATAGACACCATTTCTATCATCGATTTTAAAATTTGCAAGAACCGTAAACAATTTTATTATCGATATTACTATAGACAAACAAACACTTAAACCAATTATATCTTCTGACACAACAATGAAAAGTCCCTAAATCAATTTAACCGTGAAAGATGATTATCTTTTATAAATGCATTACTTAAATCCTACAATCATTATATACACAATTGTTTAACATTTAAGATCACGCGTCTCTTTACAAACAAAGAACAATTCCGTAAATCTTGATATTTGAATAACCTACAGGAGTTAAGAAACAAAATAATCAATTTTAGAACAGCTTAAACAAAACCATAGTCGATAAACTTATTTTTATTACTTGTGCTTCAATTAATTTTTCCATTTCACACGAATAGATAGAAATGGTGCAGAATCTCGTTAACATTAAAATTGTTTTGTTTCTTAACCACCTTCGGTGAGTATAACCATCGATATTAATTTACTATTAACATTTTAAATTTAATCATTTGTTATCCATTAGTAAAGTGTTTGAGAACATGTCCAATTTGGATATTCGAACGTGAAAAATATCCGGATAGTCGCGGTCCTAACAAGCGTATAAATGAACAAGCAGTGTCATGAAACAAACGCGTCATGCATAATTACGAGTGACAATGAACGCTTTTTAGTTATAGTTCTGAAGATTTCAGTCGGAAAGTCGGAAAGATCCAGTAATTCGTGCGTAATTGAAAGTTGATGAACAAGTCTTTCGTTAATGGTCTTATAGGCGAGCTTTTATATTATCAACAAGAGATTCTGTTCGCTCTCGCAAATATGGAAACGCTAGAAGCCGAAAATCATCGAACGTACACGATTACTGATCTATAGAAACCGTCTAGTGAACGTTCTAATGGAACACGTTACAAATTTTTATTTCTCATGATTTTCCTATTTTTTTTTACCATTTCTTTCGTGTTTAATTTGTTGGTCTTAAGCGCACTTATTAATTCGACACTAGACTTTTGGCGGTAAGCATTCGAACGAAAATGAAACGGGATCCATATGTTGTTACAATTTTTCTCTGGATCGTTTCGTGCTATTTAGAAATCGACGAAATTATGTAAGAACCTAATGATAATAGTCAGCGGTGGTAATTCATCTATGGCTCTCTTTTTTTGGCGGTAGTGTTTGTTACTTTTAATTTCTTTTTTCTCCGGTTTTGACTTTTACACTAATCTTTAGTAACAACTCATGCAGTAATTTTACGAAAATAAAGAAACTCGAGGGTCCGGCGTATCATTAAATTCTGATTAATGCAACTCTTTCACCGAATTGCATTTGAACGCGTGTTCCTTACCATTAGCATCCATCGCTTCGGATCTTCTAAAATTATTTGAAGGTAGAGGTATTGAAAAACACTTACTGGATTCGGCCGAGATTATTCAGAGAATATGTTCTCTCTCTCTCTCGCACTTTCTTACTCTCTTTCGCGCGTTCTCTTTCGCTCTCGCTCTCGCTCTTTCTCTCTCGAATACTCTCGCTCGAAATATACGCTTCTCGTGCAAGCATTTTTGGCCGCCTCGATTGTCCGCATCAATACGAGTTATTCATTTAGGAACGCTTTTCTTACGTTTAAAATTATGCATATCACCATTCTCAGGACTAGCTCAGTCTTGCACAAAAATATCTTCAATTGAAACAATTTAAATTCATTAAATTCATTATCAACATACAGATTGTATTTTCATAAATTATAGTTCACTGTAACATCTTTAGAAAATTGACATCATTTGATTAAACGTGTTTGACGAGTACAATAAATCAACGTGGTTTTGTTTTGAGGAATAAATTTCACGGAAAATACAATGATAAGAATAAATTGACGAGGAATTTATCGAGACTCCGTAACAGGGGAATATATTTTGAAGAAACCTGAACCTGTCCTGAAAGCGATTGCTTTTTTCCACAGTCTCGCCCTTATCAGTTTCACAGATGGATCTTTCATCTTCGCTCAATTTTTCATCTTTCATAAGGCGCGATTGAACTCCCCGGAAAAGTCGAAAAGATTCTATCAGGGAAAAGTGATCTTTCAGTTGATCCAGCCCGCACGTTTACAAGGTCCTATAGTTCCGTGAGACGTGTCGAACCTTCGGCGATCGTACAAAATCGAGGGATCCTGCTGCGGATGTTCTCAAAGAAGATCAAGATGCTCCGTAGACGCAGGCAGAGTTGTCTGGTGGACTGATCTTCTCCACTGGCAAAACTGCTGCCCTGTGCCAGTCGTCTCGTACCTGAAATTCAAATAATTTCATCTTATTTCACGTGCATTTGCAGAATCTTTCAAAATTTAGCTTAACAAAGATTTAACTATGTCAAATTAAAATTGCATGGGAAATGACATAGAAATTATGACAACTCAAGATAAACAATGTTAAACAGTTCATCGTAGAAATTACTTTTTAAACTTGTAAATATTTTCCATATTGAAACAAAAATTTATGTAACGTTACGAACGTATTTGATGTAACGTTCGGTGGTCCAACCATTAACGAAATTGATAATCAATAAAAGAATCTATGAATTCAATATTTTTGAATAATAATTAAAATTAATCACTCATAGTGTTGCGCAACACTGAGGGATTAATATTAATTATTATTCAAGAATATTGAATTCATAGATTCTTTTATTGATTATCAATTTCTTTAATGGTTCTATGGTCTAAATTTAGTTAGATATTATTTGCAGTTAAATTAAATAAAAATTTGCCCAACACATTATATATGTGCAATAATTATAGAAGGTCTGATAAGAAGTGCCAGAATATCAAATCAATAAAATTTCAATATTGAAGCATTTATAT